>KV751370.1:485237-514992 GCA_001698575.1 Mola mola | reverse complement strand
AGTAACACACGCTGTACTGCATTAACACACACAGTACTGTAGTAACACACGCTGTACTGCATTAACACACACAGTACTGTAGTAACACACGCTGTACTGCAGTAATACAAACTGTACTGCAGTTACACACAATGCACTGCGGTAAACACACACGGTACTACAGTAATACACACAGTACTGAAGTAACACACGTTGTACTGCATTAACACACACAGTACTGTAGTAACACACGCTGTACTGCAGTAATACAAACTGTACTGCAGTTACACACACTATAATACAGTAATATTACAACAGTGCACAGATTAGAGTATTGCTACACTACAGGTTCTGTTGCTGCTGAACTGAATGCATTATTACTGTTGTATTACTGCAGTACAGTGTGTGTTACTGTAGTCCAGTGTGTAGTCAAGTGTGTGATACTGCAGTATAGTATTACCACAGATCAACATGTTTTACAGTGTCTATTACCACAGTGTGGTGAGATATACTGTTTATTACTGCAGTGCAGTGTGTAGTACGGTGTGTGACATGACAGTGCTCTCTGTTTTATTATAGTACAGTATTACTGCAGTACAGCGTGTGATAGCGCAGCACTCGGTGTTTTCCTGCAGTGGAGGTTACTGTCGTTCACAGAGATAAAATCCCACTCGATCAGAAAAATCCCATAATCTTGTTAAGGAGTGTTCAGCCTCCATCAGCTTCATCAGCTTCATCACATGGTGTCCACGGTGACCTGTCTTCTTTTTCTGTGAGCAGTGGTAGTGAAGAAAAGCTGCTGCGGGTTGAGTTTGACCGACTACAGACTTCAGTCGGTGGGCGTGACCCTGAAACCTGAACCGAGCTCCGGGAGCGGTGGGAACCTACACGCTGACTGTTTCTGTTCTGTCTCAGGTTACAAAACTCTGCTCAAAGGGATCTCTGGGAAATTCACCAGCGGCAACCTGGTGGCCATCATGGGGCCGTCCGGAGCCGGGAAGTCCACGCTCATGAACATCCTGGCCGGCTACAGGTGGGTACCAGCCCACCGGCGACGGCCCGATGACATCCGTGACATTAGCTGGGAAGTAAACAGGAAGTAGACTTGATCTTCACAGAGTGCTCGTAACAACCACAGACGATGAGGCGTTTGACAAACGTGGACACTATAAACCGTTCGTGCACAATCGCAACTCGCCACTGACTGAAAAACAAAGATGGCCGACAGGAAGAGAAGCCAAAACGTTGCAGTATCCCGCCGGTATTTACATGTGCCTGAGTAGTTCTACTACCTGGTGTTAGTACTTTTACTGAAGTAAAAGATGTGTTTAGTTCTTTGAACATACAAAATGACTGGAAAATCACATTTAGCCAAAGACACACATCCAGGTTCAGGATCTGTCCCATCTCAGTTTCAGGCCAGTCTGAGGCCAGTTTTAGTTTTGTCTTAGTCCGGTCTCAGTCAGTGTCTCCTGGTCCCTGCCTGGTCTCAGACTGGTCCCAGACCGGTCTTAGTCGGGTCTCATGGTCTCAGTCAGGTCTCAGTCGGGTCTCCCGGTCCCTGCCTGGTCTCAGACTGGTCTTGTGTATCTCTGTGGACAGGGAGACGGGGATGAAGGGTGAGATCCTGATCAACAGTCAGCCCAGAGACCTGCGCTCCTTCAGAAAGGTTTCCTGCTACATCATGCAGGATGACATGCTTCTGCCTCACCTCACCGTGCATGAGGCCATGATGGTATGAATACTGCTGCACATTTACTCAACTACTACACTCTAGTACAGTCTGAGGTATTGGTACTTGAGTTTTTTCAACTTTCAGATACATTTTTACTTGAATTTCCCAAAGTTTCAGAGCTTTAGGAAGTTTAAATAAGCCACCCAGCGGCACAAAAACTGATCCAGCAGGTTTTTGTGTCACCGATCTTAATCCAGCAGTGTCTTTACTGCGCAGTGAGTACATCTACTTTACAAAAAATACCGCATTTACTGCTACATAGCGACAAACTAAAACCCAAATCAATAAAACCAATGACAAACTCCACCCAAATTACAACAGTTAAATCAATCATATGAAGGTGGGAGGGATTTAGTTTGTAGCCCCGCCCCATTGTGCAGGCAGCTGCACAATTTACTCTATTTCCATTTTATTACTCTGCACTAAGGTGACTGTTGTGCCTGGTTGAGGTGGTGTTAATAGTTTTTTTTACGAGTACTTTACCACATGTAAGTACTTTATCAGTCACATCAGTGCAGTACTTGTAGTGTAGTATTTCTCTCTGAGTCACAGTGAAGTAAAAGCATAAAGTAGGAGAAAATCGTAACACTCAAGGAAAGTACAAGTGCCTACAAGAGTGAATGAAGCAGATGTTCTTAGTTTTAAGGTGAAGATTTTGGTATTCAGTACTGTGTGTTGTGTACGTGGGTTAGTACTGCGGCCGGCCTGTTGTGCTGTACTGCAGTATTTGCGAGTGTGTTGGGCTCTGATGGACAATGTTTCGGCAGGTCTCAGCCAACCTGAAGCTGCAGGAGAAGGTGGCGGCTCGCAGAGAGATGGTGAGTGTCGGCCGCTTCCCGCTCGCACGCAGCAGGTCACGGCAGCACGTCTGACGGTGTGTGTGCACGCTCAGGTCCGGGAGATCCTGGTGGCGCTGGGTCTACTGGACTGTGCCAAGACCAGGACTTCTCACCTGTCTGGAGGTCAGAGGAAGAGGCTGGCTATCGCTCTGGAGCTCGTCAATAATCCACCCGTCATGTTCTTCGATGAACCCACCAGGTGAGGAAAGCCTGTCCCCTAAACTTCCCTCGTCATGGTTGTCCCAAACAAACAAACAAACAAACAAACAAAGATGGCCACCGCACCTCACTTCCACTCAGCTGTCAATCATGACGTCACCCTGTCGCTTATAGCATCAAATAACTGATTCAAACCAAACCGATCACTATCGTGTCAGCCATCTTTATATTACCCACAATGCCGAGCTCGACACTGTCAACAAGTCCAACGAGCTGTTGATGAAGTCATTTTAATGTTAATCATTAATCCAAATCCACAGTTTAGTAGCTTTCATGAGACCGATGAATATAATTTATTTTCCCTTCGTTAAGGGTGGAGCCCCAAGGTCATCCGGTGCAAATAAAACCCTTCAACTTCATATGATTAATAACTGTTTTGATATTTATTAGTTATTATCGATAGCCATGTCTTTTTGTTGTGCCCTGCGCCCCAACACAGCCGGTGTGTGAGCGGGGACTAACTTCCCGTGTCTGTGTGTCTCAGCGGCCTGGACAGCTCGTCTTGTTTCCAGGTCGTCTCTCTGCTCAAAGCTCTCGCTCAGGGAGGACGAACCATCATCTGCACCATCCACCAGCCCAGCGCCAAGCTGTTCGAGCTCTTCGACAAGGTCAGCGCACACTGAGCCACGCTCAGCTTGTCTCTGTGCAAGAATAATTGTCTAATTCAGGAATTTAATGCAACACTCTTGTGATTCTCCTCAAATTGAAGCTGAAAGTCGACACTTAAGTCAAATTCTGAGGATCATGATTCACTTTCTTTAAATGGTCTTTACCATTCCGACACGGTGGACATGTCGGCGTCAGCGCCAGCAGCGTGTTTATATGTTACCTGTGTCATATTACTCTCACTGTCATACTGACGCAGCAGTGTCCAGGGCTGATGGCGTGAAATGTGCGGACTGTGTTGCAGCTGTATGTGCTGAGTCAGGGTCAGTGTATCTACAGAGGGCGGGTCTCCGGTCTGGTCCCCTACCTGAGAGAGCTCGGACTCAACTGCCCTACCTACCACAACCCAGCGGACTTTGGTAAGAAACCACTGACCGAAACAAAGATGGCCGCCAGGTCTCCACTTCCTCCCTACCAAACAAAACCACAATATCCTGATACGAGTGCCACCATTTTGTTCTGGTGACATCATTTGCAGTCATTGCAGTAGTGATCAGGAGGTGGAGTCACAGTGGCAAGTTCCCGCCCAGACAGTCGCCCAACCAATTTTCTTTACATCATTACACATGAAATGAGTTGAACTTACTTTCAATAATCAATTATGAGGGAACTTATAGTTGAGTGATACTCGTATGCTTCCACTGAGGTAATGTTTTGTGCAGAATATTACTTCCCCTAACATTCAGATCCTTTCTGCAGTAAAAGTACCTCACTGTTCGCAGTAGAAGTGTGCGAGTAGTGTTGAAAGTCCTGGCAGTAAAAGTAGTGGACAGAAAGTCATGTGAACAGTACTGGAGGAAGTAGAAACTGGAGCTCAGGTGTTTGCAGCTCCTGTGGCGTGCAGCAGCAGCATCTAGTGGCCATCAGAGGAAGTGCAGCTGAAGGTGCTGAGAACAACCTGTCATGTGACTGTGCTGGGTTCCTCAGTGATGGAGGTGGCGTCCGGCGAGCACGGAGACCAGATGGTCCGCCTGGTGAAGGCCGTCCAGAAGGAGGACCAGATGGAGCCCAGCGGAGACACGAAGCTCCACCCCCTCCTGTGGCAGCGCGCGGATGAGGTGAGAAATGAATGCACCACTTCCTGCACACACAGGAAGTCAGACCGCTGCCGTCTAACGCTTCAGTTCAGTTCAGAGGAACAACACAGTAAATGAAATAACACAAAGGGATCAATTAATCAGTTATTGATCAGATCACAAGGTGAATATTAACAGCTAGTGATTATTACTGCAGTATTACTACACAGCTGCTGTATCATGGTGAATCGTTACTGAAAACACACTTCATTTATTCTGATCATTTTTGATCAAAATACTTCATTCAGCGTCAATTATTGATGAATTTACCGATTGTTCTCTTGTTTACCCGATTGGATGCAGAGAGTGAAGTAGTGAGCGGAAGTACAAAGTACCAGAATACTCGAGTGAAGTACAGTTACGCGGTGAGAGTTTTCGTCTCATGGTCAGATGCACTGCAAGCTTCGTGTGTGTGTGTGTGTGTGTGTGTGTGTGTGTGTGTCAGGAGAGTGCGTCGTCTGAAGGCTGCCACAGCTTCTCAGCCAACTGCATGACGCAGTTCTCCATCCTGTTCCGCAGGACGTTCCTCAGCATCCTGCGAGACTTGGTGAGAACACACACACTCTCTCACACACACACACACACACACACTTTAACACACACTCACAGTGACATGCTGGTGCTCAACAGGTGCTGACTCACCTGAGGATCTCCTCACACATCGGCATCGGCGTTCTGATTGGTCTGCTGTACCTGGGCATTGGCAACGAGGCCAAGAAGGTTTTGAGTAATTCAGGGTTCCTCTTCTTCTCCATGTTGTTCCTCATGTTCGCCGCTCTGATGCCAACCGTGCTCACCTGTGAGTCCGCCGCCGTCACGCGTGGTGGCTTCGTTTCAGAGGTCTGTACCAACGCTGCCGCTGTTCTACTCTGTGTGTCCGCAGTTCCTCTGGAGATGGGAGTTTTCCTGAGGGAACACCTCAACTACTGGTACAGTCTGAAGACGTACTACCTGGCCAAAACCATGGCTGACGTCCCCTTCCAGGTAGGGTTACCAGCCGCCGCGTCCCAATGTTCCGTGCCATAGGTCATCTGTTCAGACACTGACAGACAGAACTACAGGTCGAACTTCTGTCCTGCACTTCACTCCATGGTCCTGTACATCTGTCCTCTGTCCAGGTAGTATTCCCTGTGGTGTACTGCAGTATCGTGTACTGGATGACGGCCCAGCCTCCCGACGCTGGCCGTTTCTTCCTCTTCCTGTCTCTGGGGGTCCTAACCTCTCTGGTGGCTCAGAGTCTGGGTCTGGTGATCGGAGCCGCCTCCACCTCACTGCAGGTTGGTTCCACTGAACTCACCTTTTCTCTTGGATCTTTGGCTGACGGAGCTCTCGGACACTCGGCTGATGGAGCTCCGAGAGACTCGGCTGTCAGCTGACGGAAGTCTGAGACACTCAGCTGACGGAGCTCTCGGACTCTCACCTTTGGGCTTGCAGGCAGGTTTTTTCACCTCACTCAGGAGTGTTTGTTCCCTGTAGGTGGCGACATTCGTTGGTCCGGTCACGGCGATCCCGGTGCTGTTGTTCTCTGGGTTCTTCGTAAGTTTTGACACCATCCCCTGGTACCTGCAGTGGATGTCGTACATATCTTACGTCAGGTGGGAGCTCTACACACGTCACACGTGCTTAAGGTTTAATTCCTATAATGTTTTGCCTTTAAATAGTCGTATAATAGAGTTCTCACAAATCAATTAATTTCAAAAAATATAAACCCATCATTTATGATGAATTAATAACATCTTGTCCACAGCTGCCTTATGTTTAACATCTGAAATCGTGTAATTGATAGCGCCTCCAAGTGGCTTTTTACTACCTATGAAATGTTTTGGTTAATAACTAAGAAACCACTGGCAGTAGAAGAAACATCTGGATGGAGCTGTTCCTTGTAGAAACACTGATATAGAGCATTTTTTGTTAAACATATTTACCTGTATAGCATTTTCAGTCAGCTTTGCTACATAAAGTAACTTTGAACCAAACATAGGTGTTTGTTTTTAGATGGTTTGTAGTTATTTGTTTATTTACATGTGAACTAGCCGTCACTCCTCAAACATAGACCCAGCTGAAATAGGGCCGCCAGGGTGTCGGTGCAAACATGCTTTTTTTTTACAAACATTATGGTTCCACAGGGCTTCACTTTACTAAGAAATGTTGCCCCACATTTTGGCCGTTAATAAAATACCGCTATATTTTTTTAAGGGATTTTTCAATTATCACCAATTTTGTATATTGTAATTTTTGTATCATCAAACATAAACTGCCCAGACTGATGAGAAACATTCCTCCAGGTGGTATCACAGCACAAATCTTAGACACTTTAAATTGTGATTCTAAAAGGAGAAATTAATTTACTAGTTATTGGTGACAATGAAGGAAGTTGAGTGGAGTTCCTCCGACAAGAAGAGCAACCTTGATGCCCAATAAGCAGACAGCAGCAGCGTGTCACAAGTCGAATATAGTTTAAAGTTAGCGTTAGCTGAAAGAACTTAACGGTCTGCCTTTCTCTCTGAGGTTAGTTGTGATTTATGACCTTGTATAATACAGTTTTCATCCTGCCGTCACAGCGAGTTGATTCTTCGACCACGTCTGCACACAAAATCTAACTTCTTGGTGTTTAATCGTTCAGTGAGTCAAAACTTTTAAATGTTGAATATTAGTCAAGTGAAGCTCAACTTACGTCTGACTCAAGTCATGTGACTGAGACCCACCGTGAGCAGCTTTTAGCTTTAGCTTAGCTTTTAACATTGGCGTCACCTGTTAATAACATCTCATCCAGGTGTGTGTGATACCGTCATCCGTGACTCAATCGATGGTCAATACAGCAGATATCTGATTGGTCATTTGAAGCCCCGCCCCCAGCTCCACCTCCCACCTTACTAAAGGAACTGGACTCGATGCCCTTTGGTGGAAACG
This sequence comes from Mola mola, assembly GCA_001698575.1. Taxonomy (NCBI): domain Eukaryota; kingdom Metazoa; phylum Chordata; class Actinopteri; order Tetraodontiformes; family Molidae; genus Mola; species Mola mola. Next base: position 507,568 of record KV751370.1, on the reverse strand, counting down.
TGGCTGAGGTCTGAAGGTTTGAAATAAAGCTCTCGACTCGTCCTGTGTTATGTTTCAGGTATGGTTTCGAGGGCGTCATCCTGTCTATCTACGGTCTGGACCGCCACGATCTGCACTGTGACGAAGACGACACCTGCCACTTTCAGAAGTCCGAGGCCATTTTGAAGGAGCTGGACATGGTGGACGCCAAACTCTACCTGGACTTCATTGTCCTTGGCATCTTCTTCTTCTCTCTGAGGCTCATCGCGTACTTTGTCCTCCGCTACAAGATCAGAGCCGAGAGGTAGGGCAGCACCAGGAGCAGCATTTAGGACCAAAACTTTAGGCCAAAGTTAGCCTGTAGCCGTTGAGGTGGTTTACATGTGAACTCTGAATCTACTTTGGCTCGCTGGTAAAAAGACAACACCAAGAAAAGACGATGAGGACAAGAGTTTCTCAGTGTCATGAGAGGACGAGATAAGGACACATTGGGTCCTGCAGGGACAGGAGCTGGTCTCCTGATTCCTGAAGGTTTAACTGTGCCACAAACTGTCCGGCAGAACTGGAGGACACCTGATGGATGGTATACGTCATCGGGTGAGCCGGGGGGACAGACTTTGATTCAGTATGTTCTTAAAGAGTCTCAGGACGGAGACGACTGGTGTCGATGTAGTTTGTCTCTGAAGTGATCAAACAAACAAAAATGTATCAGAATGTTCATGAATAAAGATTTCCTGAACACACTTTATGTAGTCCCTGACCCTGGTCTGGTCTGGGAGCCGCAGAGTGAGCGATTCCGTCCAGTGGCATTAAGCTAGATGCTAACTGCACCATTCTGGGGTGAAGGCAGCGACCCGTAATGTGCAGCTGAAATCTAGTCGAAAACTCACCTTTTCATCTTCAATCTTGTGTGTAACAAATCATTTAATAAATCATCAGTTATTCCCTCTGTTACCATCTGACTTCAATGACTGAACAGTGATGAAGCAGCGACTGGACAAGAACCAGTCGAGCTGATACAGCTGCCCCCAACAATTTACAGTGGATGTATTTTCTGTTGTCTCATGAGCTTCGCTGGACAAACAACAATACAGCAGATTGTCCGTGAAGGTTCTCAGTCATCCAGGTCATCTTGATCTCGGAGTGTTTAGTAGGAAGCAACTGGACTTCTTATCTTGTTTGAAGACGTCTCGCCTCTCGTCCGAAAGGCTTCTTCAGTTCTGAGGTTCAGTGCGGGAAACCCAGGTATTTAACCCCGAGTGGGTGGAGACACCCACCTTTCGGATCAGCCTTTTGGATGAGAGGTGAAACGTCTTCAAACAAGATAAGAAGTCCAGTTGCTTCCTACTAAAACACTCCGAGATGAATACAGCAGATTCAATTTTTCCCCCAAAATGTTGGTGACGCTACACTAGTACCCTCTTCAGGCTGTTCCCCAAAAGGTTTTTTTCCCTCCTGGTATTGTAAAATCTTTGTTTTAAATGTTAAGGCTGTGCAGCAACAGCACTGACATTAATCGCGCTTAGAAACAGTGGGGGAGGAATGTCATCCGTTTACACCCAGAGTCTGGGTTTTCTGCCTCAAATCCTGCTTTTTCTGCAAATGCAGTACCGTCGATGTGAGCGGACAGCTGGCTCCACCCTCGTGGTAAGTAGAAATATTCACTCCATGCTGTGTCAACGCTAAACAGGCGCTCAAAGAAGCCTTAGAGCTGGAAAAGTGATAAGAATTCTGCATGAGTTTATTCACATTAGAATTTCAATGACTGACACTTCAAAGTCCAGACAAACAATCTGACAGTAGGTGCCCGTTAATGATGTCCCTCAGGTCAAAGTTCATTTCAGCTTGTGTTTGTCATGTTTGTCCCTGAGGCATCATCACACCAGCCACAGTTTCCACTAAGTCCCACTGAAGCAAATTACAGTCTGAGCTGTTAACCTGTGAGACCAATCAGCCGGACCTCAGCACTGGTTTGACTGGTCCACAGAGGGCGCAGGCCGGTAACAACCTCCCCTCAGACCGCCCTGACAGCACAGCTCAGGAACACTTTAGCTGTCAGTCAGATAAGTTATCAGCTTTCATGATGCAACATGCAGAACAATGGAAGTGCATCACACCTTCAGCAGACAAGAGACACTTGGGAAATGTTCCGTTTTACACTTGTAATGTTTCTAACACGCCTCCTGACATGGTGAGTTCAAATAGATTGCTTTCACACAGAGTCAAGAAATATGGCCTGTGGTCCATCAGGGGCTTCCTAAGAGATGTCCAGTTAAGATGTACTGGACTGCCCTACCTGTGTGTAACTTTTTCGGACCAAGTTCTGACTCTGACAGTACAGAGATCGAATGGCCCATAAGAACGAGGCTTCTACCCCATATTCCTGGAGCACCCGGCACAGGACACATCAAGGAACACAGTCGTAAGCCTTCTCCAGAGCCACAAAACACATGTAGACTGGTTGTGCAAAGTCCCGTGCCCCTTCCAGCACCCCCGTAAGGATATAGAACTGGTCTAGCAATCCATAGCCAGGATGAAAACACATTGTTCCTCTTGAATCCGAGGGTTGACAAACAGCGGGACTCTCCTCTCCAGCACCCTGGATACCTTCCTGGGGAGGCTAAAGAGTGTGATCCTCCTGTAGTTGAAACACACCCTCTGGACCCCTTTTTAAAAAGGGGAACCACCACCACCCCAATCTGCTGCTCCAAAACACTGTCCTCAATGTCCACACAATATTGCGGAGGTGTGTCAGTCAGCACAGCCCCACAACATCCAGAGCCTTGAGGAACTCAGGGTGATCTGCTGCTGCAGAGCGGCCTCGACCCGACCCCAGTGAGGAGAGAGCCCACCTCTGAGTCCTCTGGCTCTGCCTCCTCCTCAGCAAACGTGTTGGTGGAATTACGGGAATCCTCCAAGTTTTCCTTCCACCACCCGATTATCATCTTATTCGATGTCAGCAGCTCCCTGTCCCCCAAAACCCCCGTTGTAGTCCTGAGCTGCAAAGATCCCTGTGAGCTACAAATAATTTGGCCCGCCAGTCGCTGTCAGACGCTTCTGGAGTCCCACAAGCTAACCATGCTTTGTAGGGCTTCTTCCATTGGACGGCACCCTTCACCTCTGGTATCCACCGGCGTGGGTTACTGCTAGATTGGCAATGGCAGCATGGAACCATAGCCCACTCACATGTCATATTCCCTGCCACCCCCAGGACACAGTCAGAGCTCTGTGGGATGTGGCAGCTGAAGACCATTCTGACAGGATCCTCAGCTGGGCGTTTCCATATTGTTTAGGCCCATTGCATCCAGCGTCCTCCCTGGCTACCTGATCCAACTTAGGACCGGGTGGTGATCAGCTGGCAGCTCTGCTCCTAACTTCACACGAGTGTCCAGAACATACAGCTGCAGATCACCTGATCAGACTACAAACTTGATCAGTGACCTGAACTTAGGGTGTCGGGGTGTCAGATGCAGGACACTTGATGTCTGAACGTGGTCTTAGTTATAGAAAACTCCAGCCAGCACAGAAGCCCAAACCTGAACACGTGAACACCGGCTCAAATTGGGCAAGGTTAGGGTTAGGGCCACAGGCAAGTGTCCTTCTCCAGGCCTGCATCAGGACGGGGCCTCTTTACCCCTCCAAGCAGGGTACAGACCCTTTTTACAAACATCACAGTGGGCCTCTTAAACCACCATTAGGGCACTTAAACCCCTTCAGCACGATAAGGTGGCAGCTCATGATTGTGTGATAGTAAAACCTGAGGCCTTTGTCAAGGCCCCCCCCACGGTAGTCAGCGGGCTTCCCAAACGTTTCCACCCGTCGCCTGTTAGTCTGACATTTTCTTCTGATGTGTCCTTTCACATCAGCTTTTTCAAGTCCTTTCTGGCAGTTTGGACTCTGAAGTTTCCACAACCTTAGTGAAAAACCAGAACAATTAAAAATGTAATCCTCAGCATCTTCACGCAGCTTTTCGACCTCGATGACAACACCTGCCTCAGTCACATCTGTTGGAAAACAATTAGTGGTAAATGATGTGTGTTGTTGGTGACGGTGACAACGGAGCAGCCAGCTGGGGTATAAAAGAGCAGTCGCCGCTGTGAACGGTTGGACAGGGTGGAGCTGGATACTTTAATGTCGGCGGACTTTAAGCTGCAGAATCTCCAGCCTTTTACAAATGTCGAACTAGTGATTTGTTCCGAGGGGAGCAATGACAAGAACTCTTCGTTGTTTAAGAGATTCCTAAAACCAGAATGGTGGTAAACTCGACCTCCTCAACCTTATCTTATTTTATTCTGGGAGCTTATTTGCCTGTTGGAAACTTGAGGTACTTGTATTTCACCTTGACTGCTTTGCTTTATGTTGCTGTCGTGGTGGCCAACACGTCGCTCATCCTGTTGATCTGTACCAACAGAGGCCTCCGCGAGCCCATGTATGTGTTCCTGTGCAGCCTGTTTGTCAATGAGCTGTATGGCAGCACGGGCTTGTTTCCGCTCCTCCTGGGGCAGATCCTCTCCGACGTCCACGCCGTCTCCGCCTCGCTGTGCTTCCTGCAGATCTTCTGTCTGTACACGTATGCCAGCGTGGAGTTTTGTAACTTGGCCATCATGTCGTACGACAGATATCTGGCCATCTGTTCTCCTCTGCAGTACAACACACGAATGCCGTGGAACAGGGCACTTGTCTGGATCGCTGTGATATGGTTGTACTCCTGTGTGAAATTACTAATTACGTTATCTTTAAACATCCGTTTGCCACTTTGTAGGAACGTCATCAACAGCTTGTACTGTCATAACTACCTGGTGGTTCAGCTGGCGTGTTCTGACACCACACTGAACAACATCTACGGGCTTTTCACCACCGTGCTCACCATCATAGTCCCTCTGGTTCCCATCATCTTCTCTTACATGAGGATCCTCCGAGTGTGTTTCTCTGCTTCTCAGCAGAAGAGGCAGAAGGCCGTCAGCACCTGCGCGCCTCACCTGGTGTCTCTGCTCAACTTCTCTTTGGGCTGCTTCACCGAGATCCTCCAGAGCAGATTCGACATGAGCACAGTTCCCCGCACGCTGCGGGTGATTCTGTCCCTCTATTTTCTTCTCATACAGCCACTCCTGAACCCTCTCATGTACGGACTGCAAATGTCCAAAATACGGACAATGTACAAGCATCTGATGTGTTCGAAAACGCTGCGTGGGGGCAGAGATTTTTATCTCCAGATGATCCAGTCACATGTTCAGAACATCAGACATTTTGTGACCATGAGATTCATTTTAGGTCATACAAAAAATAACCGTTATGTTCCTCTTAATTACTGATTAAATGAATGAATACTGAAAGGTTGTCTACGCCTGCACTACGTGTTCCAGTGCCGTGAAAAGCAAAGATTCAATGCTGATAAATATGTTATTGTGTGAAGTTCAGAGCTGTTTTCTCATTGGTTCATCCTCCAGCCTGTGGACAGGTTCTGTGGTCGTCCTCCGGCCTCGCGTCCGTTACGCTGCAGCAGCAGCACCTGGCCAGGGGTGAACCACACCTCCGGCACGAGTGCAGATCCTTCCAGGATGACAGACACACCATCCAAACTAAAAACACTTTACATGTTTAAAGAAAAGATACAATCGAAAAACGAAATGACACGATTCACTCCTCTCTGACAGAAAGAGTGAGAAACAGGAGCAGCTCCGCGTCCCAGCCGAGCCAGATCAGGCGCCGCCATCTTGTTACGTCAGATCGCAAGTTGGTGGTGTTTCACAAATATTTTACTGCAGCTTGACAAAGTTTGCAAAACTGAACTTGTTGCTGTACCTTTATGGGGTTTGTTTTCCTTTTGGACTGTTTTTCACTCTAGATTTGTGCTTCCAAGCCACACATTTCCTCCTGGACTAAGCAGCCTGGCTCCCAGAGCCTGGCTCTTGTCCCACCGCTGCCACATGAGCTGCCACCAGCCCGGGACTTCCCCAGTGGACCAGCTGAGCACTGCGTCACTTAGCACGTCTTGTGCAGCCGGCTTCACTTCCTGCTGCCACCGAGCCCCCGCTCTGCTCTGCCCCAGACCCGCTGTGCGCCGTCAGATGGCGAGCGAGCTGGGGGTCTGCGAGGGCTCAGTGGAGTTTCATGGGCAAGATGGGAGCTCCGGCCAGAACGCTGTTTGTGACTCATTTCTTTGACTGAGAAATGGCTTAATTAAATTTTGCCTGGATTTTGTGCAAAGTAAAGAATGTAGTGTTTTTTATGTCATTAGAAGAAGTGATAGCGGATTTGTCCTCTATGTCTCGGCCCACATGGTGACCAGGGCAGCAGGATTCATGAAATCTCACCTCTGCAATGATTTTATCCCAAACCGTCTACGATTCGACAGCTAATTACAGATCAGTTCCCAGTTGAACTCATTCATAGAGTTCATTCTAGATTGTTGTGTTTTACTCTTCGTATTTTCGCAGAAGACACCTTTAGAAGTCTCCACTACTCAGAGGGAACCCCAAGAGCGATGTATTTTTCTTTGGTCCAGTCAGTTAATAGCACACCAGACCATAGCAGAGATACCAAATAAAGTTGAACTGCAAAACTTAGAACAATAAACTTAATTCATACTTGAAATCAAATCAAACAGCTGCCTGTTACATGAGTGTTTGGTCCGAATGTTTCCCTCAGTACAGGCCGTGTTGTCGTCGCCATGGTGACGTCAGGGTTCCTGTAAGAACAGAACAGCGCCTACGTGTGTCTAAAATAAAGCTACGCAAGTTGGATCCTGCTAATTAATGTAATTAATAACTATTTTTGAGAATTATTAATTGATAGCCAAAATTAGATGTTTTTTGTCGCAGCCTTGTACTTGTAGCCAATCACATTATGGACAAGTGGATTTAGCACCCAAACAATAACCTGCATGTTTCGGGTTATTATTGACCCGACAGCTTGCTGCCGCCGCCAACCATTCAACTTGCTCGTCCTGTAAGAATTCTGCCTCTACATTGTGTGTTGTGTTTGACCTTTCGGAAACCTTGAGCTTGAACCTAGAAAAATCCAAAGGTAAATCATCTGCAGCCAGTGTCACATGACATTAGTTGGACCTCTCTGCGTTTATTCAGGCGAAATAGGCTGAAAAATGTGTTTTTGGGCTGTTAGTCACCTTGAACTCTGACCTTGGAAGACAAAAGTTAATTATCTGTAGTCATTGCTGTCAGCTACAAAATGACATCAGTTGGACCTGTTGGAGTTACAACACGTTCAAGCCTGCCTGAGATGTTTAAAGTGGAAGCCTGGAGGGACTGAAAACGTAAATCTACCACCACAGTTTTCAAAACATACACCTGTTCATGCATTTTAGGACCATACTAAAATGAAAAATGAAAATGGCATTTTCATTTACTTTTCAAAGACTCATCCTGCTTATCAGTGGACAATATTTAAATGCAATAACTGAAACATTTCTCTCATTCACATCTGCGTGTTACTGGGCTGTTTTCAGGTCAAAATGAAAATTAAAAGGCATTTTTTAACTGGAACCACCATTTGGCATTTCATTTTCAATCACTGAACCAGTTTAAATCTGCTCCACAGAGGGCGATAATCAAAACGCTGAGCTAAACAGCGCCCCCTGTCCACTGCAGTTACCGTTACATGACCGTGTGCTCTTTTGAGGACAGCATGAAAATGAACATGCAGTCTGTCAGTGTGCTTGCGAAGGACGTCACTTCCTGTGTGGTGTGCAGGCAGGAACAGGTTTGGTGGGTCCAGGATAGTCCGGCAGTGCTGATACACATCATTTGAAGCTTACAGTTCTGTTCTGCAGTTCCGCATACAAACTGCACTTGGATGCTGCGTTCTGAAATTAAATATGAAATAAAGAATGAGAAAAGTCATGAGCTACAATGTAAGTTGACATGTAAGAGAAGCAGCGTTTTTTTGAAGTGAGGAATCTAGTTTTTCACACCCACACGGTTCTGGTTCCGCAGCTACTTTAGAACCGGACACAGCGTTGCACTAAGAACTTTTTAGGTTCGGAACACAAAAAGTTGGTTTACACAGGACCCAAACAATAGCTGGATTTTCGATGCGAACCGGGACGTTTCAGTGATGTCTGCGGTGGGCGTGTCTTATTATCAGGAAGGAAACTTAAACAAGTGTTGTTGTCGCCATTAAACCAAATCTAGAAGATGAGAGACAAACAAAGAAGGACGGAGACCAAATCTGCACTAAAGAAAGTTGTTCAGTGGTCTGCGGAGGAAACAAAATGTTTGGCTGTGATTTGGGCGTCACCGAGTTTCGAGAGGAACTTGAAGGTAGCAGAACTGACAGACCAGTTGGACAGGCTGAGTTCACAAGAAGACCAGACCAGATTATGATCACATTTTAAATATGTGTTGCGCTTTATGTAACGTCCTGGGCCTCGACTGTGGTTCCCCTTCGACCAGTGTGAATACAAACGTACGGAATCCCTGACGAATCCCCCGGTTCGATCTTTAAGCACAAAAAACGGCGTGACATGTCAGTAGTTACTGTCCTGGCCCCACAATATTACTGTGACATTTTTTAATCGATGTATGTCCATATTCCATGTATGTTACATCCTTACTGAGGACAGAACTGAAGGCAGAAAATCCTACAAACAAGCAGCACCTGAAAACAGCTGTCATAAAGGCCTGAAAAAGCATCTCCAGGGTGACTTCAGCAAGTCCTACAAACCACCCTGATATTCGGGATTTGTTAGTTTGTCAAATTGTTTGGAGCTCCTGGTAACAGAGATACTCTGAATGAAATAGCTGAAATCCCTAAAAGGCCAAGAATTACAGCTGACGATCGACAACACAGTCACATGTGTTTCGTTTCAAATCCATTGTTACGCTGTTCGGAGGCAAAATAACTGTCACTGTCCAAATTATTATGGACCTCACTGTGTACAGTTCAGTTCAACTTTAGCTCAGACACACATCACTCGAGCCAAGCAGGTCTCGAAAGCAGGTTTTTTTTCGGCCAAGGAGGTTCACTGGCGATCAAGAGGTTCTGTGACAATCGAGAATGTTGTCTGGTGACGGAAGAGGTTCTCTGACGACCAAGGAGATTTTCTGGTGATGAATATCATCCTTTTGACGACTTTGGTGAACTCGGCACACTGAGGACCCTCCTCTTCCTCCCGTTCCTCCTCATGCTCTCTGTGTCAGTGCTGTTCGTGTTCGCCTTGTGGTTGAATCTGTGTGTCCTCATCCCCAACACAGCTTGGACCTGCTTGGACCTGAGCCTGCTGCTGGTATTAGTCCCCCACCTGCTCCTGGGCCTGGTCTTGGACTGGAGGTGGATCACTGATCGGCTGCCTGGCCCAGATTTACAATCAAAGAGGTGCTCTGGTGATTGAGGAGGTCCTCTGTTGATTGTGCAGGTTCTCTGACAACAAAAGAGGTTCTCTGATGACCAAGGAGATTCTCTGGTGATCGAGCAGCTTACCTGGTGATCGAGGAGGTTTTCTGATAACCAAAGAGGTTCTCTGGCGGCCGTGGAGGTTCCCTGGTGATTGAACAGGTGCTCTGACGTGTAAGAGGTTCTCTGAAGACTGAGGAGGAGATTTTTTGACACTCGAAGTGGTTCTCTGGTGATGACGATCATCTTCTTGCGCCAACACTGCCCTTGACAGCTGCGGTGAGCTCGGCGCACTGAGGCCCCTCTTATTCCACCCGTTCCTCCTCGTCTTCTCCCTATCAGTGCTGTTCGTGGTCGTCTTGTGGTGGAGTCTGTGTGTCCTCATCACTGTCCAAATTATTATGGACCTCACTGTATACAGTTCAGTTCAACTTTAGCTCAGACACGCATCACTCGAGCCAGTGAGCGTTTCTCTTCTCAACAAGCATCATTATACGCCATAAAATGAATCCTGATGGTACAAATAAAACTCATAAAAAGCCTCACGTCATGTGAATAAAGGTTGATTTTTTTTGTTGATTATTCAGTCTTACGGGATATGAAACATATTTCAAAAACAGCTTCATGGTTGTGATAAAAAAAAAAAGCAGGCTGAAATTTTTATTGATAATATTATAAAGAAGCATTAAAACGGAAGACGGACGGATTAACTGTTGACCTTTGACATCACACTTTTACACAGGAGGCCAATTTTGGTGATTTTCAGGCTGTACATCAGAGGGTTGACCAGTGAGGAGGTACAACGACAGGTAGACACGCAGCATGTCATGTTCTGCAGAGTCTCAAAACTGGCCCCCACAGTCAAGTTGAAGAGGGAGACCAGGTGAGGCGCGCAGGTGCCCGCAGCTTTCTGCCTCGTCTGTCTGGAACCACGAAAACCCACCAGGAAGATCTTCAGGTAGGTGTAAAGGATGACGAGTAGAGCACCAAAGATGTCTTGAAAGTGGCATCAAGTCCGTAGATGTTGATGCCGTCAGAAGACGCCAGCTCAACCACAGAAAGGGTGTCCCAGTGCACTTTGTTGATGACCTTCACACAGAGCCGCAAAGGAGAACTCAAAGATTACAAGACAACCATCACAAAACGAGGATAGAACAGTGTTACTACAATCAGTTTTGCCAACTTGTTCTGAGTACCGCTGCAGAGGGCGACAGAGGACTATTCTACAGGTCCGGAAGACCACAGAAGATCTGCAGGAAGCACAGCGTGGCAGAGACGGTGTGGACGTCTGACAGGATCTGAGCCTGAAGGCCGGACCGCATCGGACCCGGAAACAGAGCCTGGAACTGTCCGTTCAGTCCCTCGTGGAGCCGCAGAGCAGCTCTGCTCCGTCCTCCCATGATTCCCTGAGAGGCCTGTTAGTGCAGCTGCTGATGGCGTCCCGAGCGTCTGAGGGTCCACAGCCGCCTCATTACCGCCAGCAGACACGGTAAACATGATGAAATCACAACAGCGGAGCCCTGAGGGCGACCTGCAGGAGTCCAGCTGACCCGTCAAGACAACATGACAACAACAACACCTGAACCAGAGTGTTTATATCCAGCAGCAACATTAAGACAAAACATGTCTGATCTATGGAGGCAAAACTGCACCAAAACTTTGAAACATTCAAAAAAATTACTTGTAATCGAGAAACCACAACTTTAAACTGTACATTTACATTTTTACATTTTTATCTTGAACTTCAAAAAAAGAAAAAAATGTTTTCAGACTGAAAACAAGTCAATAAACAGAAATAAAGCAAAGAGCCACTTCAGGAAATGCAGGGCAGCTGAGAACCTACAGCGTTCTAATATCTTTGATGTTCAAAATAAGAATTTAAATGTACAACTAAAAACTTTTGTCCCATGTTCGACTGCACAGAATTTGATAAACAACTAGAAGGAATGAGTGAGTCACGTGACTCATTCTGGACTGGGCCTCTGAGCTCCGGAATAAGCGAAATTTAAAAATTGGTTGGATTTTCGTTTTCTATTTCGTTTATTAAAAAATAAAATCACTAAGAGGCAGAAATGAAAAAACACTTTTTCATTTTGGTCAGGGCACCAGTTGGACACGTCTTCTCGAACACGTTAAAACCTACGCAGAGACGTCTGCCTGTGCCAGTTTCAGGGAGCTGCTGGCAGAAGAGGATTTTCTGCAAAGATCCGTTTTATGCAGGGCAGCTGAGCCCTCATCCCCAACACAGCTTGGACCTGAGCCTACTGCTGCTATTCGTCCCCCACCTCCTGCTGGGCCTGGTCATGGACTGGAGGCTGATCACTGATCGGCTGCCTGGCCCAGATTTACTTGATCCACCTGATAGGGGACCTTTCAGTCCATGCAGCTGCTACAAATGGCGCTGGACCGTGACTTTGCTATCTGCACGCCGCTCTACTACCGGAAATGGATGGCGTTACCGGGACTCCTCCCGTCAGAAACTGTGTTTTTCCCCACATGAAAGAAACACAGTAACAAGTTTCTGTTTGTCCGTTTTTGTTCTGATGTGGGGAAAGAAGAGGACAGAAGTGAACCGGAGGGTCGCGGGTTCGATCCCGGTACAGGAGGGAAAAGTCCCCCTCATCACCCCAAAACCTGCCAGAGGAGGCCGTGGTGGTCCTGGGCAGCACTGGCGTTCCTGAACGGAGGGAACTCCACATCGTCTCTCTACTTCAGACTCGCACATTCAATTCCTCAACTCAGAAATGAGCCTTTAAACATTTTAACCATTAACATAAACAACTGATTGACAATGATTTTTAATTGAACTCTGCTTGTTGCCGCTGCGTTCGGGACCAGTTTTCCTGTGGGACGTTTGGACGTCGACTATAAGAGGAGGAGAGGACAGAGTTCTTCCTGATGACGGCCGATGAAGCGTAGCAGGTAAGAACCTTTACGTTCTTATAGAACCTGATTCAACAACACTTCGGACCCATTCTCCATGGTGATTGACTGCGGCTGCGCCACTGCGGTAAGTGTATTGTGTCACTTCCTGTTGTTTGTGTCTGGTCGTCTTGCTGTACCTTGCTAACTATCTGGGAGGGTTTTTAACGACATTAATTGTTTAACTGCTGTGTATTGAAAGTGTAAACCCTGTACTTAAGCACCCTTTACAGAACATCGACATGGGTCGAGTCATGAACCTCAGCTACTTCCAGTGCCAGACCACCGAGGACGGGCTCTACCTCATCCCAGATGAGGTGTTTGTCATCCCGCACAAAGAGACCGGCGTGGAGACCAACTCCGAGTTTATCAGCTCATGGCTGGAGCAGAGGAGCTCTACATCTCGCACCATCAATTCAGATGTATCCTTCCTGTCCGTGCTGAACGGCAGATTCTCTACAGAGAACCAGAGGATGAAGATCCATCAGGTTCGAGACTCTTCAACTGCAACCAGAGTCCAGGTGAGTTTTAATTTAACGTCTTTATTGATGTCAATGATTTGAATGAAGCACACTTAGCTGTGGCACTGATGATGGATGAAAGGCTTAAATGATCATCTAATGACGTCATTGTGTATAATTTAATATATTACGTTCAAATTTGGTTGATACTTCTTCATGCCGTTAAAATTTAGCACAGACATTTTAAGACATTGGTGTTACAGTTGCTTTGGTAAAAGATAAAGGAATAGACATGAATAAACTGGAATAAGTGTGGCAGATCATACAGTAAACAACAAACAAACTTGTAATACAGTGGTATCTAATCTTCTTCCTCAAAGGTTCGCAACTTCATCTACACAGTTAGGGCTTATCCGGGCTTCAGCCTGGACGCACGCTTTGCTCAACAAGCCAAAGATGTAGCCGACGCAATTGAAAACAACCAAACCAGGTATGCAGACTATCTCTCAGAGAAGATGGTGCTGGACTTTGGAACCCATGTGATTACTAGCGTCGATGCCGGGGCTACTTTGGTAGAGGAAGACTACCTCAGTTCTACGTACGTGTTGGACAATGTATCACAGAGTTCCTCAATCTCTGCGCAGGCAGGCTTGAACTTTTTTGACAAACTCAAGTTTGACATAAGTAGTCAAACTGCTCAGCAGAGCGATTTCCTTAAGACATATCAGTCCAATATTCAGTACTCTCTTATCCAAAGCCATGGGGGCACGCCTTTCTATCCTGGCATCACTCTTCAGACTTGGCAGGAAAGTACCAAAAATAACCTGGTTGCTATTGATCGTTCAGGATTCCCCTTACACTACTTCATAAATACCAACACCCTCCCTGACCTGCCACAGCCTACGGTTGGCAAAGTGGCTCTTTCGCTGCGCCAGGCCATAGACAGATACTACAAGGTCAACACGCGGCCTGGATGTGTCGACATGAATTCCAAGAACTTCAACTTCCAAGCCAACATCAATGATGCATCCTGCGAGGGCCCTGCCACCAACCTCAGTTTTGGTGGAGTCTACCAAGAGTGTGTCCCGCTCAGCTCAGACGCAGGTCCACTGTGTGATTCCCTGGTTCAGAAAAACCCAGAAACGGGGGGCTTCTCCTGCCGTTCGCCCTACACGGCCACTTTACTGAGGTCAGAAATGAGACAGCAAGGTTACACGACATACGATTGCCAAGACCAAAGGTATCGTTGTGGGTTTCTCCACTTTTCACACTGCCATCGCCAAGTGTGTCAGGACAACTACCATGTTCGTTCTGCCACCATCAACACCTACTGGTGCTCTACGAACAATGGAGAGGCCTCAGACAACTCAGGGTATCTGTTTGGAGGCCTGTACAGCCCTTCTCTCCTGAATCCTCTCACCAATGCCAAAAGCTGCCCCCAAAGCTTCATCGCACTAAAGTTACTCTCAGATGGCCAAGTCATCTGTGTGAGTAACGATTATGAAACGGCCACCAGGTACTCGGTACCGTTCGGAGGTCTCTTCAGTTGTCAGTCAACCAATCCACTGGCAGGGTCCCAGCGCCGCTGCCCTCCTAAGTTTAGTCAGCATCTGGCCTCAGTAAGCGACGGCTGTGAAATTCTTTACTGCGTTCAGTCCGGATTGTTCACGGGCGGGCAGCTGCGTCCCGTCCGCCTGCCTCCTTTCACCAATCCTCCAGTGATCAGCATGCAGTTCACAAACACCGTGATGGTGATGACTGAAGCAGAAAAGAGCTGGGTCAGGTTGGGGCAGACCAAGGCCTGGAAACTGGTCAAGCCAGAGGAAATCAGTGAATATGTCCGCAAATTTAACCCAGAATGGAGCCCGAAGTCTAGTGGAGAAAAGGCAGGGATAGCCTTTGGAGTGATTGGTTTGATGGTGCTGATGCTGGTAGTTGGAGTATTAGTGGTGAAGAGAAGGAGGCGGCAGTGTGTTGGATATGTGGAAATTCATGGAGAACCAGACCATGAAGGAGAGAGAGAGACAGAAAGATAAGTCTCGATTAAACATAGATTAAACAAGATTAGAGGCTTATCTCCCAGAAACTGACCAGCCTGTTGTGCAGTGATAAGATTTTTGTTCGAAACTTCCTTGCTGATTGTCACCTCATAAAATATTGTCCCGCGCCTTGTGGGAGTGGAAAAGTTTCACATGTTTAAAAGCTCCGACTTTGAACCATTTGGATTCATTTCTTTTGTAGCATAAGCAAACCAATATTTGCTTGACATTTTGCACTTTGCACAAACATAGGACATTATCATACTAGGTTACATCAAGGTAACTGCAGTCTTTCTCTGAAATCAACAGTCAAATCAAAGCAAAAAGCAGAAGTCATGTGAAGGCCGCAGTGAGCAAACAGTGCCCCCGTGAGGCCAAGATAGTGTCTTACAGTATAGATGGATCATATATAATGAGTTTAATGTACATGAACAATGTATCTGTTTATATATATCATAATTTTTTGATTGTCAGTTTTTCTAAAGCTATGTTTTCAATACACGACTAATGAAATTTTAGATTGAGGATTTTTATTTTTTCTTCTTGCTTTGGCTTTGCTCTCATGCTGAGAAATATGACTTTAATAAATAAAAGTTTATCAGTTAAACTCTTTGCACAGATCTACTAAATAAAGTTGTAAAAAACAAATTACTGAGTCTTGGTCTTCATGTTTATATTGCAATTATGAGTCACATGACTCACCACACATTAAACTTTAGAAACACTTCTAATCTTATAAATACACATAAAAAGAAAAAAAAACACTGCTTGTGTGCGTTCAAAATCATTGGCCTTGTGTGATGTGATATATATGATAAATACTTTTTTTTGTGTGTTACGGGAGCATTTATAATGAACCATTACCTACTATAAGTTCTAATAAATTAAGAGCTATATGGATGTCCTATGGATCAACAAGGCTTATAGTACATTATGGCTACCTGTCCTCACCCATTCTCACAGAAAAAAATCAACAGTTTTAAAGGACTTAGTACATAGAAATTGAAGGAATTTTTTTGTTTTAAGTTTCAAGTTAAAACTATTGCTGCAACAACAATGTATTGTTTTCATGGTCAATGTTGGTGGTAATCGAACTTTAGTGTATTTTCTTGCATTTTAAAGAATCTGGGTCACAACGTATTTTAGATCAATGAGTCAAGCTTTCGTTTATACTTGGACAAAAGCAGCTATACGATTTGCAGACTTAGAATTATTTACTTCAACCTATGCTGCCTTATATACTTCCTCAGGGAGCATTAGATGTCATAAATACATAACAGTGTACATTAAAGCCCAGTTTCAAAATAGTCAGGGTGTTGTGTAACATGTGAATATAAACAGAATATAGTGATTTGCAAATCCTTTTCAACTTGTGTTCAGTTGAATAAAGCACAAAGACAATATATTTAAAGTTCAAACTGATAAACTCACTAGTTTTTTGGTTTTTTTTTAATATACACACGTTATGAATTTGAGTCTGCAACATGCTCCAAAATGTTGGGAAAGGGGAAAGTTTAAAGTGTTAAAGAACTGGTAACAGGTGATAAAACAGGCTCAGTCGTTCACAAGCAATGATGGCGTGAGGTTCTTCACTTTGTGAAAGACTTTGTGGGCAAATAGTCCAACAGTATTTAAACGTTTTTTTCAATGTGCAGTTGCAAGGATTTAGAGTTTTTTCCATCTACAATCCACAATATAGTCAAAAGATTAAGAGAATCTGGAGAAATATCTACAAATAAGGGACAAAGCCAGAACCTGACATTGAATGCCCGTGACCTCTGATCCCTCAGACAAATCTGCATTAAAAACCTGTATCATGCTGGGATGGATATTATAACGTGGGCTCTGGAACACGTCTGAAAAATATTTACAGTTAACACAGGACGTCGCTGCATCTACGATAGTAAGGTAAGACTATACCATGCAAAGCCGAAACAACATATCAACAACATCCAGAAGCGCCGCAGACTTCTCTGGGCCCGAGCTCATCTGAGATGGACTGACCTCAAGTGTGCTGTGGTCCGCGAGTCCACATTTATCCTACATGGAGTACAATGACTCCTGGACCAACAGAGTCCACCTGCGTCTGGATCACTAGACTTTCCAAACATCTGGATTTATAGATTCCACAGACTCTGGGACTCATGGATGTTTTATACGTTCTAAGTGAACTGTTGTTATCATGCTTTTGTGTTCTGTACAAGTGACATTTATTGCATGTCTGTCCGTCCCAGGAAGAAGGATCCTCCTCTGTGGCTCTTCCTGAGGTTTCTTATTTTCCCGTTTTAGGGTTTTTTAAATTTTTCCTCACCCGGTTCGAGGGTCTGAGGGCAGAAGATGTCACATCTGTACAGTTTGTCAAAGCCCAGTGAGATAATGTGTAAATTGTGATTTCGGGCTGTACAAATAAAATTTGACTTGATTTGATCTGATTCTCATTAAATATGTCTACGCTTTCATTGGATGTCATGATGAGTTTAATTTTTCCCTCACATTCTAAAGAGGAGAAGAATTAAACGTGACAGAAGTGCAGATTTTCAGCTTCGATTTGAGGTGAATCACAGGAGTGTAGGGTTAAATTTAGGAATTATAGCTATTTTTACATAAACTCCACTGTTGTCACAGACTCAAAAGTAATTAGTCCTCCATTTTCCTTTTCATATCCATATCTGAGCGTTGAGAAGATGTCAGGTTGCTTTCACAGTGTGTTTAGGATCATTGTCAGTCACCTTTCAGTTCTGCAGCATTTGGCTGAATATAAGCAGAGAGTTTGGCACTATACACCTCAGAATTCATTCTGATCCTTCCATCGGCAGCAGTGAGCTGTTCCTCTGGCAGCCATACACGCCGCCTCCAAATTATCAGCTGTTCTCTCCTTCTTCACACCTTTCTCCTCCATCATTCTGCTTCATCCTGGTTCCATCTGTGTAGAGAATCTGATTCCAGAACAGTGCGGCTTTTTTATGTGTTTTTAGCTGATTCTGACCTTCCTTCCTGGTCCTGAGAGTCACCTGTGGTTTGCACCTTGTTGAGTCAACCTTTTCCAGAATGTTCTTGACTGGATGTGCTGAAGAGTTTTTTCTCCTGTGATCGTCCACTTCAGTTGTCCTCCGTGGTATTCCAGCCTTTTAATTTTCCTCATCTGTCAGGAATGATGAGGAATCAGACCACAGCTGGACATGAAACTGCTGCTTAGTGAAACTGTCCGATTGCTTTTGAGCTTGTGAAAATGAAAGTTTAAACACAGCAGTAACTCCTAGCTGATGTCATACTTTTATCAAACTGCCTGAATTCAAGCTGAATTGTTGGCAAATTTACTGTTCCTAACTGCGTCACCGTCCAAATACTTCTGTACTTGCAGTGTCTGCACACAGGACGATGGTTAGGACACATCACCATGACAACTGTGGGACCTGAGTGGTATCTGTCCCTGAAAGAGACACGGCCTCCAGGTGAACAATTTCCTCTCGTCCTCAAAAACAGACACATTTTTTTTTTAAATCAGGTAAGTGTGTTTATGTGCGATCATGTGACACGGAGTGTATAGATGACGCGTCACACACTAATGTGCAAATGCCTCTTAATGTTTTCTGTTATGAGCAGAAATGATGATAGTTACCAGTGACTCAGCTTTTACTTTTAGTTTCTCCACACCTCTGGCTATCTGTCAGAAAGGTCTCTGACCGCAGCAGCACCTCAAGGCAGAGACAGGGACAGGGACAGGAGAAGGGAGCAGGGAGAGGGGACAGGGGGCAGGGGGCAAGCAGGGACAGGGGCAGGGACATGTTGGAGGCCACAACGTCTTCCACGGCACCTTCGTGCTCTGAGCGTTCCCGGAGCAGCAGAGGTACCGCCGGCTGCTGGCGCTGCTGTTCTCGGCCTCCTACCTGTCGGTGCTGCTGGGAAACGCTCTGCTGGTGTACGTGATCCACAGCGTGGAGCTCCTGCGCAGCCCCGTGTACCAGCTCACCTGCGTTATTGACATCCTCGCAGCGGGCGCCGTCATCCCCAGGATGCGCCTCCGCCTCCTGTTCGACAGGGACGAGGTCTCGTTGGCCGGCTGCTTGACTCAGATGTTCTTCACTCACTTCCTGTCCTCACTGGAGTCGACGCTGCTGCTGGCGATGGCACTGGACGGCTACATGGCCATCTGCAAGCTACGCAAAAATCATCGACTTCTCCCTGTTGGCGAGGCTGCTGCGCAGCAGCTACATTGTGGCGGCGCTGGTGGGTTTGGCGGGCTCTCCGTGTTTCTGCGGCTCCATCCCGCATTGTTACTGCGACCACATGGTGATGGTCAGCCTGGTGGGCCTGGCTGCGATCATCTGCTTCGTGGGCGTGGACATCCCGCTCATCCTTTTCTCTTACATCGAGATGGTGGAGCGTGGTCTTTGGAGCGGCAGCGGCCAGCAAGGACCGCTGGGCGACACTCACCTGATGGTCATGATGTGCTTCTACCTGGCGGGCGGCGTCACCTTCCTGTCTCACGGCCGTAACGTCCCCACACCCACCGACGTCAACACCTTCCTGGGGCTCATGTACGTCCTGTTGCCGGCGGCGGTCAACCATCATCAACGGTGTTCACATCAAAGACATCCGAAACGGCTTCTGCATGGCTTTTAAACTCAGAGAGACGAAAAATGTGATGGAGAAAGTTTCTCCACACGCGACAGCTTTCAACTGTGTGAAGATGTCGCGACACGCCCACCACCACCCGCCCGACTCGAAGACATGAGAGCTCCCAAACTGGGCGCCCCCTGGTGGCTGGCTGCAGTGAAGCTCATAAGCCCCTCCCCCACCATGTTAAAACTTAAAAGTCAAATAAACGTTTCCAGAGATGGTTTCTGTCATTGTCATCAGCTGATGTGATTTTCAGCTGAACTCTGCTTGTGATTGGACAGGTGGGAACTCATCACTTCAGCCAGCCACCAGGGGGCCCCAGATGTCGCTGAGTCTCATGTCGGCCTTCTTTAAAAGGGAGCTGAAGGTGTGAATTGAGGCCTGCAGGAGGCGCCAGAGGAGGATGAGGAGAAACCAAAGAAACCGGTACAGATGTTTATTACGTTCATAAGCATTTTCAAACAGACACAGACCACAAACGTCCCTTTTTTAACGATGCAGCTGCACACTTGTGTTTCTCGTTTTGTCCTGTCATGTTGCAGAATTCACACACACACTAACAACTGTTGGACTTTGAATTACAGAAGTATTTTGTAGAATAAAGTTCAGTAATTACACAGTTTTAATCTGCCGGATCTCCTGATACTTTACATGAATAATCAATAATATGTTCAATAAAGGATCACAAGGATGTTTTTCTGCAACGTTTTGAAACGTCCCGTTCGCTTCCTGCCGGCTGATTCCTGAATCATTCTGCAGCTTTTAAATCGAGCTGCTGGCTTGAATTCATGTCCATGAAAACCAGCCGGCAGAGCGATTCAGCCATTAGAGCTGATAAAGGGGCAGGGACAGTGACAGGGATTTGATCTGATTGATCTGATGATCTCAGCTAATAAAGTGAAGGAAGGGGACAGCTGGAGGTGTGTTCAAAGACACTGGGACACTCGGAAACTTTGACATCAGTGTTGCTGTTGTTCTGATGGGAGAGTTTGAGCAGCCTGAAGGCAGCTGAAGCGACCGAGCCAGAAAAGTCACTTGACTGAAGCAGGCGAAGATGCTTGTTTTGTCCTTAATCAGACACAAAGTGGTACTACAGGACAGGCTAGCAGGTCAGCGTGCTAACTCTGCTGTGGGCAGCCAGCAGGGGTCACTGTGTGCCAGTGTTTACAGAAATGAAGTAAAGCCAGCAGCTGATTGGAGAGATTTCCACACGCATGACGACATTAGTAAGTCACATACTGTCATTTTTCACGCAAACGAGGCCCCCGGCTGCTCTCAGCCGATTGGTGGCCCTCGGACAGTCTGTGTCCTCTCGGCGGGTCAGGTGACCCTCTGTCTGTCTCTGTGGGCGGAGTTGTTGTTCATGAAAACTCTCTGATTGGACACACTGAAACGACTGTGAACACAACGCGGCTCCGCTCGCTCCTCAACGGAAACACACACAACAAAGTGACATTAGACATGCTACCCGCCGCCAGGGAGGCCACGCCCACCGCCTCGTGTCCCCGGCAGGCGGGCGAAGGAGCTGCTCCGAGTTTGACGTCCGGCAGGACGAGGGGACGGGACAAACATGGAAGGGAAGAGAAAGGCGGCACCGTCGGTGCGTACGGGGTGTCCGGGCTGTGTTTGACCTAAAGGTGACCTCCGCTGGCGCCAAACCACAAACAGCAGCGGGCGACACTCGGCTTTTATCTGTCGTCCAGTTTGGGCGAGTCCGCCGGCTCCTCGTCTTCCTCCTTGTCATCCTTCGCGCCGATCAGCCGCTGGCGGGCAAAGTCTTCGAAGATGATGTCGTCGTCGCTGTGGAGGAAGAGGGGCGTGCAGGTTAGTTAACGACGTCAGAGACTCATGAAGCCAAAAACAGCTGAAGCTCGGAGCAGATGGAGGAGACCAGGTCCGGGTCCCGGCTCCACCACTCGCAGGTTAGCTTAGCATAAGAGTGGAAGCCAGAAGATGTAAACTGACACTTGGTAACCAGGAGCTCAGTTTCCTTGCCAACATCTGAGAAACCACCGTTATCCTCAGTGTTCCTGCAGCTGTTAGAATGTAAACGTCTCAAGTTGAGCACTTCCTGTTTATCTGCACAGCTGCTGAATAAATAATAACTAACTTGTTGTTATGTGAGGTAATGAGCGTCAAACTGCAGCGTCAGCTGGCAGTACTCATTTCCTGACAGCTGGATGAGTTTCCATTTCCTGCCGCTCGCATTAAGACCGAGACTCTTACAGCCAATCGGATCACAGACAGACAGACGGGCGTCATACTTACTTGGTGTCAAACTCGATGAGGTTTGTGTCGATGTGCGCCTCGTCCGGAGCTGCGACACACAGAGAGCGAGTGAGCGCCTGAACACATCACTGAGACGTTCAAAAACACGGCGATTTGGTGGGATTTCACATCTTTGTGCCCCACGGATGGATCAGTTCCTCCATTTTATTTTATTGATGTGCCTAATTTCTGCATCCTGATTAAAGAAACTGAAAGTTCAAACATTAGCCCCTCCCCCCTTTGCTAAACAGCTGAAGAAGAAAGTTAAAAACAACCAAAACCACAAGTAACTATCAGGTGAGCTCAGTGCAAGAGTGGTAGTTTTCACTGAGTCTGACTTTTATTTTGTACTTCTTCATCTGTAAAAATCATAACAATAGAGTGTAAACAACGGATTCGGATGGGTTTGGGATCATGTGGAGACCTGGATTACAAATGTGGCTGTAATCCGGCCGTTTAGTTTCTATTCATTTCATGAAAACACAACCTACCGTCTCCGTAGGCGGAGTCTTCGAACGGCTTCGGGTGCATCAGCGTGAACGGCAGCTCGACGGAGACGTCACTGAAAAACACATCAACTCCATTCATTTGTCAAATACAGCGTGAGACGTTCAGGTGACCTTTGTAAATCTCAGTGTGTGAACTCATCGATGGTTACCTCGCCGCCAGATCTCCCAGGAGCCTGAAATCA
>KV751370.1:447649-484973 GCA_001698575.1 Mola mola | reverse complement strand
TCAGTGTTTGTTCCGATGAGGCTGTCACACTCAGCTATGTCCCGAGGTGTCCGAGACGCGCCAAAAACACGCTGTGTGCTCGAAACCTGCTGAATTATGTCGGAACGTGTTGAATCGTGTCAAAACGAGTCAAAATGTATCGGAATGTGCTGAAACGTGTTGAAACCTGTCGAAACGTATTGAATCCTGTTGAATCGTGTCGGAACGAGTTGAATCGTATCAAAACATGTTGAAACGAGTTGAAACGGGTCAAAACATGTTGAAAAGTGTCGAAACCTGTTGAATTGTATTGAAACAAGTTGAAACGTGTTGAAACGTTTCAAAACCTGTTGCAAAGTTTTCAAACCTCTCAATTCTTGTTGAAACACATTAAAATTTGTTGAAACGAGTTGAAACTAGCTGAAACATGTCCAAAGCCGTTGAAACATATTAATATTTGTCGAAACGTGTTGAAACGTGTCGTATGGACTGACCCGCCTCGGGACACCACCAGCTTCACTTTGACCTTGTACGACACAATGATGCCAAGGATCTCCTTATTGGCTCCTTCTCTCAACCTGCCAAAGACAGACCAATCAGCAGCCAGGCACTAACATACATTCTACACTTCACACTGTGCAGAGATGTCTGAATCCTCTCCAACATGATGGCACGAGCTGAAGCTTCACTTGTGGTCCTCAAAGCACAAAAAAATACTAAAATAATTAAACATTAACATCTCTTTCATGAGCCGACAACTCAGGATGATCCAAAGAGCTCGATGTTTCATGGAGGAACTATTTTCTGTCGGTATCACTACGCAGAATGTACTCAGTGAGCTGACTGAGTTAACCAAGACGTTTACTCTAGGAATCCTTTTTAAAGTGAATACCCTGAAAGACCGGCAAAGGATCCATTTTCTAAAATAGCATTCCTTACCCGCCTGGAGTGGACACTATGCATTCAGCATTAACCAACTCACCAGTTGTCTCCTGACTCTTATTTCTTTCGACACGAACAGTGAGATTTGCCCTCCTACAGCGTGTCCTCTGACACTAGGACTCACAGCGTGCTGGAGGCCAGGTTGGTGTCCTCGTGCTTCAGTTTTCCATCCAGAGCGAGCCCTCGTTTCTCGCGGTTGTTGGCCAGAAAGGGAGTGAGGGTGAAAACTTTGCAGAACGTTGAACTGGGGGCAACGATGTCGCTGAGGACAGAAAATACAGTTATTTTCTGTTTTTAGTAGGAGCTCCGGTGAAAGCCGTAGGGGAGGAACTCACTCGGATTCCTCGGTGGCCACGGGACATTTGTACTGCGCCGTGTTGAACAGGCAGATATCTGCATACTGTCGCACTGCAGAGACACAAGCCAGCCATCAGGAACACCGTTAGCTGAGCACACAGGGAGGACTGCCGCCCGGACGTACCTGAGATCTTCATCTTCTTCACCGTCTTGTTGGTGTTGTTGGTGACGTGCACGTTGACGCTGATTGGCTCACCGTGGTAGTAGATCTGAGAGACAGACGTCACCACTTCATCACCATCTCGCCTGATTGGACGTCCAGCACACATACCAACGTGTTGCAGACCACTGACTCCTTTAAAACGTGACAGCTCCCCAAAACTGAAGCCAAAACAACTGAATACCCCCTGGTTGCCGGCTGCAGTACCACTCATAAGACCCTCCCCCTCCATATTAGCAGACGTGCCAAAGTAAAAACTTAAATCAAATAAATGTTTCCAAAGATATTTTCTGTCATTTTAGCCTCTCATCACACTGCGGTTTGTTCAAGTGTTTAATCATCAGTTTGGTTTTAATGAGTTATTGATGCCGCTGTAAAGGCGTGGGGCATCATGATCGACAGCTGAGCTCTGTCATGACTGGAATCTCAATACTGTGTCTCCACCCCCAATGACCACTGCACTGACTCCAGATAACGGCACCAGGACCAATGACTGCGTTGGTATATTTTGGTTTCATTTTTGTTGAGTGGGAAGTGGACACTCGGAGGCCACCGGTTGTTCATGTTCGCTGGCTTTGTTAGCACCAATTCAGGTTGAGGTGGGTGTGAGAGCTGCAGTTGAATCCTACCTCTTTGTCCAGAGAGGACTCCAGGTGCAGAGGTTTGTCGGACATCAGGAACTGCCGGGTGGTTTCCGCCGTCGGCTGAGGGCCCGGTTTCTCCGGAGCGTACTGCACCTTCCGAATCACCAGCCGCACCGAGTTCCTGCAACAACAGGGACAGGAAGTGAAACTGTCCAGGCTGGACTGTGCAGGAAGCTGACTTACACTGCACTTTTACCTTTTGTGGATCTTCTCTTCGAGATTTTCTGCACAGAAAGCTTTCACCTCAAAGTCGACTCCACAGGCCTGAAGGTACAGAGCAGCGAGACACTTAGTCCTGAGCCGGGACAAAGAAGCTGTGAGCCAAACAGACAGAAAGTGAACGTCTTTACCTTCCCAGTGTCCTCTGGGCCCGGCTGCAGGGTGACGGAGCACGGCAGGTTCAGAGGAATCTTAGAACACACAAATGAACATTCGGCATCGCTGCTTAATGACATTCAATCGGAAGATACCAAATCAGAGGCGCCGCTCGTTCCTGTTAGAGGTTCTTCAGCGGCCCAAGTACCTTGTTGACTGCCAGATCGTATGTCAACGTCGCTGCCATATTGGCATATTAGGTCAGAGTGTGTAAAGTGACACAAATCGAAGCCTCTTTCACGAACCAACCCTCAGCCCTCAAACCTCCCCCTGACCCTCACTTTGTCTCGCTCTCACAATAGCCACGTTTCCCTCCAGCAGTTCGGTTCAGATCAGTTCAGCTTGGCACACCTAAACTCGATAAACTCATCACTGGCCGCGTTTCCACTGGCGACTGCGTTTGCGTTTCTTGTCGGCTTTTAATCACGTGGTGGTGGGTCAGAGTGCACGTGCCGCAAGGAGAAAGATGGCCTAACCGTTGCAGCAAAGAGATTCTGTCGACCAATCAGCAGACTGCAGTGGGTCTAACCCCCCTTTAGGATACGGTTTAAACCCAGTTGGTACCCCAAACAAAGAGTGACATAACTGGCGCAGTTCGGTTCACTTTTAACGGGTACCATTCACAGCTTTTTACAATGGAAATGCAAAAACGTGTCCCGTATCGAATGTAACTGAACCGTACTGTTAGTGGAAACGGGGCTAATGTCTCTTCAAAGAGTGACAGTTAATGCCTCAAGTGGAGGACAGGAGCTTCAGAAATACTTCATCGTTGATCGATAAATGATTGATCACCAAAGATGCGTCAGTACCTCAAAGGTGAATGGGTGGGCGTGTTCTCCCAGCTTTTTAATCAGGCGTTCCTGGAGACGAGTCAGACCCTTATTCTCTTCCGGCAGCGGAGGGAACGCCTGGACGTTCACCACAAAGAGGTCTTTCCTGAACGTCAAGCCAAGGACGTCCAAATCCTCTCGACCATAACGGAATGCACAGGTCAGGGTCACAAAAACTGTTGGGAAGAAAAACACAACATCAGACTCTGTATGTAATGAGAGCGCAAGCTGAGAAGGAGAAAAGTCTGACAAGAACGCGCTGCTAAAGGCTTCACCAGCACAAGAAACCAGCAGGGCCTCCTTCAGAACATCAGACACTCCCTTCAGAACCTTAATTAAGCTTTGTGGGACAGTGTTCGGAGCTGTAAATTTTTCTGTCAGCTGTTAAAATGTCTGCAGGTATTCAGAGTGACCAGCCTCCTGATCAGGTCACGCTGACTACAGATGTGTCCAAACCAGCAGACGGGAACCTGGAGAAACGCCCAAACACCGACCAGGTGACGGAGATAAAACAGCAAGAACTGTTGTGCTTGAACTCAGCAGCAGGGGCAATCTTTACCCCTCCCCATGAAATGAATCAAGCACCCTTGGCTCAACCAGATTTGATGAGGCTTGGCTAGCTGTTCCCCTGTTGCTTCCAGTCTTCGTGCTGGGCTAGTTTAACATGTCATGGACCTTCCTCTGAATCTCAGAAAACAGACCACTGGATTCAGATGGTGTCAGCAGCAACAAAAGGAAGTTGTGGTTTTGGATGAAGTGATCTGACAAGCAAATAAATGAAGACCAGGTGTACGACCTTGAGGGACCCCTCAGAAGATGGAGGCAGAACAGTAAGTCCAAGGTGGTCAAAACTGACATGTGATGAGAGCTGGTTCTTGTTCTTTCAGGAGAATAACCAGAAACAACAAAAATCCATTTTGCACTAAATGTTTTTCTGGTACAAAAATGATTTTTTGAGAATATTTAGGCATTCGTTCATCTTTAAAATTCCTGGAAGTTAAATTTTCTCACCTTTCCTTTCCTTCAGGTACTCGGGGTCGATCAGGACGACACCATCTGCAGGAAGAGGCCACAAGTGCTGACTTTTTC
Organism: Mola mola; assembly: GCA_001698575.1. NCBI lineage: Eukaryota > Metazoa > Chordata > Actinopteri > Tetraodontiformes > Molidae > Mola > Mola mola. The sequence goes on along the minus strand of KV751370.1, from coordinate 480,597 downwards.
CACACAGAATTGTATCAATTCTCCTGTCATATGCTAACATAGCTTCAAACTGAACTCAGCTGAAAGAAATATCAAATTATAATGAACAGTAAAAACTGATCTGACCGACAGGCTCCACCAGGTCCACATGGTCCACGAAGTCCCTCTTCCCCAGATAGACGGTGAGCTGGGGGGGTCAGAGCAGCCGATCAGAACCAGCAGTCAAACAGTCTGTTCAGACCTTTGTGTTGTTTCTGGGACATTAATGTGGAGCTAAATGTATTTCCATGTTTTTCTCTGTCACTTTTCCAGTGTCCACATGCTTTGCTCTGTAAGGACGTGGCTTCAGGTTCTGAGCAGAACTTACCTTTCCGTTGGGACTGGCTTTCTTAAACACCCTGAAAGAGGGAGAAAAGTTGGTCAGACAGTTTGGAGGTGTTTGATTGGTTCAGTCATCACAGGTCCAAGAAAACACTTTTTATTTTTCAAAATATTATTTAAACACAAATGCTCCAGAAAATAGGTAGAACCCACAGAGTCCAGTTGTCAGTCATGATGCTCCTCAGCAGCTTCCTGTCTGTCTACCCCACCCCTGCTAATGCTGTCATAAATCAGCCGTTCCATTAGCTTTCAGCCTCCTCCCCATCAGGACCCAGCTTTTCCAGAACTGCCGGGACTGCTGGGAGCTGGCTGAGCATGACATCACCTGCTCGCCATCATCTCTGCGCTCAGACCAGGCAGCAAACACACCGCGGCCGTGTCCCTTTTCTGCTGAAGTCACAGACCGATCAATCTTCATTTTTTTACATATCATGATTGTTGTGAGAAGATATTTTGTTTACAAAAGGACATTGATTCCATTTTATCATAAAAATATCATTTAATTTATAGATCGGATTAAAAACAACGACCCATTAATAAAAAAAAGAACATCTGAAACAGTCTTAATGAAATAAATTCAAACATTTGATCAGTTCGTGTTACAGCATCAGAACCGTTAGAAATGAGTGAAGAAAAACACAAACAAACATGGCGTCGCAGGAAGTATCAGGTGTCCTCACTGTGTCGGCCTCTGAGCTTCCGACACTCGCTGCATTTGTAAGATGATGCTTTGCTGTCAGAGCACTTAGCTTCATCATCAGGAAGAGGAAGAGGAGTGCACGGCAACGCCATTAAAGATGCAATCAGAGAAATCAGCTGCTGAGTGTTCACGGACGCTGTCGGCTCACATTTTAGCAGGAAAAAGCACAACTGCTGCTCTTCACCACGTTCACACAATACCTGTTTCACCAGCCCTCCCACGTCCTCTGACCCACCGAGGGGCCGTCCCACATCCCCCTGACACACGTCCTGAGGACTTCCATGAGTGGGATCCACCATGATGTCCCTGCTGGGTGGTAGGTGAACCAGCAGCCTCTGCTTTTTGATGAAGAATGAGGACTGGAAGCGGAATGTGGTCTTTGTGGTGGGGGAGATTCTGGTCCTGGTGATATAGGAGGACTTGAACCCGGACTGTACCGGTGTCGCTGAGGACCAGGTGTAACCGCGGCCCGAGTTTTCACCGTGAGTCTGTCAGATTCAGGGAGTTCAGAGTTCAAAACCTGTAATTTTCTGTGAAATCACATCGTTTCTCAGCTGTAGCTGCTTAATTTCTTGACTTTACAAACAGGGTTTCTGGTCCTGACATTCTTTCCCTGCAGCTCCTGGCTGGTTTACGTCTCTGTTCCATGTGGTTTCATCATGTGGACCGGCGCCACTGAGAATTTCTTTCACCTTTTTAAAATGGCAGTGAGACAACTAGCATGCTACCAACGTTAGCTTAAGATGCTATCAGACTCTTCACTAATAACCATCAGCTGATTCTGTGTGGGGGCGTGACCAACTGTCATCCTATGCTTCAGGGTCTTTCCTATACGTAGGATGCTGAATGTTTATCCGAATGTAGTTGAGTTGCTGTCGAGGTAGGAGAACATTCGCAGGAACATGACGTTAAGTGTGAAGCTGCAAAGCCTCTGATCGATCGCAAACGCTCTGACTGAGGGACTGATCAATATTTGTGTTTTCAGCTGGCTGTCTGAAGACTCCCCCGACACCGACGGCCAAACGCTGCAGCCTCGGGGCTGCGAGCATGTTTCCTGTGAGGTTCTCAGGAGAACGGAGACACACACAGGCTTGATCGCTGAAAACAGATCGCAGCAGTTTTGGTTAAGTCAGAAAAATTTTCCGGGTTAAACTAACAAGGTGATGTTGGTTCAACAGGCCTCGTTCTCCCCGTACACTGTCACCAGAAGAAGAAGGTCCGCTGATGGAGGAGATGAAGAAGAAGAACAGACGGCGTTCCCTGGATGGAAGAACTCCAGGATTGTGGGGAAATTGACAGGGGAACCCCTGTCGATGCGTTTCCTCTTCCCACCGGACATTCTCTCTACCAGATCGGTCAGTGACAAGCCCCGCCCACCTGCCTGGTCACAGTGATCGTCAACAATCAAACCACCAGAGCAAAAGGCAGCTGAACTTTCTTTCTTTATGTAGTTGGTGTTTATTGTTGCGCACATTAGTTATGTTTGTTTGTCTTTCTTTAGGATAAAAACAGGAAATGATGCCAAACTAGAGTGCAGCAGATTTACAGATGAATCCTGACTTGTGTGGGTGTTGTTCCCACTTCCTGTCCTGAGAGCAGCTCTTCCTGCTGCGCCGGGAACAGCTGCTCTGTATGTCAGCTCGTTAGTATTCGTCTGACACCACACGTTCTGCGCGGAACCACAGAACCTTCCTGTTTCTCACTGCCTGCCACTCAGGCTGACAAAACAACCACCAGCTTCAGTTTGGTTACCCGCCACGCAGGAAGTCGCCTGATCGATACAACCTGAAGACTGCTGCAATCAGATAAACAAACTAACTAAAACAACAAAATCAGCAGAGATAACAACAAAACCTCAGACTGAAATTAAAAATCTGGCTTCTTCATTTTATTTCTGAATTTGTTTTAATATCCGAGTTACTTATAATTCATTAGAGCTCCACAGTTTGGAAGCAGGAATCAGTGATCTGGTCTGAAATCTGCAGCTTCGTGGTCACAGACTTCCCAAAAGCAGAAAAAGAGGCTCAGACACGTCCGTTAGCATCCGCTGACTTTAGCCACATTAGCCCCGTTTGATTAATGGGCCAGATTCCCAGGAAGTGAAGTCTGAAAAACAGGAAGCCTCGTTTCTTCAGCGAACCTGTCTGTCGGCCGCCCCTCCTGACGGGTCTCTGGAGGTTCTGGATCTGGTCCCAACATGTTCTGTGTTTATTTACTCCTGTCAGGTCACTTTATTCAAAAACACAACTTCCTGTTTCACTTTACGCCGACGACACCCGAGACTACAAAACATTGTGTGTGCGGTCCCTCCTCTCTCCACGGAGAAGCTCCACCCACCCCAAGCCAGGTCCAGCACGATATGGATCACACGTCCAACCGTCGCCCAGGAGACGTTAGCGCCATATTGACCTCACACGATGGATCCTCCTCCGTCAGCTCACCAGCTTCAAACTGAGTCTGATGAAAACATGTTTGTGCTTCTGAAAACTGGCCTCAGAACAGCTCTGATGACAGGAAGCTGAAAGGTCTCATTTTTCACAAAATGAAACACCCACAGTGTGTTTGAGTAAACCGGCGAAAAGCAGCTGATCCCTCCTGCTGCTGAGGGATTGATCACGTTATCAACGTTCTCAAAGAGGAGCCGATTACTCCCCCAACACCCCCAGCCCCCCGACTCCATGTTTCCTGTCTGTACTATCAAAATAAAAGCCATGAAAACCATATAATCACCTGTAACAAGAAGAGCAGCTCAGCTCAGTGACGTCACAGCTGGAGGTTCTGACAGAATGTTACATAACGTTACAACAACAGTGTTCGATTCTCCTGCTGGACACACACACACACACACACACACACACACACATACACACTCGCGGCTCCTGTGTGGAAGTGTAAAGGTTCTCTGAGGACGGAAACACAGAAGCACGTTAAATCTTACCTGGTTCCTTTATCCACCATCCTGACGGTGCGGACGAGCTGACGGCAGGCGCGCTGAGAGCCGACGATGAGGATGATGATGAGGCAGGATGGATGCCGTCACCGTGGAAACAGGGGGGAGGATGTCTCTCTCTCTCTCTCTCTCTCTCTCTCTCAGGAAGTGGTCGTCATGCCTTTGGAGTCTCCTCAACAGGAGGAAAAACGTTCATCTGAGCTGTGAGTGAACACAGCTGAATGCAGCCTTCGGCTCCTCCTCCTCCTCCTTCTCCTCAGTAACCCCCCCCCCCCAGACTCATTAGCAGTAAAATGTGTTCGGACAAATGTGTCCGGGGGACAGTTTTATTTCAGTCATGAGCGTCATGCTCACAGCTGGACTCCACACATGCAAACTTTGACCTTTGCAATCAACAGCAAGCACAACAAAAACTGTGTGGCTGTCGTCTGTTATTCCCTGTGACATTAAACTTATCTGACACTGTAAGGATTTTACTAACGGACTACTTAAAGGGACAGCTCACCCCGAAGCCAAAGTGCTGTTGGAGACGGTGGAGCTCAGACGGCCCACACAGCGCCAGCATGCCAGCAGCTTCATGGCCAAACTAACCCGACCCCTGTGCCAATCAGATCCAAGCTAAGCTAACAAAGGTAACGATGCAGACATTACGTGTTTCCAGCCCATCCTGTCGCCAGAAGCACAGCTCGGCAGATCATCGTCATCAAAGAGGAAAAACTCTTGAGGTCACAAACCTCCATCGCCCTAAAACACCTGCAGTTATTCAGCAAAACTCCAACTTCCTTAACGGCAGCACTCTGGGATTGGCTGTAATACATCCCATCATGATCATTCTCACATGAAACTTGATTTGTTCTCTGCTGTGAAAATTGGGAACCTTCATTTCAGAGTAGGCTTAAAACCTTCCTTTTTGATAAAGCTTATAGTTAAGGCTGGCCTATGTAGCCCTTCGTTATGCTGCTATAGGCTTAGGTTGCTGGGGGAACACTCCATGATTCACTGAGCTTTCTTCTCTTCCCCCTCTGACTCCGACTCCTTCTCTGCTCCTGTAAATGTCCATATCCTTACACTAACTTTACTTCTTCCCCGGAGTCGTTGTGCTTTACCATCCTGCAGGTTTTTCTAGGTCGCGGTGGGAGGTGCTGCTGTGGTCCTGCCTGATGCCCCCTGGCCACATTAGGAAAGGAGATCCTGTGACTTGGATCCTAGGCTGGATTTCCAAGTGCAAATCGGGACCCACAGATCACAATGGCTTCTGGATCAATAGACTACACCTGCTTCTGGACCACTACACTTCACATATCCCTGGATTTACAGATTCTACATACTCTTGGACTCAGCAACACCCAGATCTTCCTACATGGAGTACAATGACTCCTGGACCAACAGAGTCCACCTGCGTCTGGATCACTAGACTTTCCATACATCCGGACTCATAGAATCCACAGACTCTGGGACTCATGGATGTTTTATGCATTCTAAATGAACTGTTGTTATCATGTTTTTGTGTTCTGTACAAGTGACATTTATTGCACGTCTGTCCGTCCTAGGAAGAAGGATCCCTCCTCTGTGGCTCTTCCTGAGGCTTCTTATTTTCCCTGTTTAGGGTTTTTTAAGTGTTTCCTCACCCGGTTCGAGGGTCTGAGGGCAGAGGATGTCACATCTGTACAGTTTGTCAAAGCCCAGTGAGATAATGTGTAAATTGTGATTTCGGGTTGTACAAATAAAATTTGATTTGATTTGATTCATTTCTACCGTAACAGGTGACTGAAAGCCCCAACGTTCCAGAAGAAGAACCGAGGACGTGGCCTTGCTGTTTCCAGAACCTGTCTGTCTTCAGTCCCCCCTGACGGGTCCCTTGAAGTTCTGGATCTGGTCCTGACATGTTCTGTTTATTCAGGTCACGTTATTCAAAAACACAACTTCCCGTTTCACGTTATGCTGGCGTCACCAGAGTCTACAACACATACCATAATTTCATATTAACGTGTGACCTGCTGACCAGCGTTTTCACAGCTGAAATCTGATTTATCGGGAGATCGTCAAGACTCCTGAAGTGTCTCAGATTGTTTGTCGGACCCAGAAGAATCTGGCAGGAACAATGAAGCTGGAAATCAAAAATCATCAAAAACCTCCCAGTTTGAGGTTCAAAAGTAGGAAAAAATGAAGAACCCTTCCGGGATCCAGATCCGGAGACCTGTAGTTTGGTTGTATTAATCGTGTGGGCCTGAAGGGGGCGCTGTGGCGCGGCTGAGCTCACACAGCTGGCAGGCAGAAGCAGCAGCAGCTGCTGCTTCCTGTTTGCTCATTATGAACTCAGCGTGAAACCGCCTGCAGCTTCCTCCTCCTCCTCCTCCTCATCGCCTCATCGTCCAAACCAGCCACGACAGGACGAAGGTGGGAGGTCTTCATCCTCGCTGACACGCCACGTCGACCAGTGGAGCCGTTTGTTTATTTATTGCTTTAGACAAACAAATGTAGCTGAGATCAACATGTGGTTACAGACACGATCAAGCTCGTCATCATCATCATCAGCTTCATCAGCTCTGGATCCGATCGGACCGAAGCCGTCGAGCACAATCAGTAAACAACATGTAAACAACAGTTTTAGCTGCCCGGGACAATAAACAACAAACAGTGGGAAAATAGTCAAGTGACAGGCCTGCGCTGATTAGAGATCACGATGCTTCGTTAATAATTAATAATCACTTGGTTATGCCTCTCTGCCTCCATCTTGTTTGGACTGACAGGTGCAGCAGTTTGTCCGCGGACATATTTTCATTTGACTGTTTGCTCCCTTTAAAAATGCCACCACACTCACATAAAGTCAATAAATAAAAACAGGATGAAAAGTAAAACTCTCCTGACACCTCAGAAACACTTCAGGTATCGGTCCAGTCTGAGCTGCCATCAGGACCTGGACCCCGACCGCAGAGGTCACCAGGACCGCAAACGTCCACACCGATCACACCTGACGTTAACTCGTCGTCCGGGTCCAGGCACAGAACGGGAAGTTTGTCCAACCAACTAACATTTCACAAACAACAACAAATGTCCCTTCTGACAGCTCTCAGGTCAGCTGTGGTGTGCTGCTGCCATGACGACGTGGCCTCCTCGCGGATCGGCCGTTTCAGAAATCGCTCCAGAGCACGGCCAGCCGACTCTTGTCCACGCTGACCACGTACTCACCGGACGCCGACCAGGACACGGCACTGATGGGCGACCTGAGCCGAACAGAGGGAATCGTTAGTGGTGGAGACCCTCAGGGAGACGTCCCAGGGCCACTTCAAGACCACTCGGGGATTTTACTTTTCGTGAAACACTTTTCACTCTGGAGTCTATTCACTGTTGTAGATTTCAGTTTACACCATCGTGTGGCGAGGAGAGCTGCACTGCAGGCAGCCACCAGGGGGAGTCCAGATGTTTGCTCCACTTTTGGGGAGCTCTCGCGTCGGCCATCTTTACTTTACGGTCACTGGTTGCGATGTGGTGAAGGTGGAGTCAGATTCAGCCCAACAGCAGCATTGGTCGGAGTCCTGTGATCCTCACAGTGCAGCCGTGTTGCCAGGACAACCTGAGGACTCGTCTCCAGTCGGGCTCAAACTAACACCTTTGTTGGCTGCGGCCAATCAGAGCTGTGACACTGCGAACTCTGAAACGTCACCCCTGGTGGTACACAGTGGTATCACAGGACAGGACGGGTGCAGCTAGCTGGTTAGCATGCTAACAAACATCAATGCTTCTGTTTCTTTACATTCTAATGAGGCTTTTGGATAAAAATATGAATGGAAGTTGAAATGAAAATGAGAAAATTTTCCTTTAAACCTGTGTATGTGCAATGCAGGTGGCACCTGGAAATGGAAAAGGCTTAAATGATCATGTGACTGATATCTTCGGTTAGCTACCTGTGTTTGTCAGCTAGGCGGGTCTCCAGGTTGCCCGTGGACACGTTCCAGATGTAAACGGTGCCGTCAGCTGACCCGGCCGCCAGGAAGCAGCCGTCCGGGCTGTTGAGAGACAACGGGGGGTTAGTCTGACGGCCCTAACGCAGTCACACGTGGACTCTGAACCACTCTCGTGAAATTTCAATGACCAGAAATTTTATTCCTCTTGATTAAGAGACAGACGGACAATACAGGAAACAGGTGACCGAAACAAAACAAAATTTTCAGAACAAAATGTATCTGGTAGTAAAAGTGTTCAGGATGAGTCACACATCCTGAACTCGTGGAGGTTTCCTCAGTGCTGGTCCAGGTAATCCATCCTGCCTCTGTGGACTCTGGCCCCCCTCCGAGCGGCTCCAAAAACAGCCTCCTGATGAGCAGAAGGTCCCTCAGAGGACAGAAAATCCTCGAGCTCTCCTGATCCTCTACATGTGGAGCATCAGCTGGTGTGAATGTTTTATGATGTCTGAGGTGTCCGTATTTCCCACGGGCAGTGCGTTACGTCTTCGCTAACCAACATTTATCAGTTGCTCCATTTATTTCAAGTCATTGGTTTGTATGTTTGTGTCTCGGCAGCAGAGAACAACAAGTGTCCCTCAAACCGTCAATAAGAAGCTTTTAATGCATCTCAATGAGGCTGCTGCCGTTTTTTCGTTTCAACATAAACTGACCAGGAAATGGTCGTCAACATTAAGATTTCACCCTGACGTCCTGATGTGCGGAACCTGAGAACCCAGACGGAACCCTGTGTGTGAGACTGGGGCACATTCACGTCTCATCTTTCATCCGTCTGCCTCTCACATGACTTCAGCTCGATTCAGTCACGGCGCAGGAAACTCGCCACCGGGGAACCGAGGAGCAGTTGTTCCACGTCATTTGTGGGAGGAGTCTGACCTGCCCCAGGGGACAATCTATGAATCTGAATCTGGTGAAGATCTATGAATGTGCTACTTTAGCCCCGCCCCATTTCTGCCTCCCGCATGCATCTGGAGCGAGGCGGCGCTTACCTGCTCTGTCATCATCTGACCTTTAAACTAGTCTACCATATGCTGCAGAGTGGAAATGTCCTAACATTGGAGTAAACCAGCCATACGTGTTCGAACCAGACACGGAGAGGCGGAGCTACCTGTAAATGCATTAAGCCCCGTCCCCTGTCAGTTTTTGGACACTGCGATTGGTGGACTGAGAGCAGAAATCCTCAGTGGCGATGTTGATGCCAAGTTCAGTCATGATGCGTGTCGTCGGACATAAAAACATTTTTATTAAACCTGTCCAGTGCTGACGAGCCTATGACTCCCCCAATCAATCGTCGCTATTTTCAAAAGGTTTTCATTTAGGGGCACAGTTGAAAAAAAAAAAAAAAAAAAAAGTCAGAAGGTGAATGTGGTCCAAATCTTTCTCTGTGTGATGAATCTACTTCAGGAGCCAATCAGTCATTCTCACGTTAAATTGGTGAAACACAATTAAGTACTTTTTGAAGGTGTTTATCGGCAGGAAGTGACACAGGAAGTGGAGACAGGAGGTCAGCTGGTTTTCTGAGTTAAAGGTCACGAACGACCACAAACAGCTGGTGTGCATCACCACGGCGACGTTACAATTTTACAGACGAGCCAATCAGCAGCGGCTTCCTATTTCAGAACCCCGACCACCAACCGGCCACGAAAGCCAACTGCCGCCCCACATCTGCCCCATCACGCCGACACGAGGGCAGTTATTCCCCTCCAGGAGTCGAACAGGACCCGACACTGACTGACTCACTGCAAACATCCCATAATTCAACACCTGAGAAACAAAATCTGTAACAGTTGAACCACTTCCAGAGGGATGTGACCTCCACCCGGACGACAGCTGGGACAGGATGCATGTTGAGAGAAAAAGGATGGACTGTTGCCCTGGCAACAGACCTCAGAGCAGCGTGCGGGTGAACTCACCTGATCACAGCTTTGGTGCTGTCGCTGCCGCACTTAAAGCCATCAGCCCTGAGAAACACAAACACAGCCAGTCAGTGAGCAACACACACACACACACACACACACACACACACACACGGCTCCACTCATGTGTAACCGCTGACCTAAACATAGATGGCCACCATCTCTCCACTTCTGCCCACTGTACAAAAATGCAGCCAAACCATCCTGATACGAGCGCTGCCGTCCTGCTCCGCTAGGCGTTTGGACAGTAGAGATCGAGGGCGGAGCTGTCATCTTGCGTTCCCACCCACACATTCACCCACCCAATCGTGTGCAAGTCTCAGCTGTCACTCATGATGCTCCACCTCTTTTATCTAAAACCCATGACGATGATGAAAGTGAACACTTGAACAAACATCAGCTAAACTGATAGAAACCGTCTTGAGTTTTTAGTTTGACCATCTGCTAACACGGAGCGGGAGGGGCTTATGAGCCGTACAGGAGCCAGCCAACGGGGGGCGTCCAGATGTTTTGGCTTCAGTTTTGGGGAGCTCGCCAGTCGGCCATCTTTACATACAGTGGATGTGTGTGATGTTTCTACCTGAAGCACAGGCGGTCGTTGCTCCACCTCCTCAGGTCAACCAGCTGGAGGCAGTCGTCACGGCAGCAGCTGAGCAGCTGGCGCTGGTCGGCGCTGACGTCCAGCGAGGTGACTTTACCCTGAGCCGGAAGCTCCTGGGCACAGCTGATGGTCCTGCATGACAACATTCACACACGTGTTGGAATGATGTCATCACTGTGATCACACGACTTCACCACTTCCACCAGGACAGTGACCCGCCCGTCAACAGGAGCTCCTCACACACAGACACAAACTATTCTCACCAATCACAGCTCAGCCCCATACGTAACTGTCCAATCAGGTGCAGGAGGGCTGGTTCTGGAGTATGATTGGAGGACAGAGCCGTCATTCATCAGCTGGTTCAGACTCTACAGGGGGGAGGAGGAGGAGGAGGAGGGGAGCTGTTGCTAGGTAACAGCAGGAGACAGGGAGTTTCCATGGCAACGACTAAGAAGATGAATGAGATGTGTCATGTGGTCTAAATCACATGATCCCTCAGTCAGAGACAGTAGATTCTACTGTTTCCTCTGATGTTCAGTCAGACAGGAAACCGAAGAGCAGGGAAGGAAGATGAAGGGATGACCAGAGGGTGATGAGAGGAGAAGCGACAGGATGAAGGGGTGAAGAAATGGAGCCGTGTGGGAGTGAACGGATGAAGCTGTGAACGGGTGAACAGAGGATGATGAGAGGAGGAGAAGCGACAGGATGAAGGGGTGGAGAAGTTCAGAGTGAAGAGCCGTGCGGGAATGAACGGGTGAACAGAGTGAAGCCGGAAGTGAAAGGTGAATGAGTGAAGTATCACCTGGTGTCCCAGACTCTGATCTTACAGTCGTAGTGTCCACTGATGATGCAGTTCTCGGGACAGACCAGGTCGCTGCAGTACGACGCCACTTCAACCACCTGCACACCTGCACAAAGACCCCCTTTACCAATAAGCTGACCCTCCATTATTGATCAGTGTTCAGTTTGTGATCAGACTCACAGGCGGCTCTGTGGAGGTCCCACTGTCTGATGGTTCTGTCTGCGCTGCCGGTCACCACCTGATGCGGGAGAGTGCTGAACCTCGCCGCTGTGACCTTCCTGCGGTGCCCTGTCAGAGTCAGCTGAGACAGGTGGGGGCAGCAGAGGGCAGTGAGGACTGGGTTTCACGCCAAGTCTGACCACGGTCAGCCGTAAAAACATGTGTCACGGTTACCTTGGGAACGGGCTCGTCCCGCTGCCACAACAGGGCCGACTTATCGTACGAGGCTGCGAGGATCCTCCGACCCTGAACACGCGCATCATGTCACCCCCAGCTGGTCCAGGAACACTTTTAAGACGCCTAAAGTTCAGGTGGCGGCTCGTTCTTACCGTGGCGCTGAACTCAATGCAGGTGATCCCCTCGGTGCTGCCGTCCAGAGTCGCTCTGTGAGTCAGCGAACCTGATGACATCAGCAGTGAGGTCAGAGCACCTCAGCACGTAAACAACATAATAATGACGGCACCAAGGAGAAAAAGAAGAAGGTACCGGCTCTGACGTCCCACAGTTTGACGACTCTGTCTGTTCCTCCGGTGGCCAGCAGGTCTGAAGGGGAGCTGAACCTCACAGCATTGATGCCTTGCTCGTGAGCCTCCTGACAGGCAGGAGCAGGAAACGGTCAGCACAAGCTCCGCCTCCGCGCTTACAAATGCACACGTTTTCTGTGAGTACTCAGTGAGTACTCAGTGAGTACTCAGTAAGTACTCAGTGTGTGTACTCTGCGAGTACTCTGTGTATTACCAGTACTTGCAGAGCTTTAACAGGGACTCTGGCTGCCACACAGATCCCTAAAGGCCTCATCAGCTCCTCCTCCGGGCTGCACACTGAGTGGACACGCCTCTTCCTGCTGCCACCACACACAAAGTCACATGACCGTGACACTCGCTGTCACAGTCAACGGATAAAGGGAGTCAGTGAAGAGATGAACTCACTCAAACAGCTCTTTGATGGAGGTGAGGATCCTGGGCGACGTCACCGACGCTGATCTGAAAAAGACAGAGAGCAGAGATGAACGTGTCTGACTGTCTGCGTTTCGACTTCCCCACCAGCCACGGTCCCACCTGAAGAGTCGGGTGTGCCCGCTCGGCGTGGACTCGCTGGAGGCCGGGGCACTGGAGGAACCGAAGACACCAGTGAGGTCAAACGGGATCGTCACCATCGTCCTGACAGTTCAATCAGCAAGCAGATGGCCAAAATAATCCATACAAACGACCTTACCTGTCCTCAGTGACCTTCACCCGTACGGCCGTCTGCAGCTCCCTCTGCAGGGTAGCTTCTCGAACCCTGCAAACACACACAGTGGTGGTGTGTTCAGGAACCTGGATGAACAGGTGTGTGGTCCGTTTAGGGACCTGCATGAACAGGTGTGTGGTGCATTCAGGTACCTGGACCTGCGTTCATTGCGGCTATTCATGTGGGCGGCGGCCTGCCGTTTCAGGTGGATCATGTCCTCCAGCAGGTGTCCTCCTCGGACCTTCTCCTCTCTGAGTCTTGCCTCCGCCGCTTTCTGTCGCCCCAGCAGGGCGTCGTACTCCACCTTTAGTGACCTGTTCTCCTCCTGAACCTGCTCCACCCTCTCCCGCAGCTCCTGCCGAGCTTCAAGCGCACCAGCCAGCTTGCAACCCTCCTCCAGCAGTCTGACGTCATCAAAGAGGCCGTCACGATGGACAGGTGACATTTACGTACATTAGCCAATCTGCAGTGGCTCCGACAGGTTCAGGCTCAGGTGTGTAACTCACCTGGCATGCTGCTCCTCCACAACACATTCCTTGATTCTAATCTGCTGCTGCAGCTGCACCACCTGATAGGCCAACTGAAACGACAGAGCACAGAGCGACGTGACCAGCAGGTCTGCTCTCAGAGAGCAGCACTGGTCCGGGACCTTGTCCCAGGTCCGTGTGGGATGCTGGGCTCCGGCGCAGGGAGCTGCAGGAGCGTCAGTACCTCTCCCGTGGTCTTCCTCAGCTGGTCGTTCCGCTGGAGCAGAGAGGACAGGGAGCCGCCGCTGCCAGAGGACAGGCGGCTGGACGCACACAGGAGACACACCCTCAGCATCATGCGGTTCTGTGCTCACGCGGCAAGTGGTCAGTGGTCAGAGGTCAGGTGACCTTACCTGGCGGAGCAGCTCAGGATTCCTTTGGCCAGGCTGGTTTTCTCCAGCAGCTGCGTGTCTGAAAACACAGCGCAGGATGAGCGGACCTGCTACTCAAACACCCGTCTGAGCTGGAGCAAAGCGCTGACGGGACGCTAAGCTAACGGTGCTTAGTGACCCGCGCCAAACTCAGATGAAACGTTTCACCCTCATCATCCAGGAAATCTTCATTATGGGTGAAAAAACTTTATGCAGTGACATTTTTTCGAAATCAGACTTGTTGTTAATAAAATATTTGGAGAGGAAAAGTTTTTCCTGCAGGACTGAAGTGTTGATATTGTTTATTACATTCACCTGGATGCCCACCTAAAAAGGTGGGCGGGGTCAGCAGTTTGTCTACTCCCTCACCAGGAGAGGGCGTTAACGTTCACACACTGTACTCTAGGTTTACAGTGAGCTGCTGGACCAATGAACAGCTGACGTTGGGGTTAGTTTGTCCCCGACTGTAACATCCACTTGCCAAGCGAGCACAGATGGAGAAAAACGCTCGGCTCCAATCTGGCAGATTCACTTTTATCTCTGAAATGATGAACTAGTTTTGGTTTTATGGGTTAACTTTGACATTAATGTTCCTCACAGCACCAGGTTCTGACAGTCTGACCTGCAGCAGTGACCCCCTGAGAACCCGGCCCGTATTTGCAGTCATCCAGGAAGTTCGGGTGAGTCGCTGAAGGCTCCGCCTCACAATGTACACAGCGAGTGTGTATTGGAACGTCCTCTGATTTCATGTGTTTTTATTTACCATCTTAGTTTGGTTGCTCCGCCTCCTTCCAAGCTTTGTTTACTTTGGGGGCCTGTCCTCTGGGAAACCCCCGTCTAACGTGCCAACGCTTTGAACTGTGGGTAATTTCCCAGGCGCAGGTGAACAAAGTGAGGCCCTGAAGTCAAACTGTCAGATTCCCGCGTCAAACATACCGGACTCGGCTCCTCCCGTGAACGGCACCAAAGGCTCCTCTGAACCAAACTCCGTTTAAAAAGTGTGGTTGCGGACCGTCTCGGCCCAGATTCTGGAGGGGGCCTCTCGGAGCCGGCACACACGCGGGTTTTTAAACAGAGTTTGGTCTGCAGAGGTTACCTAGCCGACCAAAAACGGCTACTTGTCGTACAGAAGCGGACCAGGTCCTGGAACATGGCGTGCTGGCTCAGGTCCCGGCGCTTCAGCTGGCGGACGATGTCCCTCTTCCAGGTCTCCGCCGGCGCTCCGGCCGGGTCGCCCATGACTCCGCGGGTGTTGACGGTCACGACGCCCGCGCGCATCCACGCAGCGGCCCCGGGTACGTCACGGGCCGCTCCGCCATGTTGTTTACGCTGCGTCCCTTCTTCTTCTCTGCTTCGGGTCGCTTTGTTTTTAACTTTTTCCCCGAGAGTCGTCACGCTGCTTTGGGCGGGGCTAGCTGCCAGCTGCCGGGACTCCCAGCCAATCAACGGCCGCTCTCCGCTTTTCCTGCTAGAGCGGTGCGTGCGAGTGAGTACTCAGTTTGTGTACTCACTGTGTACTCAATCAGCACTCAGCGAGTGTGTTTACTGTGTACTCTGTCTGTACTCACTCAGTGAGGATCCGTCTGCTCAGGAAGTGCAACTCATTCAACGTGTGTAACAAGATGTTGTGTTTGTTCATTTACCGAAAGTCTTTCCGGTCTGCTGAGTCGCTGGGATCGACCTTATGGCTTTAACTGTGGATTGTGTGGCTGGTTGACAACAGCAGCGTGTCGATCAGCACGTTCATTATGGTCTCGCACTCTCTCTGGGTGGGCTCTTGAAACTGAACTGCCCCCTTTGGGATCAATAAAGTTGTTTGAATTGGAGGTGATTTCAGTGGTGAAGGTGTAACGGAGTTAAAAATGCACCCTTATTATTTATCGTATTTATGTTGTAATTGGTTTGCGAATTTTATCTTAGCCAAATAGTTCTATTTTCCTTTTACCTGTGGGAGGGCATGTTGCTGCACTCCGCCTTGGTTTTGTTCCTCCTGAGCCCCGTAGGTTTCCAGGCTTCTGTAGCCCCTCTCCCTTCTTCCCCTCACGGTGACGTTCACAGTGGCTGCGGGTGAGTTCTGCCGGGAAATCCCACCATGTATACGTTTGAAACATAGTTTTATAAACTATTTTACGTTACGAATTTGGCGCCACTCGGCTGCCCCGTTTCAGAACTACGTGCAGAGACTGTGGTTTTCTTTTCTTTGTATACTGAGTGTCGTTGTGTGTGTTTAGGTTATTTGCAATAAGAGACGGATGACGACAATTGACATGTGTAAATTGTCGCCCGCAGGTATGTGATTTAATTTTAAAGTTTTAGCCGTAGCAAATGCTGCGTGTTTTTATTTTTTGACCACAAGGTGGCACTCTCTGTGTATTTAACACACTGTCTTCCAAAGTTTTACGTTTGTTCAGGACCAATAGGTTTGATTTTTGTCACTTTTTAATATTATAGAGAAGAAAGTGTTTCTTGCAATTGTGAAGTTTGCTACCTGTTTCCTGTATTTTAAGATACAGAGTGAATGATAAGTCCCCGCACAGTGATGTTCACAGTGGCTGAGGCTTATTTGAAATAAGAGACGGATGACGACAATTGACATGTGTAAATTGTCGCCCGCGGTTTTGAGTCGAAATAAATATTTGTGAGAACGCTACCAACTCCTCCTCCTTATTCAACTGCCATCCCACATGGGTGACAAAAGGACAAATCTAAACATTTGTCAGTTTCAGTCCAGAAAAACCAGCTTCCGATGTGTGAACGGAAGATGAAGATGTTGGATCGATGCGCTCAGGTGCTGCAGGTGGAACATTGGGCGGGTCCCTCGCCGCGGCTGCTTCGGGTCGTTCGGTCTGAACCGGATGTACTTTGTTACTGACCCCCTTCCCCGAGGGGTCGGTCCAATGGCCGAGGTGTTAACCACAAGCTCCGAGATGTTGATGATGGTGTGGGTGGACCTGCAGTCATGGGTCAGAAGGGGCACAGCAGCGGAGACTGAGCGCACAGGAAGCCCTGGACAATCCTCCTGTCGGGCAGGTGGTCAGGACACAAACATGACTGTGAATGAAAATCAGAAACGTTTCGTGTCTGAACCTGTGATGACGCTAACGTTAGTTTGACAAAGAACTCAGAACTCATCCACCGTATTATTGTTTTTAAAGATGCTGAATAGGTACAATTGAGCAGAGCTTAAAACTGATGTAAATCCTGTTTCCGACCTCGTTAACGTGACCGTCAGGTGGTTTTATGTCCCACAACACACGTCAAGACTGAAATAAGCCTCAACAGGTTGGCTGAGAATTTCTGCCTTCGACTCACCAATCACAGCCTGGATCCTACATGGACCCAAACCTGCGGACCCGTGGAGGCGGGGCCTAACACTGTCGAAAGAAAACATGTTGATCCATCAGCTTGTGGGCAACCTTGTGTAAGTAGCTGCTCCTCCTCTTCTTCCTGGGAATCTTCTATCGCGATAGTTCGATATCATACGTTTTCTGTCAATTTAATTAAAAAAACATCTCTTAAAAAAAATAACCACATATAACTTTCATGTGAGATAAAGAGTAACTACATTAAAAACAGTTTTCAGCTGAAAACAGTGTTTTAACTCCACATCTTGACATTTCAGTGCCGAGTATTTGACTTTTGTGTGTTGTTATAAACATGCTGCCACTACAGGTTGAAACCTGCCGCTGCAGTTAATCTCTTCCATGAGCAGATGTTTGAAGTTATCATTGAAGAATTGTCCAATTAAATTATCGCTGTGGGCTGTTGGGCAGTTTTTTTTAAAACCCTGGAGCGCACAGCGCCATCTCATCTCAGACTCAGCTACGGCTCCAACGAGCGTTTACAGCTGTGAGGAAAGACGGCTTTGTCTGTTCAGGGGAGGGCGACAGAACATCTCCGCATCTTCAGGCTGTATCGCGACACACTTGCCCGCACCTTTACGGATGAACTCTTAAATCGTGTAAACTACAAAACAAGCAAATTCTGCGTTTTTGTTTAGAGTAACAACTGCAACAAATCATGGTTTCGTGGGCGTGGTCAGAAGCAGGGTGGCACTCGCATTCAGATTAACGTTGACAGGCTGTCTGCTGAAGATGTTGTATGTTTATTGTTCATTTGGTTAAAGCTGCAGTTTGTAACGTCTATACAAACATTGCTCATAATTTGCTAAAATGATCAGTGTCCTGACAGTCTGAGAAAATGTCCCGCCTGCTTCAAATGCTGTTTATAGATACAAGAGTCTTCCCGTGGGAAAACCAGAGCGTCAGATGAATGTAACACTGGAGAAACGACTACCAGTGATGGAAAACTCTCCTTTCCTGGACAAACACCACAAAAGGAACCAAATAATAACCCGACCTTCAAGAGAAAAGCGCATTGGAAAACAAAGACTTACTAAGTGATCCTCATCTCGTGCACGGCAGCCTTCTCTGCAGGGGGTGGGGGGGCTTGGAGGCGGAGCCAGAGTCTCCTCTCAAACTGACCGACTGCAGCGTTAAATGATTCAAACCATCGTGTCAGAAAATAATTTTTACTCAGGGTTATTATAATGGCTGAATTTTGAGCGATTGTGTCGTTTATTGAGGAACATTAAATAGACTTTACTGCTTCTGAGCTGCTGCACGTCCCGAATTCTTCCTGAGAAGGTGAAACTACCACAAAAGCAGACAAAAACATCAAATGTACACAGCTTCAACAGCCTGTTGTTCAGATTTCTGTCACTGTTTGTTGTTTTGGTTATTTCGTTGCTTCATTTGCAGAAAAAGAGCAGCTGAGCTTGTTTCATTCGGGCGGCGTGACTTCATCTTTCTGTTTGACAGCTTCACTTACTTCACTCATACAGGAAATTGTGACAGAAGGACTCATAAGTCAGAACCAAGTTTGACGTCAGCGTCCAAACCTCCCACACTCTGAGCACACCACAAACGCCCTTCAGTCTCTCTTTCTCTTCTTCTTCTGCACCACCTCTTCTTCTGGCGTCCTCCTTTTCGGCCCCTCCCCCACCCGCTCCATGGCGTCCCACACCTCGTCGTCGCTCCCCTCCGCTTCCTCCTCCTTCACCTCCTGAGGCCCGGCCTCCCCTGCCACCCCTCCAGCGTCCTCCAAGTCCCTGTTGGCGAGCAGCAGGCAGTTGAGGCGGGACTTAAGGTAGACTTTGTGCTGCAGTCG
This sequence comes from Mola mola, assembly GCA_001698575.1. NCBI lineage: Eukaryota > Metazoa > Chordata > Actinopteri > Tetraodontiformes > Molidae > Mola > Mola mola. Next base: position 461,790 of record KV751370.1, on the reverse strand, counting down.
GCGGTCCTCCAGGCTGTGGATGCGCAGGAAGCGGTCCAGACCGCAGGATGCCACCACGGGCTGAGACGGGTGGCACTGAAGCCCCCGCACGCCCCCAGACAGCCCCTTCAGGGAGCCGCGGACCAGACCTTTCCTCAGGTCCAGCAGGGCGATCTGGCCGTGGGTGTTCCCCACCGCCACCGTGTTGCCGCTGGCGGGGAGAGACAGAGCGGTGAGCGGGTACTCGCCGTACTCTGCCTCCAGGACGGGGCGCCGCTGAGGGGAAGACGGGTCAAAGACATGGACCTGACAGAGGAGGAAACAAGGTTAGAGCGGTAGGAAGAGGGTGGAGAAGCTCTGACATCACAGGGCCGGTGAAATCTGAGACTGTAACCGTGAGATAATCACGGCCAAAGATTTGGACATATCGGCTGACGTTTTCATATTGAAAATTTACTACTGCTTCACATCGACGCTGCGCCAAAAACCCAGTTCTACGACACATCTCAGCCAAAACTCCTCCACAGGCTATAAAACCAGCGAGCGAGAGTCTCCACATGGAGGCTTGATAGTCGAGGTTCGGAGCTGTCAGGGTTAAACAGGTCTAGTTACATTCTACAATCCGACAGGTTGACATAACAGGAGAAAGGTTGTCTGGGCCGGCCGTTTAATGCTCAAAACGCACCTGTGAGGAAGTCAGGACTAAGAGGCGAGTGGAGCGTTCAGATAACTGTAGACCAACTGAAATAAACTCATTTAAAACGTGCTGCCTTGACCTGAGTGGGCTGTCCTGATGGAAACTCAAACCCATCCGAGTGGGTTTGCTAGATCTTCCTGGCTGTATCAGAAAGGCTGGAGTCAACAGTGATGGATGTGTTGATGGGTACAATGATTCGGACCCCGTACCTTACAGAGCGGATGCTAAGCATGGCGCTATGGTTCCACGGTGGAACAGTGAATGTGATAAGCTAGTGAAAAGGAGGAGGCGGGTTTTTAAAAACTCCTCTCAAAAGAGTGTTATCTTCTTCAAGCCAAGTAGGGTTAGAATTGTTGGAGGAAATTTTGTGGGACTGGAAGTCCAAATACACCAGTCCGGCAGGTTCGGTCCGGAAATATTTTACGGGTCAATAATGTCCTGAATGACGGCTGCACTGAAGCAGTAAATGATTAAAAAAAAAAAAAAAGCAAATATGCGTGTTAAAGTTTTTCAGGAAATAATAATAGTTTCTTGGGAATGAGAGTTATAAGGCAGGAAGTCTTGAAAGTGGGAAGGTGGAGGATGAATTAAGTTAACTGTGAGAGTAACTGATCGAATCTATTTTTCTCTTTGAGGGAGCGTAAAGACGCTCCAGGCCAAGATCAGGTGACATCGTTTTGGGTGAAATCCTGTTTGGGTTTATTTAGCAGGTGGGTAAACACGGTGCAGCGATTCCAGTTCTTATCGAGCTGTTGTGTGTCGGGTAAAGGGGAGAAATCTGCTTGTATTGAGAATGACTCAAAGCCTCAGGCTTCCATTACCAGCCCTGTTTTATTTAATATCACGAGCAATGACGGATGTGAAAACATTCCCCAAAGCTTTGGTGAATCCTTTCAGAGGAAGAGAGGCACAAATACTGGCCAGGTTGTTCGTCAAGTTCACATTCTCTGGGCAGGGACGTGTGGTGTCTGGGTCCAGAACGAGGCCTTCGGGTTCGGGCTCATTATCGGGCAAGTTAGCGTCCGTGAGAGGAATCATGGGAGTTTACAGATAAAGTGCTTTCAGTGGAGCAAAACAATACGACTGGCTCTGTGTGGGGTCCAGTCACTCTAAGGTTTCTCCCTGATCCTGAGCTTAATTTACACCTGCTCCAAAACTGAAATAACACCGAGACTAAAGCGCAGCTGATTTTCACAGATAGCTCCGAGGACGCAGCGTCAGGGACAACTGGAGGGGGGTTGTAGTTACAGTACCGTGGATTAAACCTCCTACAGTCACCCGCTCATGGAAATGGGACACAGAGAGCCTGACTGGCTAATGGAGACTTTGTGCCGTTTACTCCGTACGCGTGTTTGTTGTGGGGAGCGGAGCGGTGGGGGAGGCACGATACGCTGAAGGTTGCTGGGAAACAGCCAGAAGTCTGTGAGGGTCGGAACCAGGAAACTGGGCTACACATTTCATTTTCTGGCAGGAGTGAAAGTAGCCGATCTCTCTTTTCTGAAACAGCTGCTTCTTCCTTACGTGATCGTTTGTGCGTGACCTGTGCCAGGGGAAGCCTAACCGGGAGTGTCTGCTGTGACTGCACGTGGACGCATCGGTACCGGATCTGCCGATCTAATCGGATCGCACCTTTCCCAAACATACCTGATGGTAACCTGTGCACGTGACCACTTTGTCCGAGTCCGGGATGAAGGCCACGTCCCTGACCCAATGCGGCCGCCGTAGGTCAAGCCAGTCGTCCCGCAGGTTTTTGGCGGTGAACACGGCCTCTTCCGGTCTCTCCAGGTCCCAGATCTTCAGCCCGTTCTCCTTCCCGCCGGTCGCAACTCTGTGCGCGTGCGTCGGACTCTGCCGCATGCGGGTCACGTTCTTCCCCGCGTCCAGCTGCGTCACAGGCTCGCTGCTCTCGTGCCTCCATGTCGGTGAAGGCGCCCTTCTCGGTGCTGAAGGTCAGGACGGTTCCGTCCACGCAGCCGACAAGCAGCTCGCTCTCCGCCGGGTCCCCCCAGCACAGCGCACGGACCTCCTGGTCGCGGCTCAGCCGGCTCGTGTTGCAAAAGTTGAAGGCCTGTTTCCGGGCGACGCTGACACCCTTCAGGATTCCGGTCTCGGAACCGAGCCACACGGAGCACAGCCGACTGCTGTCCCCCATCCCCGAACCCAGCAGAGCCCAAGCTGACACGAAGCGGACTTGTGGGTCCAGGAGAGCGGCACGCGTGTTGTCTCTGCCTGTGGACGTGGTCGCGCGTCGATGGCGTCACTGCTTCCTTTCAATCTAACTTTATTGACAAATCTGTAGACACAGACAGATTCCGTGTCTCGTCAGTTTTAAGTGTGTAATAGAATCCGACCAGGATACAATTTCAGATCTAAAAAAATGACCCAAACTATTCATTTAAGCTACTCTAACGACTTTTACAACTAGTAATATAAACCGCTTTGTGTGTTTGTTTAGTCGACTTGGTTTGGTTTATTTTTGAGCCTGTGTTATTGCATCAGCTAAATGATTTCTACTTTGAATGTCCCTCTTTTAAACTTTATTAACAACAGTCATGAGTACGTGCAGAACAATACATACAATAAACTGATAACTTGTGAATAAGTGAATAAAAAACACTGTAAACCAACTAAAATCAACATGTACAAAGTTTAAATCATGTTCAGACAGAATTATAGAACATAAACATTTTTGACCTTCTCTTTGGAAACATTTGCATCCCAACGTGTGTTCACTTTTATATTCTGTCAATCTATTTAAATTATTATGACTTCTGATCAGGGATCGTATGTTTCTATCAGCCTTTAGTTATTTTATTTATTTGTTTGTGAAGAAGATAACTGAGAAAGTTACAGATGGATTTGGATGATATTTTCAGCAGAGGTGGGAAACAGCGTCAGAAGCAATTTAAGATTTTTATTAAGGATTTTTATGGGATAAGGCCATTAGAAGTCAATCCTGTAACTAAAAAAGCTGCAGATTTACAACATGAATATGAAGCAGCACGTTGACGCCATCATCATTGTAACACAAACATGAACATCATTTTTAAGTCTGCTGTCCTGTGGGAGGAGCTTGTTTGGCCTTGGCGGAGGTCTGCGCTCTCCGGGGGCTTTTTTTTTTTTTTTTTCTTAATCGTTCGTTCGTATTTTAAACACCAAAGACTACCTGTGCATAAGGAAACCATAAAGCCAATTTATTATTTTCAATTTAAGTTTGAAGTTGTTCAGTCAGCTCATTTTACGATTAAGGGGAAATTAACTCTCCATTATTTTGATAATAAATGATTAACATTTTTAGGCAAAAATAAATAAAAATATGAGGATTTTTTTGGGGTGTAATTTCTGTTGGTGAATTAAATAAATTGTTCGACTGGTGTGTGCCAATGAAATGGTTACAAAAGTTATAGATTTGACATGGGCAAGTGGCTATAAAAGTATTTTGAAAGGCACCTCATTCAGATTCAATAAAACACATTGATGACATCGTCTGTAAAGTCAACATCTAAACTTTAAATGTTATGAAATTGATCCGTCTTGTCTGTCCGGTCAACAGAGCCTCGTGTGTTTTTATTCAGTCGCAACCACATTTAGGTGAGCTAGAAATATGAACAAGAAACCACATCACAGAGGTCTAAAGATGTATATCATTGTTGTGTAGTTCGCGGTGATAATAAAGTTGGGGGGTTTTTTTAAAAAAAGAAAACGTCACTGCAGGGGAGACCGCTGGGCCGCGCATGCGTATATGACGGGAGCCGCTCCATTTTGGCTGTGGCTACCGTAGCTGCGGCTCTGAACTCCACAGCGGACCGACAGCTTGTTTTTTTTCCCGCTTTACCGGTGAGGCAGCGTGAAGATCCAAACCGGAACCGTCCTTCGTCTCAGGGATGGACGGAGAAGAGGACGACTTCATGTCCGGGAATCGTTCTGGTACCGAACTACCGCTCTGCTTTCTTTCCTGCCTAGCTAGCTGGCTAGCTAGCGTGCTAACTGTGCGAGCTACACGGCTGAGCTGTTTGTTTTTATTGTTCATTGTTAGAACAACCGTGTTCTGCCTTTGCTTTAAAACATGAGTATCGATCCGTTAGGGGGATAATTGATCAATCAGAGGCTGATTCAACCGTCTCCAGTGTAGTGGAGGAGATGTGAGAACGCGTTCCAACACTGGTGTGAAGCTCCGCCTGAAGCAGGAAGTAAAACCTGAACAGCCTCGAGACTCAGAGACGAGCTGTTCTGTAGTTCTGGATGTGTCTAGGTCCAGTTGTCTCGGTACTGTGTCGATCAGCACACAAACCAGCCACCTTGACCATTTTTTTCCTTACTGTTTTTATCTATTGCCAATTTTGCATCCATTATTCAGGTACACATACAAAACGCAAACTGAAACTGCTGTCCTCTGTAAACAGCACAGTGTTTCTTGGAGACGCTCATGTGGAACAGTCTTCCCTTGAAAGACTTCTGTGAAGAAAGTAAATGAAAACTAAATACAAATGCAGTAAATATAAACTGCATCTTAATGTAAAGTGCAGATTTAAAAGTATGACACTGAAGAAATAAACATGAGTAAAGGTTTGTTGCCTAATGAATCAAGAATTGGTCTCCCTTTATAGGTTGTAAACTGTCGGGACCAGATAGAGTTCAGATATTTACTTCTTTCACAGAAAAAGCTGATTGAATGAAGGAAGTTCAGCAGAGTAGAACTTAGCTGTGCTGCAGCTGTGCTCAGAAGGGGCTCAGGTCCAGTTTAACACTTAGAAAGTTTACATTTAGAAAACCCACCTGTTAGCGTTTGTGTAAATGGACAAGCTGGCTGCCCAGCCACCTCTGACTCCATCGTTTCACCGTGTAAAATACAACACCAGCAGCTTTAAGCCGACACTGCCTGGTTCTGTGTAAATCAACAAAGGAGGAGAACTGGCAGGCCATGGATGTGGGCCAACCAGAGCTGTCAGAAGTGACCGAACAGCAGTGCGAATGAGGCTTCAGATAAATGACTGAATAAATATGAAAATACCGGATTCAAAATTCTGCAGCTGTGAAGAAAATGTACCAGTACAGCCGTACTGGCTGAACGGTGGGCATCTCGTTTGTCAACTAATCCTCCAGCAGGAGGAGTCAGCAACTTTGACGTCATCAAATAGATTTACGAAGATCCCTGTACATTTCTTTGATGGGTTAAGTCTTGATATCACTTTAAAGACGCAAAAAACATCATTTATGACGTAGTGAATATTGTTGTATAAGTCCAGAAACGCACTGTTAACGTTCCCTTGAATGAAAACACAGACTTGATTGACGTCAAACGGCTCGTACTCGAACACGACTCGGTATGTTATGTAATTAAGAACTACAAAACAGCCACTCAGAAAGACAGCTGTGTGTTCAAACTATGACAACCATAGACATATTTAGCTGAAAGTCGCAGGTTTACAGGGGTGCTTGTTAAATCCAAGACACCAGCAACAGTTTCTTGTCCCACCCAGACACTTCATAATGTTCCTTTGTCTCTATGTGGCGCGTGCGTAAGGTTTGTCCCCCCCAAAATGACACATCATCTTTGTGAGAGCCACGTTTACAAATGCTTGTTTACTGCCGGCAGCTGCTAAAGAACGCTGCGAGAAGTCAGCAGGGATATTTGGTATGATTAAAGCTGAGGACACACACCGAGTTTTTGCCAGATTTTACCCATGATTCCCAGTTGGTCGAAGTGTGCACTAGTTGGGGACAGTCGGCATGGCTAGTTGGCACAAAAATCTGTTAGTGCGTGAAGGGAACAGACCCAAACTCAGTCGCAGTCAGTCAAACATGTTTGAATTTTTTTAGCCCAATCTGGACACAGTCGGGTAGCGTGAACTGATTACCGACCCAACTGCAAACACGTGTTGCCAAGAGCCAATTAAAAGGAGAGGCTGGGACATAGGAAATGGCGTTGAAGATGTCTGGAAGTAGTGTGAATATTAAAACAATCCTCATTTAACCACGTTGTGTAAAAATCTCTCCGCCTCCGTTCACTTCAGTGACGACACAGATTTCACTCTGCCGCCCTGAAGTTTTCCGTTCACTGAAGAACCTCCCTGCCATCGCTGCCTCAGACCGCAGCAGCACTGGCCTCCTCATCTGTCACAAATATCCTGCAGGAGTTGACAAACGCAAGCTTCTGTGCGCTTAGCGCATCAAGAGGGTGTGCAGAATTTATAAATGAAACGTATCTTTAGTCAATATGACTAAAGCCGAACTCTGGTTGTTGAGTCTTCACCTTCTCACCAGCAGAGCTTCACAGAGGTCAGCAGATCCAGGATCTGTTTCTGTCATTGGACCTCACTGATCCAAAAAAGTCTTACAAAGCTGTTTATGAACTTTAAGTCCACTTAGTGAGCGTGCTCTCATGAAGGAGGCGGAGTCTGCAGCATCAGACTAATCACAGCCATGACAGGTGTGCTGTCAGCAGAACATGTGTATTTATTTTTTCCCTAATATGAAACAAATACAAAACTAGCAGATGTGGATTTTTTGGCAGACGATGGAGGTGGCACTCCGGTTCAAGATGAACATCAGGGCTCAGACGGCGAGGAGATGAGGAGCGACAGACATCACTCAGAGGTCAGAACCTGCATTTCTGTCTCAGTGTCACAGCTTGTCTTCGCATACAAACTCCAGCTTTGAGTCGGCTAAACAAAGATGGCTCCGCTTCCTCCCACTACACAGAAGTGAGGCTGATGCTGCAGCTCAGCAGAGCAGCGATATTCTGTATGCGTGATTTTTGAACGTTGGAAGCAGCAGGTTGTCGCTGCCATCTGCCACACTGACCTGACTGTGTCTCAACAGGACGAGGGCAGCAACGATGAAGATGCCCCCAACGCCATGGAAACCAGTGGGGCAGCCAGCAGCTCTGACAATGAGGATCACAGGGGTGCTGACAGCGAATCAGAGGGCGAGGCCCCCAGGGAACACCATGAGGATGAAGACAAAAGTGACTCAGAGGCGGGGGCCACACAACCGGCGAACGGCGACGACGGCGACGACTCTCCAGTCAAACGCACGATGAGTGGATCTGAAAACGAAGAGGAGTCGCCTGTGAAACATGGAGCATCAGACAACGAGGAGGGGGGAGGGTCGCCCCCCGCCGAACGAAGGGGGAGCAGCTCGGACACGGAGGAGAGGGCGGAGAGACCCAAAGCTGCCATGGACAGCGACTCCGAGAACGACGAAGCCAAACCAGCGGCGTCCCCCGACCACCACTCCAACGTAAATAGTGACTCTGACACAGAGAAGCCTGCGAGACACAAGGCAGCGCAGATGGAATCTGAGGAGGAGGAGGAGAAGACGGAGGGGCGAGGAGAAGGAGCCAAGTGGAAGGCTGTGATGCAGTCTGACAGTGAAGATGAGGAGGAGGGACGGAGGAGGAAGACTGCAGCAGGGAGTGATGGAGAGGAGCAGGAGGATGAGAAGCAGAAAGACGACAGCGAGGATGACAAGCCAGGTAGTGACCTCAAAGCAGTTGAGAGGCATCAACTACAACAACAATACAGAAACATCATTAAGGAAGACAGCACCACTGACAAGCACGTGCGGCTGAGTCTGGTTTTATTTTTTTCTGTCGTTTCTGTAGTGAAGAGGAAGAAAGCCATCCTGTCAGACAGCGAGGAGGAGGAGGAGGAGGCAGAAAAACCAGGTGAGCTGGTCAGCATGTAGTTAAACTCATAAAAAGTTGCTTTGACACCACTAAGTGAAGTGTGGCCAGATGAGTGAGTTTTCGGAGTGGAATAGTGGTTTAAAACAACCAGACCTGAGTCTTGAGTCACATGTCGTATCAGCATCAGCAAATAGGACAAATATCTGGACAGTCCCACTGAAACATCAGTAAACATGAGGTGACATAACTGTCAGGCTTTCACAGTTAGCCTGACATGACAAGTGACTCTGCTCAACTTTTTTAATAACACGTCAATATTGGCAAACTTGGACACACCAGGATCACCTGTACTGATATACAGTATATTACCTCCGCCAGCAAGTTGGTGATGGTTCATTGGTGACCAGGAGAACTGATAAAATTACACACAGATATTGATGACAACTTTATTAAATGTGTATCTTCACCCATCCTGCAGCTGAATAGATTTTGGTGGCCTGAATATCCTGTTGTAGGTCAGTGGTCAAGGTCACTGAAAGTTCAGTCACATTTCTTGTTCATATCTCCAGAATGAATTGACAAAGAGAAAACTGACACCACAGTTTGGTAGAAAGCTGATATGTGAGCAGGTCTACTGACGTGTGGGAGGAGACTCTTTGGCTCTTCACTACTTTTTAAGTAAAGAATCATTTGTAACGTGTTCCTTTCTCAAACTTTATTTTACCTTTGTAAAGTTGATTGATGTTTTGATAGTAAAATAGCATTACAGTAATGATTATTAGTTCATATTAAAATGTTAAAGCAATTAATAAAACAAAGAAGCAAATTATTATATACAAACATATATAAATTAGTTAAATCTTATATATTTGTAATACTGTTTTGGTGCATTGTCATTTTGTTTGCCTATTTTTTTTCTTTCAGTCTTGTCTTTACCAATGTGGACTTTTTTCGTTACGTAAAGCCACATTAGTTGTTTTTGCTCATAATGCGACATTGAGAGCATAGAAAGTTCTTCTGTCACTGGCTGAGTCAGTCTCTTTGGAGGTTTGATCATTAGAGCAAGAACAATAGACAATTTTTGGGCCTGAAAACCATATTAGGGAGGAAAAATGTTGCAATGCCGATATTTATCTATTAGATCTATCATCAGTTGATCAGTCAATACGTAAAGAGATATTATATTGATCCCTCAAATGCAGTTATCAACTATTTGCTGAAAAGATATATGATGGAGGAAAGACTTTTTTACAGTTAAACAAAAGTATAATTTAAAACATGTGATCTTAATATTTCATTGTTAATGTAATCACCAACATTAATTAATCCAAAGTTCACAAAAACCTATGAGGAAAAAGTCAAATAGATAATTAACATCACACCTTTCAAGGCTCATATCCATACTAAGTCTCTAATACATCTCTAAGTATTATTGGCTACCTGAGGACCTGAAGAACAAGAGGTTTGATTTGATTTTCATTTTGTGCTGCAGTTGGAGAACAAAAGAGCTATCTTAGCTAACTCTCTCATTTTAAACAGTCTCCATGGCCATTTTGCGAGCAAACGTCTGGGTTTATGAGGTGCACGTGAACGTGACTTGACGGCCTTGTCGGCTCACTTATCGTTTGCCGTACAAGTCAAGATTTCAGACTAGTTTAAGTGCATCTGAATGCACCATGAAGTCGCTCCGACTGTGTCAAACTGCCCACACGGTGAAACGGATAAATCAAAATACAACTTACGACTCACGTTACATTTACTCTAAAAACTACCAGAGAATGTAGGACAGACCACTCTCTCGCTTTTCCCGTCCGTTAATGTCGCTACAGTTTCAACACCAGAGATACGGACTGTGATAAGGCTGTGGGAAACCCGACTTGCCATGAACGAATGGTCATAGACGCAGAAAGCGGTGTCATGCACGGCAGCACCAGCTGACACCGACCAAGATGGTTTCCTGAGGCAAAGTGGAAATAACATGACATTATGGTTGTTGCAGGAGAGTCAATTACAGGGACACCGTTTGTTATCTTTCCAGTATTGCACCCACCGACTAGAAACGAGGAAACCTCAAACCGTCACAGCAATGTTATTACCTGAACTGCAGAATGCTCGCTAAACTTTCAGTCTGCTAAATTACTGACAACCAATGCAGCTGGCTAACTACCTCGCTAATTTTTACATTTCCAGACAGCTGTTTTATAACCATAGGTGACACATGGGCGGCTTTACCTAAGAGTTATTTTAGAAGGGGAAAATAATGGAGTAATTGTGTATTAATATAATTAACTGGCAATGTATTTTACAAACTAGTTGGCAGCTTACCTTGAAAACACCCTCGACTGCACCACATCAGCCGTGTTGCATCTTGTAACAAGGACGGCCCACATTTCCCATCGTGCTGTGTTGAATTTGATATTGTGTTAAGTTTTTTGCTTTCCTTGTACCAGTGCCAATGCAATTGATAGATGCACGATGTTACTGGTATTTATTTCACTGTTGTTTTGATGAAAATATGAGTGTTTATGTAGGAAATTATCACCTTTGTTCTGATTTTATAGTGATAATCATGAGTGAAAAGGATGTTGAATTTCTTGACTTAAGCTGTGGTAAGACATTTGTATGTTGGTAACAATATTACTTATTAGGCATGACCCACACGTAGCGCCCCCTGCTGGTGAGACAAAAGAAATTATATCTGCCATTGTTAAAGCCAATAGCTGATAACGTTATCACGTTGATGGATATAATCGGCTCGCTGATTTATTGGTCGGGCTTCGGTCTTTGTGTCGGCCCTCTCGGTGTCGCGTACTGACAGAGACGCCACGCCCCCTCTGCCTGCAGAGCCTAGAGGGTGAAACAACTCAGAACACTGTCAGTGAACATGAGGAGAACAAACCCAACATGTCTTCCTCAGCCGTGAAGAAGAGTCGCGCCGTGTCGGATGACGAGAACTCCGACAGCGATGCTGGCTCGGCCGGTCCCGATAAGAGTCTGGCCGCCAAACTGAAGGAGCTGGGCTCGGCCAGCGACAGCGAGGGGGATGGGAGGCCGACAGGCGCGGCGGGGAAGAAGGACGAGAAGGCGCTGTTTGGTAGCGACAGCGACTCTGGAGATGATGAGGAAGAGTAAGTACCTGTCCCTCTGACTGCCTGCAAATATGGTTGACGTGAATGTTCCCCAAAGATGTTTTTTTGTCATTTTAGGTAGTTCTCGTCTCACTGATGTGTGTTCATTTGGTTATTGATGAGATAAGAAAGGGGTGGAGCATCAGGACTGACAGCTGAGCTCTGTGGGAACTTTTTACGGTGACTTCACCCCTGATCACTACCGCACAGACTCCAAATGATGTTGCTAAAACAAAATGGCAGCGCTGTTGGAGACGCAGCAGCCATCTTTGTTTAGCTCTGTTGAGCTAAAGATGTTCGGATGCCAGACAGAATACAATACCCGCCCGCTCTTGTCTGTCAAACACACACACACACGGGGTGACCTTTGATCTCTGATAATTCCAGGAAGATGATTGCTGACATCTTTGGAGAGTCGGGAGACGAGGAGGGGGAGGAGTTCACGGTGAGTTCGACTGAACTGGAGCGTCCTAACTGTGTGAGGCCCCGTGCAGCCGCAGCCGGCTTCACCTCTGTCTGCTCCACCTGCAGGGCTTCAACCAGGAGGACCTGGAGGGGGACAAGAAGGAGTCCAAGCAACAGGAGCTGGAGGAGGAGTCTGACTCCGACGATGGCGTCGACCGCAGCGGCCAAGAGTGAGATGATGTTTTTCTCCCGATTGACTCACCATCAAGGGCCAAATGTTTCCACGATGAAGAGGTTCGCTCTGTGTGTGTGTCTTCAGTATGAGCTTCATGTCAGACTTTGACCTCATGCTCGCCCGGAGGAAAGCCATGAACAGCAAGAGGAGACGTCACCGTGACGGCGGCACGTTCATCAGCGACGCCGACGACGTGGTCAGCGCCATGATCATCAAGATGAACGAGGCCGCCGAGGTCCGTCTCCGCCTCAACAAAAGCCTCGCTCTGCATCCCCCTCGCCGCACTGTGACGCACGCTGTGTTTTTGTGTGTAACAGGAAGATCGGACGTTGAACAGCCACAAGAAACCCGCGTTGAAGAAACTGATGCTGCTGCCGCAGGTTGTCATGCACCTGAAGAAGTAAGAACATGACACTGCTGATGGCTAAACACACAACATCGTGTGGCATCACTGCACATCTGTCAAAAATATTCAGCTTCATGTCCAGTTAAAACAGATTCTGTTGCACATCGACTTACTGGAGGTGTGAAATATCAGAAAATCGGTTTGACTTGGCTGTGTGTCCCCCAGACAGGACTTGAAGGAGACATTCATCGACAGCGGCGTGATGACGGCCATTAAAGAGTGGATCAGTCCCCTTCCCGACAAGTCCCTCCCTGCGCTCAGGATCAGGGAGGAGCTGCTGAGGATCCTGATGGAGGTGAGGCAATGCCCCAGCAGAGGCTGGCGCCTTTGGCCCGACTTCGTCGTCTCACTGTGTGCGTTTCTCCCCGCAGCTGCCCAGTGTCAGTCAGGAGACCCTGAAGCACAGCGGGATTGGACGCGCCGTTATGTTTCTGTACAAACACCCCAAAGAGTCTCGATCCAACAAAGACCTCGCTCTCAAGCTCATCAGTAAGAACATGTACTGGTCACAGCTGTCGTGTGTTTGTGCCGTCGGACGGCTCCTAATGTTGCCGCTCCCTCTGCAGGGAGCTTTGTGCACTAAGAAACGTCACCAGCTGCTGACATGAGTGGAAAGTATCTTAGTTTGTGTCTGTCTGTCTCCTCCCAGACGAGTGGTCGCGGCCCATTTTCGGACTGACGTCCAACTACAAGGGGATGACACGAGAGGAACGGCAGCAGAGGGATCTGGACCAGCAGATGCCCCAGAGACGCCGGCTGAGGTATTCGGTCCTATTCGGTCCGAGTGAAGCGGTTTTCCCACGATGCTCTGAGTGTTTAAAGTCTCACACTGCTGTGCCAAAAATCTGCGCTGCTGCTCACTCGACTTCCTCAACACTGATGTCACTGCTCTTTTCTCATCACATGTCCTTAAAGTTCTGCCTTCCCTTTGAATCTTTACCCCCCCAGTCAGCCCCAGAAGGTGGAGAGGGCGGAGGAACCCGACGTCTTCTCTCCACCCACCAGGTTCAGTGTCGGCATTGCATGATTGCGCTGCGAGTCGCCTCGTGAAGCAGCAGTGATCCTCTAACACGACTCTGCCCGTGTGCGTTTGCTGTTAATCGGCTCACGACCGTTTACCCCTCAGAAGGTCAAACGGGGCCGCGCCACAGACTCTGGCGCCCAGGCGTGAAAAGTTGATTGCGATGTCCTGACCGCCCCCTCGCAGCGTGGATTCAGTTTTGTCCCCGGCAGACTGATATAATTACCCACAATGCCGGCTGCTAACGTACGTAGTAGTTTGAATCGGGAAGGTCGTTGCGTTAAACTGACTTCATTAAAAGACTGATTCTTCTATGAAACTATGCCCGTGAATACCCGTAGCTGCGGTTTGCCGTGATGGCGGCGTGTACTCTGGCTCCCAGAAGCCATCAGCTGGCGGAGGTCAGATCTCAAGTTACCATTTTGGTTATAGGCAGCTTTGGTATCATGACAGCGGCGTGTGCTAACAGGGCTAGCACGTGATGTGATGAGACTTTGTCTCCGTTGGTTTCTTCTCAGCGGTCAAACACCACATATCTTCACTGCACGTTGTTGTGTCACCGTATGTGGTGCGCGTGACGCCAACTGAGCTGAACTATTGCATTTTGTTATTCGACAACAGCTGAACTTGGTCGGCGTTA
>KV751370.1:428130-441520 GCA_001698575.1 Mola mola | reverse complement strand
ATACCCCATGTTTCCTGCCAGCGGGCCAAAGACCGACGCACCTGAACGCATCGTGTGTCTGAATGCAACACGTTTACTCCCAAATGACAAAAAACACAGAGCATCAACACAACAACAACCCGACAGCTGCAGCCACAATAATAAACACCGTGATACCAACTCGTCAAGATTCTTTCTTAAAATGAGATTTAAGACTAATTATAAATGAAAAAGTCTGTTTATCAATAATAAAATACTGTAAATTTCTTTATAAAATGAGATTCTCTTTATACTTGTGAGGTCAGGAGGTTCTAAACTTTCAAATCTTCCTTTTCATTGTAGATGAGAAAATGAAAACGTTTTGTTTTAAAGCTGGGAGTCGATGAGACTCATGGACGCAATTCCTCTGCCCCTCCCCTCCCTGTTTCTGCTCCACCCTCTTTCAGACGGTCTTCTCCACGTGATGGAAACAGCTTCCTGGTCCTACGGTATACAGTGTCGGTGCTGCCTGCTGTCTAAAATGTGAATCGCGCCTCATTTAAAATCTTAGTTGAGTGAAGCAATTTTCAGTGAATCGTCCAAACACTGTTTTAGTGTTTGACAGATCAGATCTCTCTCTCTCGCTCGTCTCCTCTGTGTTTCTGCTTCACATCAGCTTTTATAGCAGCTGACGGGCATCTGCTGTCCAATCAGCAGCCTCCGCTCCTGTGACATCACTTCCTGTGCAGCCCTCATTTCCACTGAGGGGGATTGACCTTTAACATGACTGAAACGTCACAGCTCCTGTCCTCCTGATGATGATGATGATGATGATGATGGTGATTGTCCCGTTCGTATCTTCACTTCCTCACGGGACGAGGACCAACGTTCCACCATGTCGACCATGTCCGTGTTTTCAACCGCAGGAGGCGCTGTGGAGATGAAGTCCTACCTGTCCAATCACGTGACCTCTGCAGCTGTGACTTCCTGTCCGATCACGTGATCTGAGAGAAACTCAATGAGATTTTCAAATGAACTCAATTTTTGTTTGGGCTTCGGGTTTATTAATAGGGAAGTATTGAAAATGGCTGCAAGTCCACCACCTCTGCCAGTGTCTCTGGGAATGTGTGTGTTAATGTGACTGGGAGCCCTTAGTTATGCTGCTATAGGCTTAGGTTGCTAGGGGAACACTCCATGATTCACTGAGCTTTCTTCTCTCCCCCCTCTGACTCCGACTCCTTCTCTGCTCCTGTAAATGTCCATATCCTTACACTAACTTTACTTCTTCCCCGGAGTCGTTGTGCTTTACCATCCTGCAGGTTTTTCTAGGTCGCGGTGGGAGGTGCTGCTGTGGTCCTGCCTGATGCCTCCTGGCCACATTAGGAAAGGAGATCCTGTGACTTGGATCCTAGGCTGGATTTCCAAGTGCAAATCGGGACCCACAGATCACAATGGCTTCTGGATCAATAGACTACACCTGCTTCTGGACCACTACACTTCACATATCCCTGGATTTACAGATTCTACATACTCTTGGACTCAGCAACACCCAGATCTTGCTACATGGAGTACAATGACTCCTGGACCAACAGAGTCCACCTGCGTCTGGATCACTAGACTTTCCATACATCCGGACTCATAGAATCCACAGACTCTGGGACTCATGGATGTTTTATGCATTCTAAATGAACTGTTGTTATCATGTTTTTGTGTTCTGTACAAGTGACATTTATTGCACGTCTGTCCGTCCTAGGAAGAAGGATCCCTCCTCTGTGGCTCTTCCTGAGGTTTCTTATTTTCCCTGTTTAGGGTTTTTTAAGTTTTTCCTCACCCGGTTCGAGGGTCTAAGGGCAGAGGATGTCACATCTGTACAGTTTGTCAAAGCCCAGTGAGATAATGTGTAAATTGTGATTTCGGGCTATACAAATAAAATTTGATTTGATTTGATTTAATGCAAAAACGTTAGAAATCCCACCTGAAAACATGAAAGCTGTGTAGAAGATCATATTTCCTGCCTGTACCGGGTACCCAACTCTCCTCTCCTCTCCGGGGTTAGGAGGGTGGTTCAATATCTCCTAACATCTCTCCTCATTAGACCAGGTCTTCCCCAGAAAGTTTGCCAATTATCAATGAAACCCACGTCGTTTGCTGGACACCACCTCGACAGCCAGCGGTTGAATGACGACATGCGGCTAAACATGTGGTCACTGGTCAGATTAGGCAGAAGATCAGGTCCTCAAGATCAAATCAATCAAAAACAGCAAACACATTTATCAATCATCAAAGGTTTCATCAAAAATCCCATCTAACTATTATCTCTGCTCAGAGCATGCTAACAGACTGAGGCTAAAGCTAACAGATCATGATTCATGCTAACAGACTGAGGCTAAAGCTAACAGATCATGATTCACGCTAACAGACTGAGGCTAAAGCTAACAGATCATGAGTCATGCTAACAGACTGAGGCTAAAGCTAACAGATCATGATTCACGCTAACAGACTGAGGCTAAAGCTAACAGATCATGATTCATGCTAACAGACTGAGGCTAAAGCTAAAAGATCATGATTTATGCTAAGAAACCGAGGCTAAAGCTAACAGACTTCATGATGTCATGCTAAGAGACTGAGCCTAGCACCAAGCTACAGGTAACAGAGTCGGAGTACTGTGATTGTGAGGTGCAGTACTTCCCTCTGAGGCGCACCGCAGTAGAAATACTGGATGTGAGTACATTTACTACAGGCTGCTTTGGGAGCAGCTTGGCTCTTAACCAGGTTCAACTCACATGACCTGTTATTAAGGTGTGAAATAAATACAAGAACAGGTGAGTCATGAGTGTCCTTGGTAACATTGCCCTGGCAACAGTGTCAAAACAATCCCACATCGGCGTTGCTATGGAGACGCTCAGTACACAGGTCGTGTAGAGGTTTGGTTCGTAGGACTGAGACGGAACCTCGTCTTCGTGCAGATGTTTTGATCATTTGGAGCCGCTGGTCCGGGCAGTGAAGTAAGGTCACCACACGTGTGCCTGTCGAAAATTCCTCCTGCACAATCGATCAGTAACCAATTACACCTGATCCTTCAAATCAACGTAACAGGCTGTTTTCATCTCTGCTGTGGTTCAAATGAACTCATGTGGAAGTTGTTGAAGTGATGAACACAAAGCTTTGAAATTCAGTTAAACTTGAGCAAAGTTTTAGCTAAAAACACACATTGATGAGATGTGTTTAAAGAATTTGCAGATTCAAATGGAGACAGAAGTACTAGGAAAAAAAACAGGAACAACACGTCTTTATTTTGCTAATTTCAAGGTTGTTGATGGCAAAATTCATATATACAGTTTATAATTTATCCAGATGCAAAATTATCTAAAAACTTTCCTCATAAACTAATTTACAGACTAACCCCATGAAAAGATATGAATGTTCACACACATGCAGTAATGACTCTCCCATGCAGGAGTCCGTCGCGCCCCTACAGGCCCTGACCTAAACAAAGATGGCCACCGTGTCTCCACTTCCTGCCACTGTAATCAAATGAAGCCAAAGTATCCTGTTGTGAGCACTGCCATCTTGTTCTGGTGACATCTTTGGGAGCGTACGCAGCAGTGACCAGGGGGCGGAGCCACAGTATCAAGGTCTGCCCGATCAATAGGTCGTCAATCACAAGGTGTCACCTCCTTCTTCATGTCATCGATAAACCTGCTGATAAAAACGAGCAGGTGAACAAACAGCAGAGTGATAAGAACCTAAAATAACCAAAACCATCTTTGGGAGAATTAAGTTATTCAACTTTGACCATCTGCTGCATGGAGGGAGGAGCTTATGAGCCATACTGCATCCAGCCACCAGAGGGCGTCCAGATGTTTTGGCTTTAGTTTTTGGGGGGTGTAGTTGGTTGTGGTCTGTAAACTCACCACCAGGGGCAGTAAATCCTGGCTGCTTCTCAGACAAACAAATGTAAGCAATTTAGCGACAGAAAGTTCAGACTGCCGATTCCAACCGGTCCGGATTGTTCTGCACCTCAAAGAATGAACGTTCCGTCACGATGGGGTCTGATGGGAGCCAGTTCTCCTCCTTGCAGCCCGGTGAGGATGTGATGAGTGTCAGAGCTGACGCTTCACCCATCAGCACGCAGCCCACTGATCACCATCCATTTTCACCTGAGTCCAGCTCAGCAGACCAGGTGGCTTCAGGACCACCACAGGAGACCAGGTGGCTTCAGGACCACCAAAGCAGACCAGGTGGCTTCAGGACCACCACAGCAGACCAGGTGGCTTCAGGACCACCAAAGCAGACCAGGTGGCTTTAGGACCACCACAGCAGACCAGGTGGCTTCAGGACCACCAAAGCAGACCAGGTGGCTTCAGGACCACCACAGGAGACCAGGTGGCTTCAGGACCACCACAGCAGACCAGGTGGCTTCAGGACCACCGCAGCAGTGCGACGGGGCTGAAAGAACCTGGGTTTGACCCCTCTGGAGTCCCAGATTTTCACGCTGCCTGTTCGCTGTCTATCACTCTTCTTCTCCTCCTCCTCCTTCTGACGAGTCCTCTTCCTGTCCTGGTCTCGCCTCTTTCCAGCCTCCATGTTTCTGGCAGCGTGAAGGTGATGATGTCACTTCCTGCGGATGATCCAGCTGCTTCAGCGCTGTGCAGACTCAAGATGGCCTCCATATCAGGACATTTTGGCTTCAGTTTATACAGTTGGAGGACGCGGAAACGTGGCGGCCATCTTTGTCCATGTTCACAGATGGAGACCAGTGGAGGTTCTGGTTGTGGCGCTGACTCTGGTCTGAAGCTAGTTGTGGTGTGGTTCTGGTTCTGGTGCTGGTTCTGACTGTTGTTCTAGTTGTTCTAGTTGTTCCCGGGGTTTTCCATGCCATGCAGTTTGTTGTTCTGGTTGTGGTTCTGGTGTTGGTGAGGCGCTGAGACTCCCTCCCTCACAGTTCCTCTGAAGTTCTTATGCCCCGGGAGCTGACCAGAACCTGTGAACTCCAGCAGTCTCGGCCGACACCAGAACTTTTGCTCTTCTCTCTTTGAGCTGGACTGGCGGCTGATGTCATGCTTCCTCTACGTTGGGACGGCCTCTCGCCGGCGTCCACGTGGAGCTGAAGTGCTGCTTCATTCTCATGCGGCGTGTGAAGGAATGAGCCATGTGATTGGCTCATCACTCACCTCTCCTGCTCTTTCCCAGAATCCCCTGACAGGTTGTTCTCTGGGAGAATCTCTCTGCAGTTCCACCCATGACCACAGTGTGGCAGGGCAGTGCGGGAGGAGGCTTCAGGGTGCAGCTCATGTTTCTAAACTGAGGTTCTACTGTATGAGGGTCAGAATGAGACCCTCCCCAGAGCCTGAGAGGTGTGAGAGGTACAGGACCCGCAAACGGGATGTTCCACTTTGACACAGTGACCAAACGGTGTGAGTGCAAGGTCACATGACTCACAGGCCAGACCAAATGCTAACAGGTCGGCTCTGGTGTATATACTCTGCGGCCTCCACACAGTTACCATCAACGGAGTCATTTCACACGCAGGAAGTGAAACGTTTCTGGCCACTGAGCAGCTTTCATCGGAGGGAGTCAGACTCCGCCCCCCTGCGTCGTTTCTTCAATAAGATCCCAGGGGCGAGCTAACAACGCTAACTGAGCTAGCTCAGCCTGTCACCAGCTGCTTGTCCTCCCGCGCAGTGACGCAGAGAGAAAATAGTTCCTCGGTGATGCTGCTCACTGCGAGCTCTGAGGATCATCTGGGGGAACCGGGTCCTGATGGAAGAGACGCTGCTGCTGAGTGTTTTCGCGCCATCGTGTCAGAACATGAACAGAACTGGTTTTGTTTGTACTCTGAGCTCTGAAGTCGCCACGGTGACACATGAAGAGGACGACAGCAGCTCTCGTTCATCGTGTTTCAGCACAGATCAGGTTTTTGTTTGTGCTGAGGCTTCGCACAAAGACGAAACCTGAGTCACGTCTGTTTTCACTGTAACATTTAGCGCCGCCTCAGAGACACTGCAGAGCGTGGCGGCTGGCGGTTCCTGGCAGAAGATGAAAGTGGCAGCTTGACGTGACGCGCCAGCTGACAGCAGCACAGATTTGACAGACATTGGCACGCTGCAGGCCAAGTCCCGCCCCTTTTACACACATAATCACTCAAGCCTGCGAAAACCAGCCTGAGCTGAGCGAAGACCGTGCCAGTCAATCAGAGGTCAGGTCCGGAGAGGCGGGGTTAGTCCTCATTTGTATTGTTAGGGTTGTCATGGTTTATGTGCTGCTTTACATGAAAGAAACGAATGGGTGGGTCCGAGGTGTTGACAGCTCGGATGTGGCACGTAAGAGATTAGCAACTGCAGACGTCTCAGCGGGTTTTGAGTTGATTTTTAAATGCTGTCGTCTGAACTGCAGATGTTTGGTGGGTGAGACCTGTAGGGGGGTGGGGCAAAGTTTCTGTCCCCCATTGTGCGGTGCCGGGTCCTGGTGATGGAGGTTGAAGATGGCAGTGGGGGAGTGACGGTTCAGGAGGTGTGTAAGATGTACGAGGGCGGGGTTAGCGAGTGATGAGCAGGACTTTCTTCTGAACCTGGTGCTGGAGCCAGTGGAGGTGTGGAAGGACACGTGTGATGTGATATAAAGAGCATTGTGTTAGTTGTCCAGTCAGGAGGAGGAGGAGAGAATGTTTTGGTAATGTTCTAGATGTGTGGTTTGAAGGACGGGGGGGGAATCCAGGATGATGCCAAGATTACGGAACAAGGGGGAAGGGATGACTCTGTGATCACCAATGTTGAGCGAGAAGTCCAAGGAAGAGGAGTGGAGGATTTCGGGGCAATGATAATGACTAGATTTATTGCAATTGAGTTTGAGTGTTGTTGTTTATTCAGGTTTTTACATCAGTGAGGCAGTATATGAGGGCGGACGGAATGAAAGGAGTGATGGTTTTCATGGTAGACGTCTATCGTCGGTGTAGTAATGAAAGCCTGGCAGCGTCCGATGTGACCAAGAGGTAGCATGTATGGGGGGAAAGGACGGTGTCAAAGACAGTGCTGAGGTCGAGGAGGAGGAGAAAGATGAGGGGCCGGATTCAGAGGCGGTTGGTGACTTTAAGTGGACCATTTTTGTGGTGGCAAACTTGAGAGAGGAGGGAACAGTCCCAGAGGTGAGGGGAAATGTCCAGGGTGAGACAGGGGAGACACTCTTTGAAGAGGGTGCAGGGGACGCGGTCAAGGGGGTAGAGTTTAATGCCAGAGAACATTGTGGAAAGATTGGATGGTGGTCTGTCAGTAGGGAGGGTGAAGGTTCCAGGTTGGGGGACCAGGCTTTATGGGGACAGTCATGCTAAGGCAATGTGGAGCTGTAGAGGTTGACGAGGTCCGTTGTCGGTGGGCTTGCAGGGAGGCTGGAGTCAGCTATGATGTTGGATCTAGTTTTGGAGCGGAAGATGGGACTGAGAGACTTAAGATTTCAGAACGTTGGAGTGTGATTTTGTGTGGGTTGGGAGGTGGGAATGTTGATGTCCATGATGTGAGCCACGAGCTGGAGATGGAGAGGTCGCTGTGTGTGTTTTTCATTGTGGAGTTCAGTGGAACAAACCAGGTCCAGAATGCGTCCACGGCCGTGGGTGGGGAAATTTACACGTTGAGGGAGGTTAAAACAGTTGAGCAAGTTTGGTGGGAGGCTGTATTTTTCCCGTCACCGTGCGCATTAAAGTCACCCAGGAGTGACACCGACGATGACGCTGATCGAGACAGCTGTGTGAAGAAGTCTGAGGTGTCTGACCCAATGATGGGTTGGCTTTGGGAGGATGGTCAACGATAGCAGGGCTGAGAGGTTGTGGGCCGGGGACTTTAAATGCGACATGTTCAAAAGTTGGTGCAGCAGGGACAGAGGGTGGCCTAAGGTGGAGGAGGTCTTGGTGATGTATGGCAGCAGTTCTTCCTCTTTGTCTCAGTGCGAAAGTTGTCCATGTCCATCTTGCGGGGTTGGTTTGGTCTAAGCCCAAACAATGCAGGGGTCTTTGCCAAGTTTCAGTGAGATGGAGTAAATCCAGCTTTTTGTCTGAGATGAGAATTTAAAATGAGGCTTTTATTGTTTAGGGTCCTTGTGTTGAACCAACTTCAAGGTCCAACTTCAGGGTCCAACTTCAGGGTCCAACGTCAAGGTCCAGCATCAGGGTTCAACTTCAGGGTCCAACTTCAGGGTCCAACATCAGGGTTCAACTTCAAGGACAAACATCAGGGTCCAAGTTCAGGGTCCAAGTTCAGGGTCCAACTTTAGGGTCCAACATCAGGGTTCAACTTCAGGGACAAACATCAGGGTCCAAGTTCAGGGTCCAAGTTCAGGGTCCAACATCAGGGTTCAACTTCAGGGTCCAACATCAAGGTCCAGCATCAGGGTCCAACTTCAGGGTCCAACTTCAGGGTCCAACATCAAGGTCCAGCATCAGGGTCCAAGTTCAGGGTCCAAGTTCAGGGTCCAGCATCAGAGCTGCTGTTCACCAATCACACACACACACAAACGTTGCCACTGAAAGAAAGAAAGACACACATGGCGCAGAAAAGGCTGCGAGCAGGACTCAGGGTGAGCATTTAGTTCTATCATTGTGGGACATATTTTGACGCGACTCTACTCTTATTTGGCCTTTGTGAGAACATTTTGACTGGTCCTCACAAGTTCAAAGTCCTTTTTGAGGGTAAAGAGTCATGGAGGAGAACTGAGCCCGTCCCTCATACGAGACAGGGGGTCCCTGTCGGTCAGGGGCTGCAGGATGCATCATGTCAATGAGTGTCCTCACCAAGACAGAGAGACACAAAGTTCCTGTGAAGGTTTGTTGGGTTTCAGTTGTTTCCGTTAACAAACACGTGAGACATAATGCTGAATGGTTTCATTCACATTAAGTCTTTGTTCAAGTGTTCATTTTTAGTTTTGGTTTGATCAGTTATTGATGATGTAACGAGGGGGCCGGGGCATCGTGATTGACAGCTGAGCTCTGCTGATGATTGGACGAGTGAATGTTTGGGTGGGAACTCTGCCGCACTGCTGCACAGAGTCTAAATGATGTCACCAACACAAAATGACTGATCGTGTCAGTGGAAGTGACGATGTGGCGGCCATCTTTGTTTGGGTCAGTGCTCGCGCTGTGAGGCGTCCCGCTGCCTGTTTGAAACAGCTGTGGGTGGACTGCAGGTCTGGTTTTTGTCCGGGTAACGTGGCAGCGAAACGAGGCCACCGGTCCTTCTCAGGGAAACTTCCTGCCATCAGGCGAGTCAGCTAACGGACGTTTACCTTCTCGGTACATTTTGAGGAGATGATGCCCTGTCAGGACTCGTGACATGTTTACATGTGAGTTTTTAGTAAAGTTTGTCTCCCATCAGGTCGAATGTTTTGATGATGTCGATGTAGCAGGTCCGACTCGAGTCGTGACTGGGATCCAACCCCCCTTCTGCTGGCGCAGCGTGATGCCTTTGAGGTTCGGAACCAGGAAACCGGCAGGTTTGTTCGTTGGTGCAGCTGTAAGTGACTTGGCCGCCTGCAGGGGGAACCATCAGGGCTTCACACTCTAAATGTTTTGTTTTTTTATGAGTAAAAATCCCTCTGCAGAGATATTTTGGGCTGTTTTGGGGACGTTAACCGCTGTGTTAAATCGTTTCTAATATGGAAGTAATGAAAAGTTGATTTCAGACTTAGAGGTGGAGCTTTGCTGGATTCCTGTTGGGATTAAACCAGATTAGTTGGAACCTGCTGAGGCTGCGAACAGCCAGCAGCAGAGCCCAACTGGACTACCTGCAGGTAGAGGTGAGGCTTCGGTCAGTGTTCCCCATGTCCAGGTCTGTACGTTCTGTCCATCAAAACTTCAGGTGGTACCGCTCTCCTGCCCTCTGTCATCCCCTTTGGAAACACTGGTCGACCTTCTAAAACGCTGGCCCACCTTGTTTCAGTGAGGAGCATGGTCGCCGCTTGCTGTCCCGACCGAGACCACAACCTGTTCCCCGTCCATATGCATTTCCTTTTACCACCAGGGCGTTCCTCCTACCAGATCAGTTAGTAACAAGCCCCGCCTACTTTTTGATACAACCTGTTTAAGCTGCCTTTATCACTGACCTGAGACCAGACCTTCGACTCACAGCTGCAGCTCTGACATTAGCCAGTCTGCTAGCATAGCATGATGCTAAGACAGCACCAGAGAGTCGTAGGAGATGTTCTTCCATCGCCTGTTATTTAAGATTTCTGTCTACAATCCCACTTTCAGCCACATGAGGGGACTTGTTTCAGTTTTCACAAGCGTAAACAGAGATTCTGCTGTTTCCACCATCAAACGAAACGGCTGGTTAAACAGCAGACAGCAGCCAAAATTAGCCAAACTAGCCTTTTAGAGACAAAGCCGACGCGCTGGGCTCGAAACGGAGGTCCAAGTATGGTAGCCAAACTTCAGCAAGACGTGAACGTGGTCAACGCTAACTTAAGTGGTGAGTCAAATCAATGCTAACAAACACACATGGTGGTGGTTCGGTCATCACCTCTGACCAAAACCCAAGTGTAACCCAAACCCCTGAAACTTCACCTGTCCTCACTTTGTTGGTGGAATACACCCACGCACACACTTCAGTGAGCAGTGAGAATGCATTGTCCAAACAACAGACACGTTAAGGACGCCTCAGTGGTGACACGCTCGCCCGCAGACGTGATGTCAGCAGGTGAGCGCGTATGAGTGAGGACCACGTCCGTAACATGTCATTAGCTGCCGCTCGCCCTGAACATGATCTCACTGTTGGCCTGCAGCGCTCCGATGATGTCAGCACATGAGAACGAGCCCGGTTTCCCCCAACTCACCGCTGCGGCTTCTGTGTGTGAATCTGGGACGGTCTTCAGCGTCTCACAGGACTTCCTGTGGACGAGTGATGACACGTGGAGCCGCGGAGGGCATCAGTCCGCCGAACACACATGTTTGTGTATGATGTCACTTAGTGATGGGGGTGACAAAACAGGCACTCACAAAGCCCCGCCCACATGAGAGTCTGCACAGAAAACAGGTAAATACACACTCGGGGGTGTAACCTGTGAGTGTCACCCTAACCTGACAGATGCACCGAGGATTAACCAGGCAGGTTAACACACCTGAGGTCTGAGGGTCCGAGCTGGTCCCTGCTGGTGATAACGGGTCCACATTTAGTGGTTGTCAGTGTGCGGTCAGGTAGCCATCCATCGCTGTTGTTAGGGGCCCAGCAGGGAAGATGAGTCAGATGGGGGCGACGGGTTAAATACCTGCCTGCTGCAGAGTAACAGGACCACCGGAGAATAAACCGGCCGCTGCAGGAATAAACCGGCCGCTGCAGGAAAAAAACGGCCGCTGCAGGAATAAACCGGCCGCTGCAGGGCTCAACCGGTTGCTGAGAGGATGAACCGGCTCACTTCAGGAGTTCTTCTGTCTCGGAGTGTGAACGTGAAATGGTCGACCTGAGTGTCATTCATGTTCACAGCTTCTGGCGAAAACAAAACTCGACTGCTGACAGAAAAGATCCAGTCGAACACGTGACCACAGACTGAGGCAGCATAAATGAAACGGAGCAGAGACGCAGCGCCGTCTATAGTCGGCTGCACTGCAGGTTTGTCCGCTGCCGCAGACATTAAATTAAACCAGCTGGCTGCCAAACGCGACACTGCAGAAGGTCAGTAATCCACCTCGCCGCGGCCGCCCGGAGGTCTAATTTTCAGAGACAGTCCTGATCTGTGGACTAATGAGAGCTCAGCGGGTCGGCCGGTCCACAGAGGGATATTCAAAGAGGGGCCTGGTGACCGCCTGGTGACCGCCATGCCCACAAACTCTGTCTTGTTATTATTTCATATTAACCAGAAAGCACTCGCAGAGCTCAGAAGTCCACTGAGGCCAAACAAGTCACTCTGTTGTTGTCCTCAGTTTCCTTATTATTATTATGGGAAAAATCCCAGATCCAGACCAAGATCTGGTTCCCCGCCTCTCCTAAAAATCTAATCTATATTCATCTGCCTCTTTGTGAGTTTTCCTGTTCATAAATAAAGAAAGAAACTAACAAAGAGACAAAACGAAAGAATCAAGAAAGCATTTAGAGAGCACAAACCTCCACCAACGCATCCACGACCTCATCAGGTTTCTACCAGACTC
This sequence comes from Mola mola, assembly GCA_001698575.1. Classification (NCBI taxonomy): domain Eukaryota; kingdom Metazoa; phylum Chordata; class Actinopteri; order Tetraodontiformes; family Molidae; genus Mola; species Mola mola. The sequence goes on along the minus strand of KV751370.1, from coordinate 429,438 downwards.
GCCTGTCGCTCTTTGTTTAGGATGTTTTTGTGTTGTTATGTAATATATATAAGTAAATATATAAGGTTGGAGGCGGAGCTTTGTTCAGTCCAATGAACGTTGCTCAGCGGCTAACTGAACCGACTGAATAAAACCCGCGTTTTACAGCGGCGCTCCGTGGGAGCCCTGCCCCTGCTCACTCACGATTGGTTTCCACCATGCTTTGCTTCAGGCGGATGCGATTTCACGGACGTTTCGGGGAAAAGTGTGTGTTCTGATCTGACGTGGCACCGCTGCGTGACGTGGAGGGGGCGGAGCAGATTAACCCCTCCCCCACAACGCCAGCCGAGTCCTTTAATCCTCTGCACCTCCTCCTCTCCTCCTATTCTCTCCATCTCCTCCTCCTCTATTAATCTGTCATCTTGTTTGTGTTTCAGTTTGTGAATTAGATTAATTGTTGCTATAGATTAACTGACCTGTTGGCAGATTACAGATTAACTTCTACTAGATGTAGCAGTACTGCAGTAGTATCTGAAGTAGCAGTAACAGTACTGCAGTAGTATCTGAAATAGCAGTAGCAGTACTGCAGTAGTATCGGTAAGAGATGTAGCAGTACTGCAGTAGTATCGGTAGGACATGTAGCAGTACTGCAGTAGTATCGGTAGGACATGTAGCAGTACTGCAGTAGTATCAGTAGTAGATGTAGCAGTACTGCAGTAGTATCGGTAGCAAACGTAGCAGTACTGCAGTAGTATCGGTAGGAGATGTAGCAGTACTGCAGTAGTATCGGTATGATGTAGCAATACTGCGATAGTATCGGTATAGATGTAGCAGTACTGCAGTAGTATCTGAAGTAGCAGTAACAGTACTGCAGTAGTATCTGAAGTAGCAGTAACAGTACTGCAGTAGTATCGGTAGCAGATGTAGCAGTACTGCAGTAGTATCGGTAGGACATGTAGCAGTACTGCACTAGTATCGGTATAGATGTAGCAGTACTGCAGTAGTATCAGTAGCAGATGTAACAGTACTGCAGTAGTATCGGTAGGACATGTAGCAGTACTGCAGTAGTATCGGTATAGATGTAGCAGTACTGCAGTAGTATCAGTAGTAGATGTAGCAGTACTGCAGTAGTATCGGTAGGAGATGTAGCAGTACTGCAGTAGTATCAGTATGATGTAGCAATACTGCGGTAGTATCGGTATAGATGTAGCAGTACTGCAGTAGTATCAGTATGATGTAGCAGTACTGCAGTAGTATCGGTAAGAGATGTAGCAGTACTGCAATAGTATCGGTAGAAGATGTAGCAGTACTGCAGTAGTATCGGTAGGA
>KV751370.1:403718-421873 GCA_001698575.1 Mola mola | reverse complement strand
CAGTACTGCAGTAGTATCGGTATAGATGTAACAGTACTGCAGTAGTATCGGTATAGATGTAGAAGTACTGCAGTAGTATCGGTAGAAAATGTAGCAGTTCTGCAGTAGTATTGGTATAGATGTAGCAGTACTGCAGTAGTATCGGTAGCAGATGTGGCAGTACTGCAGTAGTATCGATAGCAACATTACTGCAGTAGTATCGGTAGCAGATGTAGCAGTACTGCAGTAGTATCGGTATAGATGTAGCAGTACTGCAGTAGTATCGGTAGCAGATGTGGCAGTACTGCAGTAGTATCGATAGCAACATTACTGCAGTAGTATCGGTAGCAGATGTAGCAGTACTGCAGTAGTATCGGTATAGATGTAGCAGTACTGCAGTAGTATCGGTAGCAGATGTGGCAGTACTGCAGTAGTATCGATAGCAACATTACTGCAGTAGTATCGGTAGCAGATGTAGCAGTACTGCAGTAGTATCGGTATAGATGTAGCAGTACTGCAGTAGTATCGGTAGCAGATGTGGCAGTACTGCAGTAGTATCGATAGCAACATTACTGCAGTAGTATCGGTAGCAGATGTAGCAGTACTGCAGTAGTATCGGTATAGATGTAGCAGTACTGCAGTAGTATCGGTAGCAGATGTGGCAGTACTGCAGTAGTATCGATAGCAACATTACTGCAGTAGTATCGGTAGCAGATGTAGCAGTACTGCAGTAGTATCGGTATAGATGTAGCAGTACTGCAGTAGTATCGGTAGCAGATGTGGCAGTACTGCAGTAGTATCGATAGCAACATTACTGCAGTAGTATCGGTAGCAGATGTAGCAGTACTGCAGTAGTATCGGTATAGATGTAGCAGTACTGCAGTAGTATCGGTAGCAGATGTGGCAGTACTGCAGTAGTATCGATAGCAACATTACTGCAGTAGTATCGGTAGCAGATGTAGCAGTACTGCAGTAGTATCGGTATAGATGTAGCAGTACTGCAGTAGTATCGGTAGCAGATGTGGCAGTACTGCAGTAGTATCGATAGCAACATTACTGCAGTAGTATCGGTAGCAGATGTAGCAGTACTGCAGTAGTATCGGTAGGAAATGTAGCAGTACTGCAGTAGTATCGGTAGGAAATGTAGCAGTACTGCAGTAGTATCGGTAGGAAATGTAGCAGTACTGCAGTAGTATCGGTAGGAAATGTAGCAGTACTGCAGTAGTATCGGTAGGAAATGTAGCAGTACTGCAGTAGTATCGGTAGGAAATGTAGCAGTACTGCAGTAGTATCGGTAGGAAATGTAGCAGTACTGCAGTAGTATCGGTAGGAAATGTAGCAGTACTGCAGTAGTATCGGTAGGAAATGTAGCAGTACTGCAGTAGTATCGGTAGGAAATGTAGCAGTACTGCAGTAGTATCGGTAGGAAATGTAGCAGTACTGCAGTAGTATCGGTAGGAAATGTAGCAGTACTGCAGTAGTATCGGTAGGAAATGTAGCAGTACTGCAGTAGTATCGGTAGGAAATGTAGCAGTACTGCAGTAGTATCGGTAGGAAATGTAGCAGTACTGCAGTAGTATCGGTAGGAAATGTAGCAGTACTGCAGTAGTATCGGTAGGAAATGTAGCAGTACTGCAGTAGTATCGGTAGGAAATGTAGCAGTACTGCAGTAGTATCGGTAGGAAATGTAGCAGTACTGCAGTAGTATCGGTAGGAAATGTAGCAGTACTGCAGTAGTATCGGTAGGAAATGTAGCAGTACTGCAGTAGTATCGGTAGGAAATGTAGCAGTACTGCAGTAGTATCGGTAGGAAATGTAGCAGTACTGCAGTAGTATCGGTAGGAAATGTAGCAGTACTGCAGTAGTATCGGTAGGAAATGTAGCAGTACTGCAGTAGTATCGGTAGGAAATGTAGCAGTACTGCAGTAGTATCGGTAGGAAATGTAGCAGTACTGCAGTAGTATCGGTAGGAAATGTAGCAGTACTGCAGTAGTATCGGTAGGAAATGTAGCAGTACTGCAGTAGTATCGGTAGGAAATGTAGCAGTACTGCAGTAGTATCGGTAGGAAATGTAGCAGTACTGCAGTAGTATCGGTAGGAAATGTAGCAGTACTGCAGTAGTATCGGTAGGAAATGTAGCAGTACTGCAGTAGTATCGGTAGGAAATGTAGCAGTACTGCAGTAGTATCGGTAGGAAATGTAGCAGTACTGCAGTAGTATCGGTAGGAAATGTAGCAGTACTGCAGTAGTATCGGTAGGAAATGTAGCAGTACTGCAGTAGTATCGGTAGGAAATGTAGCAGTACTGCAGTAGTATCGGTAGGAAATGTAGCAGTACTGCAGTAGTATCGGTAGGAAATGTAGCAGTACTGCAGTAGTATCGGTAGGAAATGTAGCAGTACTGCAGTAGTATCGGTAGGAAATGTAGCAGTACTGCAGTAGTATCGGTAGGAAATGTAGCAGTACTGCAGTAGTATCGGTAGGAAATGTAGCAGTACTGCAGTAGTATCGGTAGGAGATGTTGCAGTACTGCAGTAGTATCGGTAGCAGCGGTCCGGGTCCTCTGACTCCGCCCTCTTCCTGGTTTTTCTACCTGACAGAACAACGTCATCGTCTGAGCTCCATTTAGACGGAAGCTGCAGCGTCACCGGCTCCGTCCAGGACGCTGATTGGTCAGTCCCATCTGTCAGCACATACGCGCGCACACACACCTGTCGGTGCCTCAGTCTCGCGCCAGCTCTGCTCGGCTCCACATCGCGGTCTCCTCGTGCCGGACCCTGCAGGACTCACGTGCCTTCAGACACGTTTTCTTTTCCTCTCCCAGCGCGAGGAGCGCGCTCACGCTCAGTGAGTCCACGTGCTCGTGCGTCTGCAGGAGGATGAGTCCGGTTGCTTCACGCACGGTGCGCGATCACGTGACGCGGCTGATTAGTTCCAGCAGATCGATTTATTGGTCGCTTATTAATGTGTCCCACGTCACGTGCCCATCTGGGGGGGTTCATCAAACCGGTCAAAGCCGGTCGCCTGATGTTGATCATCACCATATCAACACTCTCTCTCTCTCTCTCTCTCTCTCTGCAGGGACACTGTTGACATTTCCATGGAGATGCTGGCCTCTGTTTGGACCTGTGACCCCTGCGACCTCAGGGACCCGGGACACACGCCTCCGTGTGTGTGTGGTGAGTCGTGTAACACGTAAACAAACACAACGTGATGATGTGACGACAATAAAACTTCATATTTAACTGAAAACAGCACGAAGACGACGAAATGAATGTTGAGACAGAGAAACTTCACAGTCCAGAACGACGACCTGGTTCTGGACTGGATGGGACAGTCGGGGAGGGTGGTGTTTGAGACCACCTGTTTACTGCAGTAGTATCGGTAGGAGATGTAGCAGTACTGCAGTCGTATCGGTAGGAGATGTAGCAGTACTGCAGTCGTATCGGTAGGAGATGTAGCAGTACTGCAGTCGTATCGGTAGGAGATGTAGCAGTACTGCAGTCGTATCGGTAGGAGATGTAGCAGTACTGCAGTCGTATCGGTAGGAGATGTAGCAGTACTGCAGTCGTATCGGTAGGAGATGTAGCAGTACTGCAGTCGTATCGGTAGGAGATGTAGCAGTACTGCAGTCGTATCGGTAGGAGATGTAGCAGTACTGCAGTCGTATCGGTAGGAGATGTAGCAGTACTGCAGTCGTATCGGTAGGAGATGTAGCAGTACTGCAGTCGTATCGGTAGGAGATGTAGCAGTACTGCAGTCGTATCGGTAGGAGATGTAGCAGTACTGCAGTCGTATCGGTAGGAGATGTAGCAGTACTGCAGTCGTATCGGTAGGAGATGTAGCAGTACTGCAGTCGTATCGGTAGGAGATGTAGCAGTACTGCAGTCGTATCGGTAGGAGATGTAGCAGTACTGCAGTCGTATCGGTAGGAGATGTAGCAGTACTGCAGTCGTATCGGTAGGAGATGTAGCAGTACTGCAGTCGTATCGGTAGGAGATGTAGCAGTACTGCAGTCGTATCGGTAGGAGATGTAGCAGTACTGCAGTCGTATCGGTAGGAGATGTAGCAGTACTGCAGTCGTATCGGTAGGAGATGTAGCAGTACTGCAGTCGTATCGGTAGGAGATGTAGCAGTACTGCAGTCGTATCGGTAGGAGATGTAGCAGTACTGCAGTCGTATCGGTAGGAGATGTAGCAGTACTGCAGTCGTATCGGTAGGAGATGTAGCAGTACTGCAGTCGTATCGGTAGGAGATGTAGCAGTACTGCAGTCGTATCGGTAGGAGATGTAGCAGTACTGCAGTCGTATCGGTAGGAGATGTAGCAGTACTGCAGTCGTATCGGTAGGAGATGTAGCAGTACTGCAGTCGTATCGGTAGGAGATGTAGCAGTACTGCAGTCGTATCGGTAGGAGATGTAGCAGTACTGCAGTCGTATCGGTAGGAGATGTAGCAGTACTGCAGTCGTATCGGTAGGAGATGTAGCAGTACTGCAGTCGTATCGGTAGGAGATGTAGCAGTACTGCAGTCGTATCGGTAGGAGATGTAGCAGTACTGCAGTCGTATCGGTAGGAGATGTAGCAGTACTGCAGTCGTATCGGTAGGAGATGTAGCAGTACTGCAGTCGTATCGGTAGGAGATGTAGCAGTACTGCAGTCGTATCGGTAGGAGATGTAGCAGTACTGCAGTCGTATCGGTAGGAGATGTAGCAGTACTGCAGTCGTATCGGTAGGAGATGTAGCAGTACTGCAGTCGTATCGGTAGGAGATGTAGCAGTACTGCAGTCGTATCGGTAGGAGATGTAGCAGTACTGCAGTCGTATCGGTAGGAGATGTAGCAGTACTGCAGTCGTATCGGTAGGAGATGTAGCAGTACTGCAGTCGTATCGGTAGGAGATGTAGCAGTACTGCAGTCGTATCGGTAGGAGATGTAGCAGTACTGCAGTCGTATCGGTAGGAGATGTAGCAGTACTGCAGTCGTATCGGTAGGAGATGTAGCAGTACTGCAGTCGTATCGGTAGGAGATGTAGCAGTACTGCAGTCGTATCGGTAGGAGATGTAGCAGTACTGCAGTCGTATCGGTAGGAGATGTAGCAGTACTGCAGTCGTATCGGTAGGAGATGTAGCAGTACTGCAGTCGTATCGGTAGGAGATGTAGCAGTACTGCAGTCGTATCGGTAGGAGATGTAGCAGTACTGCAGTCGTATCGGTAGGAGATGTAGCAGTACTGCAGTCGTATCGGTAGGAGATGTAGCAGTACTGCAGTCGTATCGGTAGGAGATGTAGCAGTACTGCAGTCGTATCGGTAGGAGATGTAGCAGTACTGCAGTCGTATCGGTAGGAGATGTAGCAGTACTGCAGTCGTATCGGTAGGAGATGTAGCAGTACTGCAGTCGTATCGGTAGGAGATGTAGCAGTACTGCAGTCGTATCGGTAGGAGATGTAGCAGTACTGCAGTCGTATCGGTAGGAGATGTAGCAGTACTGCAGTCGTATCGGTAGGAGATGTAGCAGTACTGCAGTCGTATCGGTAGGAGATGTAGCAGTACTGCAGTCGTATCGGTAGGAGATGTAGCAGTACTGCAGTCGTATCGGTAGGAGATGTAGCAGTACTGCAGTCGTATCGGTAGGAGATGTAGCAGTACTGCAGTCGTATCGGTAGGAGATGTAGCAGTACTGCAGTCGTATCGGTAGGAGATGTAGCAGTACTGCAGTCGTATCGGTAGGAGATGTAGCAGTACTGCAGTCGTATCGGTAGGAGATGTAGCAGTACTGCAGTCGTATCGGTAGGAGATGTAGCAGTACTGCAGTCGTATCGGTAGGAGATGTAGCAGTACTGCAGTCGTATCGGTAGGAGATGTAGCAGTACTGCAGTCGTATCGGTAGGAGATGTAGCAGTACTGCAGTCGTATCGGTAGGAGATGTAGCAGTACTGCAGTCGTATCGGTAGGAGATGTAGCAGTACTGCAGTCGTATCGGTAGGAGATGTAGCAGTACTGCAGTCGTATCGGTAGGAGATGTAGCAGTACTGCAGTCGTATCGGTAGGAGATGTAGCAGTACTGCAGTCGTATCGGTAGGAGATGTAGCAGTTCTGCAGTAGTATCGGTATAGATATAGCAGTACTGCAGTAGTAGCGGTATAGATGTAACAGTACTGCAGTAGTATCGGTAGTAGCTGGACTGTTGTTTAATGGGACAGCTCTTTTAATGCGCTGATGTCACTACAGATCGTGTCTGTTTTCAACGCAGTGATATTCCTGTAATATCGGCCCGTTTAACCGCCTTCTCCTCGCTTTAATGCTGCGGTGGCAGAGTGTGACTCACACTCATCAGTGTCCTCGGTTCATCAACACGCTGCAGTTCCTCTGACATCCTCTAATGATCATTGACCTGTGTGTGTGTGTGTGTGTGTGTGTGTGTGTGTGTGTGTGTGTGTCTGTGTCTGTCTGTCTGTCAGAGTCTGTGTGTGTTTGTCACAGATCTCCCCCTGCTGGCCAGACTTGGGCACAGCAGCTCTCTCCTCACCTGCAGAGAAACCAACAGGTATCAACAGTCCCGAGTTCAGATGTGACATTTACTCTCCGCCAGTTGATCATTGGGAAAATTTTTCTTTTTTAAAATGTACACAATGATGCTGGCTTTGCTCATCTAAGGTATGTTTATCAGGAAGTGACACCAGGAAGTCACCGGTTGATTTACTGCTCACATTCTGAGGGGACAATATCTGCATTTTGAAACCAACTCATGAACAACAGTGAAGGTTCTCAACGTCTCGGCCACATTTTTCATCAGTTTTATGCTAACTGTAGCAGACTCACGAGCCAGTGAACACAGCCTCCGAGATGAACTAAAGTCAGTTGGACCAGCACAGAGTCCACTACCAGTTCTGAAGGCCTATTGTAGCTGCTCTTCGACAGTTAGCTAGCTCAGCTAGCCATGAGGCTAACGTTAGCATCCCATTAGCCGCGTCGGCCCCAAGTGAGAAAAAACCACTGTGGCCTCTGCTGGACGTCACGCACTGTTAAACGTTTCCTGGGGTTCCGTCGGAGCCAGTCAGTCGGCCGCACGTCCGTCCGCAGGAAGCAGGGGGCGCTCCGAAGACTGTGACTGGTCTGAGTGCTACTGTGTTTCTTGACTCTCGTTCCAGCTTCAGGACACTCTGCTGCAGAGAGAGGAGGAACTGGCCCGCCTGCAGGAGGAGAACAAAAATCTCAGAGAGTTCCTCAACTCCTCCTTTGTGAGGAACCTGGAACAGAAAGCAAAGGTGGGTTCACCATCATCATCATCGTCACGAAGGTAAAGAATCACAGAACTGAGGCTCATACACTCGTAAACTGTTTCCAGTATTGCAGATATTTCAAATATTCTGTCAGATTGATATTTTGTTCAGTTGGAACCTTGCAGAGATGTTGGACCTTCTGAATGGATCCGATCTCCAGTAGCAGAGGTTTAACTCGGACGTCCCGTCGGGACCAAACCGAGACTTGATGGAGATCAGTCTGGAGCGGTCAGAGTTGTTCCAGGTAATCTCAGTAATCCGTCTCGCTGTGTCCTCGTTCTGTCCTCGTAGAGACTAACTGCCGATGGGAGGAGGAACCTGAAGAGAAGCCTGATGAACACAGATGAAGGGACTTTCCAGGACTGCAGCTATCAAATCCTGAGCCCCCAGCAGGCCAGCAAGAGAGTCTGCAGGAACCTCACTGCCAAGTTCTGCTCCGAGTCCTCAGAGACATCTTCCTCCTCAGAACCAAACCTTGATCTCTGGGTTCTTCGAACGCTGGGGCTGAAGGACCATAACACCATCGATTCGTCCCTCGGCTCCACCTCCACCTCACATGGATGCAGCCTCAGCGGTTTCGTTGACGACGCTGCAGCCACCTCGTCCTTGTCCTCGTCCTCTGACTCCTCTTTCAGCCCTTCACTCTCTTCTTCTGTCCAAAGACCAACACGTCAGACTGATTACAGGTTCAATTCGACCACATGCCGAGAAGCAATCGGTGACGATTCTGCCAGGACGCCTCAGAGCCGCACCACCCGTCCCAGTCAAAGCTCTGACTTCAGTGCCTCTGGTCTGCCCAGACCATGTGAAGCTCCTGAACCGTTGACCAGGAGCTACAACACACAAACTGCCTTCCGAAGCCCATCAGGTGGACCCGCCTTCAGCTGGTCACTGGACGGCGCAGAGATCCGCTCCAGCATGGTCGTGACTAGAGTCCAAACCCAAAGTAAGGAAAGTCAAGCAAAATCTCCTGCTTACTGGTCTCAACTGAGCAGGGCACCATTACAGGACAAAATCTACTTCAGTCCACCAGGAGATATTGTCCCCTTCTCCCCAATCTCATCTTCAAGTCCCGTGATCAACCAGCAATGGATGAGTCCGGGCTCAGCGGGTACTCAGACTCCTCAGACGCCTGTCAGCCGGACAGATCTGCTCTTCAGCATGTGCCTCAGCCCCTCCAGCAGCGTCAAGACCCACAGCTTCCCCCAGGGACAAGCTTTCGTTAGAAAAGATCCTGAGGGAAGGTGGAACTTTACCTGGGTCCCCAGACAAGGACCGGAGGCCACGTGCTGATCTTCCATCAGAAGGTGCAGGTCCCTGGCCTCTGCTCAGACTGGGACATTTTGGACCCTCTGGCCTCAAAACGAACCTGCTCAGATCTGAAAAAGAAGCAGCATTAAATTGGCAGCTTGTTTTGGCTTTTACGCGTGGCGATAAATCGTAGCCGTGTTATTGTTGTTTGTAGCTAATTAGCGACGAGATTCCGCAGCTTTAGAATGAAAATATTTGCTCGTTCGTGAAACTACCGCCTGTTCCGCCTGAGAAACGGTGACAGCGAGTGTAAACGCGCTGATTTCACTGAGGAGGGGAAAACTGCCTCCTATTGGTCGCAGCGCTGTCGGCCATCTTGTTTCCATGCTAACAGATAACGGCTACAAGTTAGCATCAGTGAAGCACATTCTGCCACATCACAACAAACAAAGGCTGTATTAAGAGCAGTGTGAGCGCGTTAGCTCGTAGCCTGTGGTTTAGTTTCGCCAGACGCGAACACACAGACCACGAGTTCCACATCCTGTTTGTACCTTTCGGGTTCTCACAGGTTCTGTGCATGTTTGCTTGTTGTTGTGACTCCAACAATAAACCATCAGATCATCGAATATGGTCGTCTCATCATTCGACTCGTTTCCACGCCGTTGCCGGGTCGAGACCATTCATCGGGGGCGGAGCTCAGAGGGTCACTGTGCGGTGGACCAGCTGACCTTTGACCTCGAGCTGTCCTGCCTTGGGTGAAATGGTTCAGTTTCCGGTTAAACCAGTCTGACCTCCTCCTCTACTCCCAGGAACAAAAGGAGGCCGATCCGCCCCTCACAGGAAGCGCCAGGGGGATTTCTCTTCCCTGGGGTCCCTCACCGGGTCCCCTGAGAGCGAGCCAGGCCGAGCTGGCGCTCCCTCTCTAATGACACGGTGAGCCCGGCGTCAGATGTCCGACAGATTGACGGTCTCGGCTCAGGCAGGAATGTGAAAGGAGGGCCGCTCCGGGTCGCAGGCAGAGAAAGGGGTCATTAAGGAGGCCGGCCAGCTGAAACTCGATGCGCCCCGCCTGATCAGGGGAACGGCCTCACCGCCACGTTCCCGCAGAACCCGACAGCTTGGCTCTCTTCGCCTAATGAGCCGAGCCGGAACTCGTTTCGTCCTCTCCTCGACGGTTTGCTGACGGAAGGCGCAGCTAAGGTTTCAGGGGGTTCCTCCTACTGGTGCGGATGTTTCATTGAGCCACAGCTTCATGGGTCTCAGTGGTTTCAGCAAGTGCTGAAGTTCATTCGGCCTCAAGAAAAGAGCAAAAACCAGCAATGAGGTGGTTCGGTTGATCCACATCAGACAGACGGTCCAGGTCACCTTCAGGGCCTCAGTCCAGGTTCTGTGCTGCTGGTGGAGGCCTCCCGTAACGATGCAGTCTGGGTGGTGCTGAGCCTGTGAGCCGGGAAGCTGCCATGTATGTGTCAGATCCAACAGAACCATCTCATACAATGTTCAGTGTTGGATTAATCAGAAAAAAACTAAAATGATCCTGAATCACAAAGTGACTGTGTGTGTGATCAGCCGACTTCTGACCTCTGACCTCTGATCAGTGAGGTCCGGTTCCGCTTCCATCTGTCTGCAGAAAAACCCACGTTTGTACACAAAGAAAGAAAAACATCCTGTCCAACATTTACAAAAATCAACAAAGAAAATAAAGAAGTTATCACAGCTAGCTAACTTCTGCCATACCTGACTAACGTCTGCCAACGTCTGCTTATGTTTGCCATACATCTGCTACAGGTAGCTAACGTGTGCCACAGCTAGCCAAGGGTCTAGTCTCACCTGGCTCATCGAGTGTGACGACCTTGAAGGATCTTGGAGGATCCCCAGAGACACGTTGACAGCCGTCATGCATCATGCGTTTCCATGGTGACGGAAAGAGACGGAAGCTCAGAGGAATTGTGTGTGTGCGTGAGTGTGGGTACGTTCGCGGTTCAACGGTTGACGAGTGTAAATGAGACACTGAGGATGAGGAACAACATAACATGAGCTGCTGATATCGTCCAGCCTGCAGAGTCTGGGAGCCATGTTGGTGTTCACTGGTCATGAAAACGGTTGTGATTAAATTCTTAGTGTAGTTCCTCAGTGTTTTCTGGACTCACACTGAGAACGTGTTGTTCTGCTGACCCACAGCTGTGACTACTTCTGGTGTGAACTGACTGGTCTTGTGGCGTTCCACAGGGCTCTGTTGCTGGGCCACTGTTGTTCTCCTGAGATAATTAGCTGTGGTTTAACCTGTTCTGCGTGAACCTGGTGAGATCTTCAGGATTTGCAGTCTCATGAAACGCGTTTCGCTCGTTGCTCTTTCCTCAGCTGCCTGTAATTTAGTCAGGCATTGAAACGTAAAAAAAGGGCTAAATCCTGTTTTTGGCCCCCCAGAGGCTGAGAGCTGCTCAGCGCGCGACGTTCCGTGGAGCTTCTTCAGGGGATCGTCGCGTGTTCCACACCGACGGCTATAATTAATAACCCGCTGAACCGGTCCACACTCACAATCTGATACCGACTTGCAGATTCCAGACTGAGGCCCCGCCCCCTCGTGACCCAGGGTCAGGTTCAGTCACTGTCAGCGATCTCACGTGTACTTCGAGTTTTCAGTCATCTCAGAACCGATGAATTTATCCGTTGAACGCTGGAACTGGAAGCGGTTCTGTTCTCGTCGGTAGAACCCGGAATTCTACAGGAAATTAAACTGGTCATGACGAGGAACCAGAAGTTCCCCCACAGAACAAAGTCATGTTTGATTTGTAATGTTGGACCATTCAATGAATAAATGAATGTTTTTTGAGATTCATGATTTATTTCGTTTTTTCAACATTTAAACAACTTTCAGAGGAACTTGACGCGACGCTGCGTTCATGGACACCTGGAACAAATGACCAGTGAGGATGCTGAACGTTTCAAACAGTGACCCCTGCTGGCAGCCGAACACAACGGACGAGTCGAACGCTGCGTTCAGGTCATGTGGGAATGACGGTTGTCAGACGGTAAACACGCTGGTAGTTGACGTCAGTACGAGCATGCTCACTGTGCTAACATGAACCCTAACTCAGATAGCGTCAGCTGTGAGGCTGAGATCATCATTCCTGAATCGAAACACTGAACAGCGATAAACTTCATGAACATTTCGTTTTACCGTCCATGTCAGGGGCCACGAACGCAGCGTCTGTTAAAGTCAGTATGACGCTGCGTTCAAGTGATGTTGGAATAACGAAGTTCCCCACTAGGATAATTCACATGAACGGCTTCTCGAGTCAGAAAATCCACTCAGGATGCCGACTTGAACACAACTTCCCACCTTGTCTGTGTCATGAATGCAGCAACAGTATCTGAGGGCGGAGTCAGTGTGTATTAGCTGCTCCCCCTGAAAGTACACACGAATCCTCACACTAAGCGCCTCTTCCTCGCCCCCCAGGTGTGCTGACGTCACGTTGGTTTTATGGTGTCCTGCTGGCCAGATCTTGGGGGGGCGGAGTCAGAGGCCAGGTCAGATTTGGGAGCTGGGCGGGGCCTGTCTGCGGCTCTGGTTCAGGGACTGGCCTGGTTCCCATCAGGTCCCTTGCCAGGTGACCCGGACAGAACTCCAGGAGGCTGATGAGGAGGCGGGGACTCGGCCTCTGATAAGTGTGACAACATATCAACATGGTGGGACACCTGCGAACCACCGACGCCATTTTAGGAGAAACGCAACATCTGTAGTTCGGCCCTATCGTGGAGGGGGAGGGGCCAGCACATCCGGAAGTTGAATGCTAACGGCCAGGCCGAAGCTCCAGTAACCGGCGTTCACGTACATGAACGGATGAACCTTCATTCATTAGTTCATTTGAACAAACAAATAAAGGATGGAATGAATATGAAGTGAATAAGTAACTTTATTATAAAAAGATTAAGTCAACAGGATATATTGTCTTGAAAGAACAAACGGATGAATGAATGACTGAACGAATGGATGAATGAATGAATAAATGAACGAATGGATGAATGAATGAATGATGAACGAATGAAGGATGGTGACCAGTGAATAACTATTACAAAAATAGATGAAATTAACGGGATACTTTAGCTTGAATGAACGAACGGATGAATGAAGAGATGAATGAACGAATGAAGGATTGGACACATTGGCTTGTGTGAAGGACAAGCGGAACGACTGTGCTAAGAACAGGAAGTCTGTGGTCACCGACACCTGAAGAACCACGTTACCTCACTCACACTCAGAACACGCAGACGACTCCCGACCGCCTGCTGCCCCGGACCCGGACCCGGTGTGATCCATCATCACCGCAGCAGTTTCTTGTTTTAAGTTCAGTCATGAAAACAGCCGTGAGAATGTTTCCTGTCTGACATTTTGTCTTTTGTTTTGTGGATTATAAACCAGTGAAAGTAGCATTCATCTGTGGCCTCCAGTGGCACAAAGTGGTAGTACAGGACAGTGCTAACCAACATGACACGGACGTGTTTCACAGAACAACAACTCGCGTGTGATCAACAGTTTCACGAAAGGGGAGGTCGACTCTGATGATGTAACGTCAGCTGACAGCGAGGCGGAGTCTCAGTTGACCGGTCTTCCACATCTCCCGCTCCGGCGCCAGCGTCAGGAAGAGGTTCAGTTTCCCTGCTGAGCCAGCGAGAACAACCATCGTGTTCTTTCATCTCGTTTCACAGGAAGTCAGCGCTCACGCTAATGACAGCCGGTTCGCGAGCTGGTGCTGTTCTGACTTTGCAGTCTCATCAGGGCCGCGTCCTCCCGGCTGTCGACGCTCCTCACAGGCAACTCCACCCGCAGCCGCTTCCAGAAGCGGGACGTCAGCTCCTTGGACTTGTCCCCCTGCCAGCGGACCAGCGCCAGGGCCACCCGGGCCCTCTGCAGCTCCCTGACCCAGCCCTGCCTCTGGACTGGCTTGTATTGGATCAGGATCACTCGCAGGTGCCCGCCCAGCGCCATTGCGTCGATTCCGGCTTTCAGCTCCAGCAGAGCCTGGGAGCCCAGCGAGGCGTAGCCCGGGCTGACGACCACCAGGAGGCGCCGGCTACGAGCCACGAAACTCAGAGTCTCATCTGTGATGGCTGGAAGACAGGAGGTCAGTGAGGGAGCACCAGCAGGAGCAACGCGAGTGTGTACTACACTGAGTGTGTCCTAAAGTACGAGCGTGTACTACACTGAGTGTGTACTACACTGACCGTGTACAACAGTATGAGTGGGTACTAAAGTATGAGTGTGTACTACAGTGTGAATGTGTCCTAAAGTATGAGTGTGTACTACACTGAGTGTGTACTACAGCGTGATTGTGTACTGCAGTATGACTGTGTACTGCAGTATGTGTGTGTACTACACTGAGTGCGTACTGCCGTATGAATGCGTACTACACTGAGTGTGTACTAAAGTATGAGTGTGTACTACAGCATGAGTGTGTCCTAAAGTATGACTGTGTACTACAGCGTGAGTGCGTACTGCAGTATGAGTGTGTACTGCAGTATGAGTGCGTGCCGCAGCGCGGCCCCTGTGTGAGAGTGTGTAGTACTGCAGCGGGTACTGTGAGTACTCACTCCCTCCCGGCAGACTGTCTCTGTCAAAGATACACACAGAGTACCCCAGCTCGTTCTCCAGAATGCTGCGCAGCGTCGTCAGGACGAACTGCTCCTCTTCGCTGTTCCTGGCATATGAGATGTACACGTCGTACTCTTTGTCATCTGAACAGACACACACACACACACACTTATCCACAACTTATCTGTACAGGAAGTGAAAAATGTCGGTCAGGGATGCAGCTCCGCCCACGTCCTGCTGATGGTTTGCAGCAACCAGCTGCAACCAGCGAGGAGGGGAGGAGTCAGTGAGGTGACGCACGTGTGGTCTGTCACGATGCCGACGCCCACAGTAACATTAAAACTACCTGCTCCAACTAAACCACGCCCAACTGCAGGAAATACCAGAAAGAGTAAAAAACAACTTTTTTGGTGCTGTGAGCAGCACATTCTTCTTCTGTAATAGTAAAACTGGTAGCTAAAGGATGCTAACGATGCCCTTTTTTTAATGTCATTGATTGATAATCGATCGATCGATTGATAACACTTTTTTTTTTTCATCACGAGGTCAGAATTTCTCGGATTATTATTTCACCAGTAGAGATGAAACGTGTTTGAAATCGAAACCAGTCATAATGGATTCAGATGTGGGCGTGGCTGGTCGGCTCACTAGCGTCTCCTACGTCGGCCCCCACGCAGTAAATCTGGCAAGATCACGTGGTAGAACCACAAAGCCGTTCTGTGTTTTGTGGACAGAGGGGGGCGTGGCCAAGGCGGAGCAGCCAATCTTGAAAAAGGAAGTGGTTGTAAGGCAGAATGGCAGAAGGAAATCGAGAGCAAATCGGACGGGCCGGACGGTCTCACCTGAGTGTCGCTCGTCTGTGCTGAACCAGGAGCGGTAGAGCAGCAGGAGCTCCAACCAGAAGACATGATAGACGATGAAGAGGAGCAGCAGGAGGACCAGAGTCATGCCCAGACCGCAGCTGAGCTCCACCGACGGCAGCGACGCTGACAGACACACATCACGGTCACGTCAGTCACCAAAGCTCCCACAGTTAACTGTCCACACGCTTCCGTCGTATTTTATGTGCATCGTGCAGCTGATTTTTCTTCCCTCTTCCTCTGTTTACTTAGTTTGTTCTTTGTATCATCATGTTGCACCTTCTTCTTCTGTGGTTAAACAAGACCTGAACTGACTCCTAATCTTCACATGACGCTGGTGGGTTTTACTCAAGTTTTGGAAAATTCAGTTGAAATTCTGAACATTTTAACACAGCAGGTGGAGCTAACTCAGGTACAAAACTACAGAAGAAGAGGACACGACGAGATGATTACCACTCAAAGGTCAAACGGCGGGCATGAAAAGATCTGTGTGATGATGATGCAACTCAATGAGATTTTAGTGCGCTCACACTTGTCGACGGGGGCCGAGCGCGTTCACGTGGTCACGAAGCGTTGAACAACATGACCGCAGCCTCACGGACTTCGCGTTTGGAGGCGTTCAGATCCGACACGCTCGCATCCACAGATTTATCGGTTATCGGTCACACGGTCGGTCTTCCGGCCGAGACAGATGAAAAGCTCCCGAACGGCTGATCGGAAGGGCGATCAAGATAGGGAACAGTAACTGCTAACTGTCCGCCACGCCAGCGTTAGCCGTACGTCAGCGAGCAAAGCTGTTTACAGACGACTGACTGCTGGTTAAGTGCTGCCATCATTAACGTGGAAATACCGAGCGGACCCAGAAACGTAACCGTTTTCTTCTGTCCGGCTGTCAAACGTTCTGTGAGTTTAACTGACAGTAACATCAAAAGAAACTGTTGTCACCGCGGCGGTGAACATCACAACAGACATCACAACAGATGGACAGGAAGTGGGTGTACGGCAGTGAATACCTTCCTCCCGCAGCTCAGCCCTACGCGTGTCGGAGCCTCTCTGGTTCTGGGCGGAGCAGTTAATCTCCCTGTTCAGGTCCTCAGACTGGAAGTGCTTGATCAGCAGCACGCTCTCCTCCGTCCGTTCCCCGTCTTGGTTGCTCAGCAGTCTGCAAGCACAAACACAACTTACACAATACAACACAAGCTAGAGGAGACCCGCGCTGAGCTGGGCCTCAGACATCCCTGAACCTGACCTGATCGAATCATCTCAACCTCCAGACGGAGGCTTTCTGCCATGTTTGACCCCGAGTGTGAGAAGTGTTTCCACCTGATGGTTCTGTTGAAACGATGGTGGTCCGGAAGCTTGTCCAACGTCTTGCCGTCAACCGTCCACCACATCTCCCAACTCGAGTCCAGGTAGGGGAACAGCGCTCTGCACACCAGGCGCACCTCCAAATCTGAGACAGAGTCAAACAGGCCAACTTTGTTTGGGTGTCTGGAGTTGTTGCGTAAAGTCGATTGCTGAGGTAACAGTCCGACCCGGAGCAACACATCTGGTCAGCGGCGAGGTAAAACGGACTTAGCATGCTAACTGACGGAGGTACCCCGGCAGAACGTGAGTGCTGCTGGTTCTTCACGTTCTGATGATGTTTTTCTTAACATGTAAACTCAGATTATGGACATGTCTGACGGACTGCACCTCGAAGTCACATTATCGATTCTTTGGGTGGGTGTAACTGACACCTACTGTGTTTGAGGGGGAAGTCCGGGTTGTGGGTCAGCAGGAGGATGCTGGGTTCTTTAGATGTGGACGTGGGTACTGCAAGAGAAGAAGCCGCGTTACACTGGCTGTGTGTTCTGTAGCGGGGAAGCAGTGCGAGCAGGAAGGCGGCGGGCTCACAGACTGGGGAGACGTTGAGCTTCCTGGTGAACTTCAGGCTCTGGCCCCTCTTCTGGTAGCTCACGGTGCAGTAATACCACCCCTGATAGAACGTATACATGATGTGGATTTGCAGACGGGCCCCGATCTGCTCCCGGTTGTTGTTCCAGAAAGGGTATGGTTGACAGTACTGAGACGCGGGACAGACGGGCCAGAGAGGACAAACCCTACATTAATTGGATACGTTCCATCAGGAATCGATCATTTATCAGCCGGCGAAGTGTTCGCTAACGCCAGAGGAGCTGAAAACTCTGCCACCTGGCTGTCACAGCACAAACTGCACCGTCTCAACTATATTTACGGTCAGATACTCCGGCCACTATTTGTACTGGTGACTTCCACTAAAGTGGTCCTTTATCTGTCCTCAGCGTTACATCACTTCCTGTTACTGCAGGATGCGAACCTGGCCATCTGCAGCATCAGGCAGTGATGAGTGACAGTTTTCAGTAACCATGGTAGGCTAGCAGTTTCTCCTTGCTTTGTGCTATGCTAGGCTAGTGACCTGCTGGAGCAAAATGCTGTCCCTCTGAAAAATGAATTAAAAATCATTTCAACATAAAGCGTCAGCAGAAACATTCTCGTGGTGCCTTCATGGACCCTTAAATTACATTGCTGGCTGTCACAAAGAGCCAGGTGACGGTCGGCTCACTGTCGGCCATATTTGCGGCTTCTTGCAGGTCTGGGCAGTCCAACATCTTCCCCTCCTGTAGGGGGATGACCACATCGTCTGCTGCCGTGGCAACCGGAGGCGCGCAGTCAACGCTCTGGACTACCTCGTCAGGCCGTGGCACCTTCAGACGCGTGGCCATCTTAATGCAGGATGACCTGTTCCTGCAAGACAGAGCGATGGGCAGACTGAACCTGCGTCACAACAAACACAGCCGCCATGTTTTCAGCCTGCAGGAAGTGATGTCTGACCACACAGGAAAGAACAGCAGGTGACGTGAGTGCTGCAGGGACATTGGTTTATACACCTTCTCCTGAACGCATCGTCTTCATCACGCTGATACTGATAATACTGGCGCCTGTTGGAGGAAGCCTCCACTTCAGGAGATCTGGCGCACTTTGATTTTGATCATGTGACTACGAAGACTCATCGTTTCGTACGTTCGGTGTTGGTGTGTGTGCTGGTGTGAATCTGAACCGTCCACGTCCCCTGAAGACAGTTAATTAGCCATTTGACTTAAATATGAGGAGGGTTGTGCAGCTGGGCCGTCTTACCGGAGCATGCAGATGTACAGTCCGGCGTCGGCGGTGGCGG
>KV751370.1:368694-403508 GCA_001698575.1 Mola mola | reverse complement strand
GCCACAGTCTCGCTCCGTCTATGCTGATTCGTGAGCTGCACAGAGAACCAGAGCCAGACAGAACCGACAATGCATCGATACAGAACTTGTGGGCCCATATTTAAAGTAACAATTTGTCCGATAGTGACAAGGAAATAAAGAAATCCTCTGTATGAACGTTAACCCCCGCCCCCACAAGCGGTTGCTCGGTTGCCGGTAGAGAACCTGTGCCGTTGCACGTTGTTTTTCTACAGTTCATGCAGTCCTACCTGAGCACGATTGGCTGTTCCAGGTCATGACCCTCAGGGAGGTGGTGCCAGACCAGCTTGTGGTCGGAGGTGTAGTTGTGGATGGAGGGATGACAGAAAAGAGGGCAGGAGAGCCGACCGACCTCCCCCTCCAGGACTGAGACCGCTGTGTCACTGCACATGTCCCAGTGGTAACACGTGGGCTCTGAGGGCGGGAGAGGACACGGTTAGTTGGGCAGCGGCGTGTCCGCCTCGGCCCGCAGTGCCAGACAAGAGCAAAGGAACGAGGTTATCACAATTTCATTCCAGCCGAGCCAATAAAACGGTCATCTGAGCTGCTCGCTGCCCTCATTAAGGAGGTGCCCGGCCTGGGGGAGTGGACAAGGGCGGAGTTTCACTACAAGTCGCGCAAGCTGAACGACATAACAGGTATTTAATATAGACACGTACACCAACCAGAAGAGAAGTCTGACCTTCAGCGCTCTGGTTCACTCTGTCAAGCTAGAACGTCCTCGGAAACCTGTTTCAGACCCTGGACCTGGCTCCTGGGACGGATGGACTTACGGGGCACTTTGTGTATGCTGAAGGATGGGTCACAGACCCGTGTAGTGAGCTTGAGCCAACGTGAGCAGCAGATTGTTTCCTGTACGCTCAAAGAGGACGGGTCTTGTTAAAGGAGCCAATGGCATTAGAGCAGAACGTTCCGACCCATCAGAGCTCTGCGTAACAGCGTGAGTTTACTTTCAAGTCATCATGTTTCTCCCTGTAAACTAACTCACTCCAACCTGTGCTGTCGGCGTCATGGCGATGTCACGTGTGTGGTGAAGCAGTTAGTGGTTAGCAGCTAGCTGTCAGCCTTAATTGTGCTGTGAGGAGCTTAGTTGTCGGGACCTGACAGACGGAGGTGGAGTCTGGGACAGACCACACATTAGTCCTGAATCTTGTGCTGTTCCGCGACCACGTTCTGGACACTCAGTCGGCTCACACGCTCACACTCTGACAGACGGACAATATCAGCATCCTCAACCAGTAGGCCCCCGCTGACAGTTTATTCTCGTGAATGAAAACACACATGTTATCATTGCTGTCATTGTCAAAGATCTACTTTTAGTTGGTCAGCATCTCATCTTTGTTATGGAAAGATGCTGTTGACAAATATCGCTCGCCATAGTTTTTGTTTGTATTGACTGGGGGCTCCCAGCGAAAACTGCCATTAAATGTTGAGAGGACAGTTATAGTGGTGTCGTCAAGTTCCATCATATCTGAGAGGAGGTACGCATCTCCACAGCTGATATCTCAAAAACTGAACCACTCACAAACTAGCTGAAGATGAAGAGAGCCGCAGGATCAAGAGGAACGCGGAAGATTGATTTCGGGAAACCACCTTTAAAACAATTTATCATTGCTGATTAGGATATATTTTAATCGAGTACAACAAAGCCTTCTAGATGTGACTTCTGCTGAGGCTCATGGGTGGTTTTCATGACAAAAAAGGAAGATTTCCAGTGGAGGAAAGACTCAAACAGCAAACTAATCAGCAAAATTATCATCGACTAATTGTCTGTCAGCTGATTCAACGACTAACTGACTGAAGCGTTCAGTCTTCAGCCAATCAATCAAGTCAGAGAGTCCTCGTTTGTAAGGGTTGAGATCATCAGCTGTGGGATAAAGATGATGACACTTAGTGATAGATGTGTCCTCGGTGTCTTAACACTGAACACCTCCAGTTAGATCACAATTAGACCACGGATCGCCAATCCAAACTGAAATTTGTCTCTAGAACCCCTGAGGGCACTTGATTCACATAACAGATCACCAAAACTACCCCCAGAAGAAAAAAATACTACGATCCTTTACACTTCAGGGAGAAGTCCTCGAACCCCCTGTAAGCTGCCCAAAGATCTCAACTTCAATGATCAGTCTCTTGAACAACTAATACAACATGGTAACCCTAACCCTCCAGAGGGGTGTTTTGGACAAATCAGTTGTAATACAACAAGAAACTGCTCAAGGACAGAAAATGACCTACTTCCTAAAGGTAGCTCATTTTGGAGGTGTCAATGACCCAAAGTCCCAAAAGACCCTCATCCACTTAATCTTGCCAATTGCCCAAGTTTACCAAGACATCATGAGCAGTCAGACTCCAACAGTCGAGAGACGATTGGAACCATATGATCGAACGCATCTAATCAACCACCTGAAGAACTCCAGAAAGCCGTTAAGAAGGGGAAACACGGAAAGTTAACACAAAAAAACATGTCAAAGATTCATCATGTACCTTTGAAACCTAAAATCACCTGTAACAGGGAGGAAGCCCTGGTACAGACCAAGAAAATTGTTTCAAAGGTCATAGACAAAATCGTCCAAAAGCAACAGGTCCTGTATGTGGAGATTCGATTGAAAATGTTGATTTCAAAACTAAAAAAACTGTGAAATGACAGATAAGGAGGAGGAGAACTGGACTTCAAAGAGGAACAGGGGCCAGTTGTGGGTCCAGAGCCTCAGCTTGAGACCCCACAGTGTTCTGAATGCTGAGATGATGGAGGCTCTTTACAGCTTCTGTACCGTGTGTGTGTCTGGAATTGACCTGTCAGGTTTCCCAGTTGGAGTTTTAGTCCATCTATTAAAACCTTCTTCATCCAACATCCATCCTCCTCCCCCATCTACTCATCTACACTCTTCGGCATCGCCACCCCATCCCCCCCACACATCTCCCGTGATCCCGCAGGTTTTCCTGTCTGATAAACCACGTTTGGGGCAGACGCAGGACAGCAAAAACGGATCAGTTTTACTTCTTGTTTGAAATGTTTGAATCCTGTAGGAGAGGACGTGTGCTGTCGCTCATCCATACCTTGATCGGCTCAATCTTTACAGACAGAAGACATTAGCGGAGCTCTGTTCACTGTGTCAACTTCCCTCTCTGAGACACTAGAGCTTGAAATGAAACCCATTAACGTGTCGTGATCTGCACCAAATGTTCACGACATCCGTGTGTCAATTATAATCCACGGTAAGATATAAATATGTGGTGGCAAACCGTCCGCCGGCTCAGGCGGGAAAGCGGTATTTTGTCCACACAGTGTAAGTGCAGAGGGGAGCTGCTGACCTCGACTGAGTGACCAGTTGCGCGGTAGAAGGAATACTGGACAAGTATCCCTGGGAAGGTCTACCTCAGGGGGCTGGAAAGGAGAGTTTGACTGTTAGTCAACTCTCACATTCAAGAGGAACAATGCGGTATTTCTCCAGGCCGTGGAACACTGGACCAGCTCTACCCTCGTGACGGTGCTGGAAGGGGCATGGAAGGCTTATGACCGTGTCCCTCGAGGTATCCTGTGGGGGATGTGCCCGTTGATACAGGCCATTCTCAGGGTTCCGTCTCTGCCTTTAGCAGATGATGTAGTCCTGCTGGTGTTGAACACTGAGATGGCTAGTGGCCAAATCTAAGGTGACAGGGATGAGGATCAGCAACTCTAAGTCTGAGGCTATGGTTCTCCGGCGAGAAAAGGGTGGATTGGCCACTCTGGGCTGGGGAAAGACTTCAAGTATCTCGGGTCTTGTTTTCGAGTGGGAGATGGGGCAGTGATGTGGACTCTATACCGGTCCGCAGCAGTGAAGAGAGAGTTGCGCCAGCAGGCGAAGCTCTCGATTTACTGGTAAACCTACATTCTAACCCACACCTATGGTCACGAGCGCTCGGTTATCAAAACAACAAGATTGCGAATACAGGCGGCTGGGCTCAGCCCAAGAGATAGGGGGAGGAGCTCAGAGTAGAACCGCAGCTCAGCCTCCGAGGAGCCAGCCGAGGTAGTTCAGGGGTCTGATAAGGATGCCTCCTGGACGCGCCCATCCCGGAGGAGACCTGGGACAGACCCAGGACACAATGGAGAAATTACGTCTCTCGGCTGGCTTGGGGACGCCTTGGCAACCTCCTGGAGGAGGAGGAGTGTCTGGGCTTTCTCACTGAGACTAGTGCCCCGACGACCCGGACCCAGATAAGTATGCATATGAACACTACAACTAGAATCTGTGACAGAAACACAACGGGACAACACTTTGTTACAGTCAAAATACAATCATACAAGCTAAAGACCATCAGACTTTCTGTAACGTTGAGGACAAACATGGTGAACAGCTCAAACGAACTGTACTAGTTAACCTTCAGACTGGTTGTTTTGTTTATTGAACGCGACTCAAACACATTTTTAGCAAGCAGAACATCCGTGTCAGCCCCCAGTGGCCGCTGGTGGCACTGCAGCAGTCTGAAACAGGAAGGATGACAGCAGCTTCCTTACAGGACTCAGTCAGGCTGCCTCACGTCCATCCACCCCTCTATGACACACGCACTCGCCGGCGTCACGCATGAGCCTGCTCTCTGGTGAAAGTCCAGTCCTCGCTACACTTTTAATGTCCAAAACACACCTCATCACATTTCTGTGTTCTGGAAGGAGCTCGAGTCACCAACCTGTCGGCTCTCCGCCCGGCACGACTGCCGGTGTACTGCTGGCCGCCACAAACAGCAGGAGAAGGAGGGTGGATTCGAAGCTCGCCCTGCAGACGGATGAAAAGAGAGATGTCAACAAAAACAAGAGGCAACACACATGGCGGCGTGTAGACCCGGGCCCAAAGTATCTGGATCAGATCAGGGGACTTCAGTATAAAGGAGGATTTGGTGTTAAAACGAACCTGTGAATTTTTCTCAATATATAGAAAATATATAAAGCACTTGTTGCTTTTTGTATGAAGTTGATCAGTTGCTTATCTTTAACATACCGCAAAACACCTTTTCAGTATTTGTGAAGATTAGTAAGTTAAAAATAAGAGGAGACAGTGATGTAATGATTGTTTTTGTTTTAAGCTGTTTATTACTTTTAAAAGATTATTTTCATCTTTGACCTGCAGCACAATTCACAAATGTCCATATTTACAGGATATCCTCACACTTATGATTACCAATCACAGCCAAACAAAATATGTAATTTACTGCTTTTTAAACTGAGAGAAAATGAATATTGAGCAGAATTAAGTTCAAGTTATCGGTGGTTCAGTTTGTTTACATTCACCCACTCAGACGGTTTAAGGATGAAGACGAAGGTCACATGTTGTCTGCAGTTCGAAGCAGAATGTGATGAAGAGGAGAATAAGCTCGTTGGTTCAATCATTTACTGCAGCTGAAGGTACGAACAGCACGTGAAAACACACGCAAACCATGTTGCTCATCTCGAAAGTCCAGTCTGTTGCTCTGCGCATGCGTGTGTCCGCGCGCCGCTCGGTGTGACGTTCTGCCCTCAGCTTCCGGGCCTGAGCAGAACGAGCCCGAACCAGGTTCGGCCGAGGAAGGCGCGGATTGAGAGAAGAAACAGGCACTTACATGACGGAGGGTCCGGTCCTCTCGTGTCCGTCCGGTGGGAGGGCGAGGCTGAGCGGCGTGGGGGCGTGTCTGCAGACAGACTTCCTGGTTTAGTCAAGTCGAAGCCGCGTCTGAGCGTACACGTAGCTGCGTGTTTTCCGGTTAAGCTCCTCCTCCTGTTGCGACATCGGGACGCGGTCCCGCTGAGGTACGTGTAGTATTACATTAGTACTAGGCAGTACTAGTATGTAGTTGGGCGGTGGAGCTGCTGCGTTGTGTAAAGGTCGTAAGTGTGTTGACATCAAAGTGACGCATTATGAGACAGGAAGTGATCAGTCAGCCGTTCTCGGAAACCTAATTCAGTTTCCGGTTCCGCTTCCTGAGATTGGATCCGGTGTCCTCCTCCAAACACGGATCCAGTGAATGATTTGTCCCGCCATCATACGAATGACGCACAAACTGCGCCTCACTCTTGGTGTGGCGTGATTGAACTAACCGAAGGCCCCGTCCCGTTGAATCCGGTGACCGGAAGCAGATAGCTCCAGCGCCGTGTATTTAATACTCACCACTGGTATTATTTCTAAAACAGGGAAAAATGTCTAAGTGGAGGTTCGGACATGAACAGTTTCCCTGTAACCGTAGCAACCAGTGTCGGTGCCGACCTCAGGCGATAACGGGACAGTTTGACATCTGCAGGTCCGTGCAGAATATGATGAGTGTTTGTATCAGCGAAATATCAAATATGTGCACTCCAGTCTACTTTGTAACGATGGCGAGCCAACAGTTCTCAATTTTAACAGGTTCATTTTCAGTCCGCCTGCTGTACCGAAAGTCCTTGAAAGGTTTGTCTGTCGAAGATTAATTGAACATCTCAATGAGCGCTTTATGATCGCATTAATTTGGATTTAGGACAAACATTCAACAAATGGCACTGACATGTTTGACGTTTAATCATGAAATATGTAAAGCCAGAGACCCAAAGTAAAAAACATGGCAGGTATTTTTTTTCGATACTGTAAATCACCGTATTCCTCTTCAGAAGCTTCCCGCCTTGGGAATCGGAGACTCCTCCCTGTCCTGAAGTGGAACAGGCTCTGTCGGGTGTACGCCAGGGATCCATTCTCGGGCCACTCTTATCGTCAATACAAACGCGTGACCTCCCAAATATTTCAGACAAGTTCTCTAAAGTTTTCCTGAACGACGCCAGCGTCTTCGACTCAAACGAAGATGCTGACGCCATCACAAAGGTGTCACGTAGTAAACTGATGATTAGCTTGACGTTAATAAACTGTCAGTTGATGTAGAAAAAACAAGGTTCATCCTTTTTGGTCATGAGCCTGGAACTTATGAAAGCTTATCTAAAATTGTGATAGATGACATCCCTGTAATGTCTGTA
Source organism: Mola mola (assembly GCA_001698575.1). Taxonomy (NCBI): domain Eukaryota; kingdom Metazoa; phylum Chordata; class Actinopteri; order Tetraodontiformes; family Molidae; genus Mola; species Mola mola. The sequence continues at coordinate 396,538 of KV751370.1, read as the reverse complement.
GGTCCACACGAGTCCTCGATCAGTCCTTGTCCTGCAAAAACCATAACCACAAACGTGGTTCACTCGACAAACGTCTCACTTTATAAGCACTGAGGTAGCCACCATGTTGTTCAATAAGAATATTCCATATTCATAGTTGGATTCTGTGTATTAATTATGGTAACATAAAGTCCAAACTTCAGGCCATTTATCTTCATCAGAAAGTAGAACCTGAAAATAGGTTGTGTTGATAAAAGATGTTCCTCTTAGCTGAACCTCCCCAGGTTCTTGTGTTTGTTCTCACTTCCTCAAAGAACCCTTTTTCCATCTTGCCTGCTCCACACGTAGCTGTGGTCTCCTCAGAGCCCCTCATTCCTGGACCTCCCAAACTTGGTTCAGCCATATTTCCTGGGGACCAGAACTTGGACTTTTCTGCCAATATCTTTTGTTTAAACTTTGTCTTCAAAATGCTCTAAAATCTCTGTGTCTGTCTTCTCTCTTCATCGTCCCCTGGGCTTCCAGGAATATGGCCTGTTTTCTTGTTGTCAGATGATGTGTGGTTCACATCACAGGAGAGTCAGCACTCTGAGACAGCGAGTGGTTGTGAAGATTCCTGAACTCACGTCTTGTTCTGTGTGTCTGTCGAGTGTTTTTGGTCTCTGTCTGTTAATATGTTGGACATTTATTGGACATTTACTGTTGTTAATATTTATTGCTGCCTGCAGGAGCAAAAGTTCAAGTCCCCGGAGGATTTCTGGTGGTTCTCCACCTCCACACTTTTTCTAAATAAACACCCTATATTTGTATTTAATCTGTGAACATTAAGAAAAGAACAATTCTGTGAATGCACCAACACGAATCCACAAACTTCTCATAAGAACACCGACACCGTGGCTGTTTTTGTAATTTGTTCAGTGTTGTTAACAGCAATGTTGACAATAATGAGTGAAAACAGGTAAACCAGACACACAAAGGAACCTCAAACTGTTCTTGTGTTCCCCAGAACAGCCTGCTGGTGTCATGGCTCCATCTGGTGACGCCAGCCTGTAACTACAGTGAGCAGAGACAGAACGAGGACAGCTGACAGCTGAACCTGGATCTGATTTATTTCATGACGAGACCAGGAATCACAAGATGTGTTTATAATCACAGTTCATCTGTTTCAACATGTCCAACACCAGTCCAAAATGTGTCAGACACATTGATTGGGAAACTGGTTTTAAAACTGGGGAACCAAGAAATTAAAATTGTCAGGAGAACAATAAAGATGTTTTTCAACATGACATAACGACTCCTGGACCAACAGAGTCCACCTGCGTCTGGATCACTAGACTTCCCAAACATCTGGATTTATAGAATCCACAGACTCTGGGACTCATGGATGTTTTATGCATTCTAAATGAACTGTTGTTATCATGTTTTTGTGTTCTGTACAAGTGACATTTATTGCACGTCTGTCCGTCCTAGGAAGAAGGATCCTCCTCTGTGGCTCTTCCTGAGGTTTCTTATTTTCCCTGTTTAGGGTTTTTTTAAGTTTTTCCTCACCCGGTTCGAGGGTCTAAGGGCAGAGGATGTCACATCTGTACAGTTTGTCAAAGCCCAGTGAGATAATGTGTAAATTGTGATTTTGGGCTGTAAAAATAAAATTTGATTTGATTTGATTTGAAATCACAAATTATGTAAATGACAGCTTCATTAACAAAGTGGACAAATTGAGACATTAAGTGTCAACCAAAAAAATTGTCTCATCACATAAGGGCAGCATGAAGCCTGAAGTTTGAACAAAAATACTGCAGCAGCATTTAAAGTACAAACAAATCAGTTGGCTGCCTCTTGAAACGTATGATTACAGGGTTGGGTTTTTTTTAAAGATGATATTCTGTTCATTTGAAAGGTCACAGAAGTGGAACCGCACCAACAGAGATGGATAAATACAACACAAGTGCAATGAGAAATAAGTTAGTGTTGGTGAAGCTACTACAGCTCTGTGTTTGATGTATGCACCTGGTACTATACGCTGTTTTGAAAGTTACTCGTCCAGTAGAAAAAAGTCTGGGTTTTATAAAGGTACTTTTTCAAATGTGGGAGACTTACAATGAGGTGTGTCACAAGGAAGCTGTTCGGGCCCATTAGTTTTATCAAATAACCTTCCTTTTGTTCCTAATCAAATCAAATCAAATCAAATCAAATTTTATTTGTATAGCCCGAAATCACAATTTACACATTATCTCACTGGGCTTTGACAAACTGTACAGATGTGACATCCTCTGCCCTCAGACCCTCGAACCGGGTGAGGAAAAACTTAAAAAACCCTAAACAGGGAAAATAAGAAACCTCAGGAAGAGCCACAGAGGAGGATCCTTCTTCCTAGGACGGACAGACGTGCAATAAATGTCACTTGTACAGAACACAAAAACATGATAACAACAGTTCATTTAGAATGCATAAAACATCCATGAGTCCCAGAGTCTGTGGATTCTATGAGTCCGGATGTATGGAAAGTCTAGTGATCCAGACGCAGGTGGACTCTGTTGGTCCAGGAGTCATTGTACTCCATGTAGGAAGATCTGGGTGTTGCTGAGTCCAAGAGTATGTAGAATCTGTAAATCCAGGGATATGTGAAGTGTAGTGGTCCAGAAGCAGGTGTAGTCTATTGATCCAGAAGCCATTGTGATCTGTGGGTCCCGATTTGCACTTGGAAATCCAGCCTAGGATCCAAGTCACAGGATCCAAGTCACAGGATCTCCTTTCCTAATGTGGCCAGGGGGCATCAGGCAGGACCACAGCAGCACCTCCCACCGCGACCTAGAAAAACCTGCAGGATGGTAAAGCACAACGACTCCGGGGAAGAAGTAAAGTTAGTGTAAGGATATGGACATTTACAGGAGCAGAGAAGGAGTCGGAGTCAGAGGGGGGAGAGAAGAAAGCTCAGTGAATCATGGAGTGTTCCCCCAGCAACCTAAGCCTATAGCAGCATAACTAAGGGCTAGATAGGCCAGCCTTAACTATAAGCTTTATCAAAAAGGAAGGTTTTAAGCCTACTCTTAAAATCAGAGAGTGTGTCTGCCTCCCGTACCAAGACTGGAAGATAGTTCCACAGGAGAGGAGCTTGATAGCTGAAAGCTCTGCCTCCCATTCTACTTTTGGAAATTCTTGGGATCACCAATAACCCTGCATCCTGGGAGCGTAAGGTTCTGGATGGGCGATAGGGTACTATGAGCTGTTCAAGATAAGATGGTGACTGACCATGAATAGCTTTGTAGGTGAGAACAAGGATTTTAAATTCTATTCTGAATTTAACTGGGAGCCAGTGCAGAGAAGCCAGTATGGGGGAAATATGGTCTCTGATATTAGTTCTAGTCAGTACACGCGCTGCTGCATTTTGGATTAACTGAAGAGTTTTTAAAATTTTGTTAGGGCAACCTGAAAATAAAGAATTACAGTAGTCCAGCCTGGAAGTAACAAACGCATGAACTAGTTTTTCTGCATCTTGTTGAGACAGGATGTGCCGGATTTTAGCAATGTTACGGAGGTGAAAGAAGGCGGTCCTTGAAATCTGTTTAACATGTGATTTAAAAGACAGCTCCTGGTCAAAGATAACACCCAGGTTTCTGACAGTGGTGCTGGAGGCCAAGGCAATGCCATCCAGATTAACTATGTTGCTGGATAATGAGTCTCTAATGTGTTTGGGGCCCAGCACAATGACTTCAGTTTTGTCAGAGTTTAACATTAAAAAGTTATGAAACATCCAGTTTTTAATGTCCTTAAGACATGACTGTAGATTAGCTAACTGATGGGTTTCATCTGGCTTCATTGATAAGTATAGTTGTGTGTCATCTGCATAACAGTGAAAATGTATGGAGTGCTTTCTAATAATTTTACCTACAGGAAGCATATATAGAGTAAATAGTAATGGTCCAAGCACAGAACCTTGTGGGACTCCATGACTAACCTTGTCATATCTTGATGATTCATCATTAACATGAACAAAATTATATCTATCAGATAGGTAGGACTTAAACCATCTTAGAGCAGATCCTTTAATGCCAATTTGGTGTTCCATCCTCTGTAGTAAGATGTGATGATCGATAGTGTCAAAAGCTGCACTAAGATCTAATAAGACTAGTATAGAGATAAGTCCTGCATCAGATGCAGTGAGGAGGTCATTTGTAACTTTTACCAATGCCGTTTCTGTGCTGTGATGCTTTCTAAAACCTGACTGAAACTCTTCAAATAGACTATTATACTGAAGAAAGCCACATAGTTGTTTCGCTACTGCTTTCTCTAGAATCTTTGAAAGAAAGGGGAGGTTGGATATTGGTCTATAGTTGGCTAAAACTTCTGGGTCTAGGGTAGGTTTTTTTAGGAGCGGTTTAATTACAGCTACTTTAAATGACTGGGGCACATAACCTGTTACAAGGGATAGATTGATAATGTTTAGTAGTGGATTTCTAATTAGGGGTAAAACCTCTTTGAGCAACCTAGTAGGTATGGGGTCTAGTATACAGGTTGATGATTTAGATGAAGATAATGTTGTCGTTAGTTCCTTAAGGTCAATTGGATGGAAGCTTTCCAAACACACATCAGGACTAATAACAGCCTCTATAATTCCTGTTGCTGAACTGGAATCTGTGGAGTGTAGGATATTTTCTCTGATAAGTCTAATTTTATTATTGAAGAAGTTCATAAAATCATTACAGGTGAGGGCTCTAGGAATGCATGGTTCAATAGAATGATGGCTCTCAGTCAGCCTGGCTACAGTGCTGAAAAGGATCCTGGGCTTATTCTTGTTTTCTTCTATCAACGCTGAATAGTAGTCTTTTCTTGCTCGGCGAAGGGCCTTCCTGTATACTTTAAGGCTATCCTGCCAGGCCATGTGTGGCTCTTCCAGTTTAGTGGAACGCCATTTCTTTTCAAGTTTATGAGTTTTCTGTTTTAACTTGCGAGTGTTAAGATTATACCACGGAGCTAGTCTCTTTACTGGTTTTGTTTTCTTTTTAACTGGGGCAATGGAATCGAGTGAAGCACGTAGAGAGCCGGCAGTGAAATCGGCAAGGTGATCAAGCTGGGAGGGGCTAAATTTAAGATATGACTCCTCTGTTATTTTGGGATATGGCACTGAAATTAATGCAGAGGGAATAATTTCTTTAAAATTTTCAACAGTGTCCTCAGATATGCATCTGCTATAATAACTAGTGACTCTTGGTTTATAGTTGATGAGCAGAAATTCAAATGTTAGAAGATAATGATCTGATAAAAGCAGATTTTGCGCAGAGACATTTAAATGCTCAATTTCAATGCCATATGTCAGAACAAGATCAAGGGTGTGATTAAAAGTGTGTGTTGATTCTTGTACACACTGACAGAAGCCGAATGAATCTAATAGTGAGAGAAATGCCGTACCAAGGCTGTCGTTTTCAATGTCTACATGGATATTAAAGTCACCTACAATAATGACTTTATCTGTTTTGAGGACCAGAGCTGAGAGAAACTCTGAAAATTCAGATAAAAATTCAGTGTAGGGTCCAGGTGCTCGATACACTATAACAAACATAATTGGAGTTTTCATGGTTGGATCGGAAATGCTAAGAATGAGATTTTCAAATGAACTAAATTTTTGTTTGGGCTTAGGGTTTATTAATAGGGCAGAATTGAAAATGGCTGCAACTCCACCACCTCTGCCAGTGTCTCTGGGAATGTGTGTGTTAATGTGACTGGGAGGAGTGGATTCATTAAGACTTACATATTCGTCTTGGCACAGCCAAGTTTCAGTAAGGCAGAATAAATCAATATTGTTATCTGATATAAGCTCATTTATTAATACACGTTTAGATGATAGGGATCTGATATTCAAGAGTCCACATTTAAGTCTCTTTACTTTGTAAACTGCCTCATTAGTGGTGTTGATTTTTATTAAGTTCCTATGCGAACTCTTAGATTTAGTGAATTTAATCAAGCCCCAACAGTTCTGTAGGCTGATTATACAACATTATTTATCAGAAGAATCAAAAGCCATCCAGATCCAAATACATAAATAAAACACCAATCGACTGTCCTTTAAAACTGATGCATGATGGTTTTGTTTGTGATGCTGTGCAGCACATCTACAGAATTTGATGTTGTTTGTTGTGTCTGATGTCGCCATCTTTGCTGACAGCTGGTTGTTCTCACACCAGTTGTTGTTGTGGAGTGAGAGCTCTGTTTCCTTGGCAGGATCTGTGTTAATTCCTGTCGTTGGCACTCAGAGGTGGTTCCATGAGACCTTATCTTAAGATGTTTGTGATTTTGGCCTCGGTACGTCTCACCCTCACGCTCACTGCTGCTGCCGGAAGTTCTTCATTCACATTTGCTGCCATGCCCGCGCACACGAAACAGGAAGTGAGATTCAGTCACAGACTGTGACTGAAACCAACTGAAAAACAACAAACAAACCTGAGGGGGCGGTCTAAATCCACCATGGAGCCAAACTGCCAAAACCAGGCAGAGCCTAAACTAGATAAATATTTATTTTGCTTCCAACAACCAAAAATCACACGACCATCAAGCTTTAATGTGCCACAATTGATTAGCAGTACAGTAAATATATGAAAAGTAAGTTAATTTGCCTCATTTTAAATTTCAGATGAGATTCCACGAAAACGAAGCCCCTACACAGGAAGTGCAGAGAGAGAGAGAGTGTATGAACTGAGCAAATAAAACACACCACAAGTTATAATGAAACCTTCAAAATCAAACAGGAAATATTAAAACACCACAGATAAAGAGTTTTACTGCTGAAGTGTCAAATGTATTCAAAACGCTGAACGTGTGACGTCGGTCTCAACGCCGCTCTGCAGTTGTGTCTTTTCATGTCATTAAACTTGGATGTTTTTTTGACTGCAGCTGAGTGGATGAACCAGCTTTTATCCCAGAGCTCGGCTGTGCTGCTTTTCACCTCCGACTGTAACGAGTGTTCTGAACTCACAGCTACTGCTTGAGAAACACGCTCACTTCACTGAAAGCAGGAAAAACACACTGAAAACAGGAAACACCATGAAAACAGGAAAAACACGGAAAACAGGAAACACCATGAAAACAGGAAAAACACCCTGAAAACAGGAAAAACACGGAAAACAGGAAACACCCTGAAAACAGGAAGAACGATCCGAGAACAGGAGACACCCTGAAAACAGGAAGAACAATCTGAAAACAGGAAACAGCTGTACCCTGTCTCTGTTCAGGCTGTTAAACTTGGCGGCAGATACAGACCGGCTGGTAGGAGCACTGACAGCTCCTCAAACTTTGATGAGGGACCGTTTCAACCAGGCTCACCACGCTGACGCTAGCTCCGCCTCACACTGCCAACAGGTTCTGACAACTTGTCCTCAGCGCTCCGACAGAAAAAACTGTTAAAAGAAGTTTGTAAAGTGTGGCTTCTACTCAGGGGAAACAACCGGACACTGCAGCCACCAGGGGGCATCCACATGTTTTAGCTTCACTTCACTTCACTGGACATTCTCATGAAGAACCGACCACACTGCGGGGACGTCAGGACTGCTGGGTCTTTAGGACTGTGAGGACGCTCTCTCGAATCCATTGACTGTGTAGGACTGTGGACTGTGGCACTTGTTCATCAGGAGGAGCAGCGCCACAGTAAGATGCAGTTTGATGTTCATCGTCACACGTTCCACACGTTCAGAGGTCAGGACAGACGATCCTGCAGCATCAACGCAACGATGACATCATCCGTGATGACGGCATTTCAGTCGAGTTCTGCTGGGGGCTCCACCTTACGCTTCAGCGCGGCGTCAGACGGGCAGGACCATGTGGGAAACTCAGAGATTAAACGCCATTTTTGTGCTTTTGGTTTTTAAAGTAGCAGAAGATGGAAATATTCAAGTAAAGTACAAGTACCTCAAAACCGCACTGTTGTTGTGTTTTGTTATGATTCCTCGTTGATGGTGTTTACAGCTAATGCTACACTGCTAATGCTACACCGGACAACCGGGCAGGAGAAACGGTGAAAGCTAACCCGCTCGCACTGTCACGGAGAAAACGCTGTCCGACCGTTTCATGAAAATGTTAGCAGTCTGACCCGGTTCTGATTTTCAGCATTTTCTTTAGTTTGGTGAAAGACGTTAAACGATGAAGACACTCTGCAGCAGCTAGCGAGGCGACGAAGCTCGTCCGGTTGTATTTTTGTGTTCAGTAATGAAAACAGCTGTAAGAATGTTTCCTGTCTTCGCATTTTGTTTGTCGACTTATTGACTAAACGCCGAGAGCTGTGAAACTGCCGCCTCTAGAGGTACGAGGTGGCATTACAGGAGAGGACGGGTGGCGCTAGCTGGTTAGCACGCTAACCTCAGGAGAGGTTATGCTGCGGTTTCTTCATGTGTCTAACAGACTGGTTTCGAACATCCATATTTGAGGCTTCATCCTCGTGACGACTTGTCAGACAGAACAAGTGAAACGCGGACTAAAGCAGGAGGAGACTCACACTGCAATTTTTAAGGTTGGGTTTTATTCTTCAGTGCTTGTCCTGCTGCTGTCATGAGTGTTAATACACAAGTGATACATGAAGAGGCGCAAACATCAGCAGGCTCAGGCGCGACGTTACACACGGCAACAACTGGTCGTCATGAGAGCCGGATACCCGCCTGCTCCAGTGTCAGCATCGCACTGAGCACGTGCAGGAACGCACACAATGTCCGACGCAAGGAGGCGCCCTCGTTTAGGCACCACTGACGTGCTGAGCAGTCGTTGCAGTACCATCAGGGGCGCTGTTTCCAGCTCTTATGATACATCCAGCTCATGACCACGCGAGGGCCTCTGTCACTTTGTAATGACATCATCATTTCACGCCATGGGCAATCGGCAGCGTGATGAACTTCTCCTAGCAACAGCGACGGTGCCCCCTACAGGCCAAGTGTGTTCACATTGAGCCGCTGCATTCACTGCAGTGTCCTTTCTACGGCGTCTGCTTCAGGTCAAAACACATTTATCAAACACCAAATGAAGCCTCGCAGAGTTCCGACACATAAATCAGGTCAGTTCTGTGCTTTGGGAGCCATCTGGCCCACAGCACCTGAACGCAGCACCGCATGAGTCTCAGGTCTGTCATAACTGCGTCACATTGTGGTGTGTTCAGGGTGAGCGGGAGTTTGTGCTTGTGAAATGATTTCAGTTAGGGTGTAAACATGTAATAATGTGTCGACAAAAACACAAAATACTGCGGATGAAGTCACATTCAAAGCAGAACCTTCTGAGCCGGTGTTTTCCTACAGCACGTTTGGTGTTACAGAAAGTTCTCAGGTCTCAAACTGCATTTTTACTTTCTATTTGTTCCTACAGAGCACAGTCGCCCACTTTCCAAAACTAACATAAACATTTCTTTTTTTCACGTCTGTGGTGATAGAAAAAACAAAAGTAGGTAAACAGATAAACAGGAATACAAACACTCCAGAAGTGGACGTCATAGAAAGGACACTCGTGTTTTTTCACGTTTACAGGAGTTCATTCAGTCACAAGCAGACCGTGCGCCCCCCCCCCCAAAAAAAATCAATAAACAAATAAAAACAAACTGGAAGACTTTCTCAGAGGCAAATCACACAACAACCCCACCCACACAGACTTTGACTCCTCCCACATCTTTTGAACAGACTTTAATTGGCAGCAGAAACAGCAGCTGAAATAGTAATGAAACATTTTATTTCTGTCATCGTGGTCAAACTATTAAAACCTGCCAATGCCAAAAACAACAAACGTAAAAAAAAAAACAACCTGGTAATTCCAACAAAAAAATGAAAACTCCAATAGGAAACTTCAAACTCAGAAAAACAAAATCTTGTGTGTGACAGAGGTGACGAGATGTGATCTGATTCAAAGAAAAAATATTTTGTTTCTGTGTGAAAAGAAACCAATAATCAATAATCGAAGTAATTGGAATTCAGTCAATCAATCCAAAACTTCATCCTTCCTAACGGTGAAAATCTCTATCCTGACGGAAAAATCCAATCACAAATCTGTCGCCTTGATCTTAACATAAACCCCGCCTTTTTAACGTGATTGGCTCATCAATCAACCCCGCCCCTTTAATAAAGTGCTCCAATCAAAGCTCATAATCGCAACAGGCTGCGTGTAGTGTGACAGAACAAGAGGCCCCTCCCCTTGAAAAGTGCATGCATGCTGTCATCATATCGTGCAGAAGGAGGAACAGAGCCGAGCGGTTCTGCTCAGCCCGGATCACCAAAAACATCATGCAAAGATGTCCCATCGCACCCGAACGCAGCACCAGTCAGAACCTCCCACATTTCTGCTCCTCAACAAACCATCAGTTTCCAAGACGATCCGCTTGCGTCGCAGCCACACCTAAGCAAAGATGGCTGCCACGTTTCAGAGGCTGTAGTAGTGAAAGGGGGTGGAGTCTTGGTAATGAGTTTCTATCCATTCACAAGCAGAGCTCAGCGGTCAGACGTGGCGCTCCACCCCCTTTTTATGGACTTTGAGTCTTTAGTTTGGGGAGGGGCTTATCAGCTGCGCTACGGCCAGAAACCACGGCGCTGACGTCCGCCATCTTTGTTTTAAAGTTGCTTTCAGGTTTCAGGTTAGGGTTACAGTCCACATTAGGTCATTTTCCTCTCTGACGGATCGTTATCAGTGTGTCAACATGAAAACTGATGTTTGAGCCTGAGCGTTCTGACCGACCTCGTTCAGGCCCGTCAAACAGCACGGCTCCCACCACCCCAACAACAGGAACGGGAAGAAGGAGGAGGACAGGGACATGAAGAAGAAGCGCAGTGTGGGGAAAGTGCAAAAGTAGTTCATTGGTCGAGAAAAGACAGGAAGTGAAGTTTATACATGGCTTAAAGCTTCGCAATCCCGACATTCACTCAAACACAGCATGAGGGTGATGATTACAGTGTAGTGATGAAGAGTAGTGTGCCGTATCAGCAGGCTTTTTGCATAAAATGTACATCATCATCATCATCAGCGTCCTGAAATTTTACCAAACAACCCCTCCCCCTTTACATTTGAAGACTTCATGGCGAGCGGAAGATCCCGTTGGTTGAGTGAAGGGGGGGTTTCAAATGGGAGTTCTCCTCCTCGTCCTCGGGGGGGCGCTGCAGGCTAGGAGCCGTCCTGCTCTGTGCAGTCATCCTGCTGCTCCTCCTGTTCGCGTTCAACGCTCCCATCACACTCGTGGCTGTTCAGTGTGGGGCTCCGCGAAGGCTTCTGCAGCTTCTCTTCCAGCTCGTGCAGCGACGGCTCCTTATACATGCACACTGGGGGGGCAGAGGGGGACGTTATTACCCACACACACACACACACACATCAGGTGGGACAGGAGGAGCCGGTCAAACGTCTTACTGGAGCCACAGTGTGACCTCTCCACCTCTGCCCCGCCCACAATCGGGCCCAGCTCGTGGTGAGTTCACGTGTTACTGGAAAATAAAGTTCGAAGCAGCAGCAGAATAACATCATCACCACCATCATCATGGTGCTAATCGCCGTCACCACCATCATCATTGTCGTGGTAACAGTCACCATCATCATCATCATCATGGTGCTAATCGCATCACCACCACGACCACCATCATGGTGCTAATCGCCGTCACCACCATCATCATTGTCGTGGTAACAGTCACCATCATCATCATCATCATGGTGCTAATCGCCGTCACCACCATCATCATTGTCGTGGTAACAGTCACCATCATCATCATCATCATGGTGCTAATCGCCGTCACCACCATCATCATTGTCGTGGTAACAGTCACCATCATCATCATCATCATGGTGCTAATCGCCGTCACCACCATCATCATTGTCGTGGTAACAGTCACCATCATCATCATCATCATGGTGCTAATCGCCGTCACCACCATCATCATTGTCGTGGTAACAGTCACCATCATCATCATCATCATGGTGCTAATCGCCGTCACCACCATCATCATTGTCGTGGTAACAGTCACCATCATCATCATCATCATGGTGCTAATCGCCGTCACCACCACCATCATCATCATGGTGCTAATCGCTGTCGCCACCATCAAAATCGTCATGGTAACAGTCACCACCATCATCATCGTCGTGGAAACAGTCACCACCATCATCATCATGGTGCTAATCGCCGTCACCATCGAGCCGCTCAGCCTGGTGTCCCTTCACTGGTAGATGTTTACTCAGATCGCAGTCATTTGATCTCTCAGCTGATCTTACCAGGCGGCAGATGGAAACAAAATGGAGGCTGACATGGACGTCATAGTAACACAACAGGAAAGACAATACAACCAGTACGAGTCACACAACCGTCAGATCGATACGGACGACATGGTGGCCCAGAATCTCTCTGATTCCGAACCTCATGCCTCACAGAGCCAGAGGAACATCTGTTTGAGAGGTTTTTTTGTGCTTTGCAACACCAGTCAGATGATGATGATGATGATGATGATGATCTCCGCCATCGATTGCTGACGTGTTCTTGTTTACTTGCAGCGGTTCGATGACGCTAATGAGGATAAACCCGAGCGCTTCTGTCCAGTTGCTGTCGCAGGGGAGTCTCACCTTTGATGGGGCGGGGCACAAAGTGCGAGCACGGTTTGGTCTTCTTCACGCGGTTCCCCTTCATGATGACGCCATCCTTGTTGAGGCCCAGGAACCAGGCCCGGCCCGACTCGTGCTGCCGGTACAGTGTGGACGAGTAGATCACGTAGTAGTTCTCAAACACAGACTCCTTGAACTTACACTCTGCTGTGAACACATCCTGACACACACACACACACACAGTCAGTTAGTTGAATGTGAAATAAACGTGGTGCATTTTGTACTGCGAGAAGTCAACACATCACAACACCACCAGTCCGACAAGGTGAGCAGGGACAGTGAAGAAGGACGGACTTGGTTTTACTGAGAATGTTCGTCTTGTGAACTTCCTGTTGCTCAGAGCAGAACAGCCTGAAGGATCAATCAGCTGATCTGTTCCGGCTTCATCGTGTTCACTATCGTGGATTTGTTAAAAAGGGTCTATAGGGTCAGACAGCTGGACGGAGCTAAATTCTCCGGGTTCCGACGTTCTCTGTGTTCACAAACAGCAAAGCTGATCCTTCGTGCTCACTCTAATACGCGATGCTGCAGTCTAACGAAGGTACCGCGTCATCACCGCAACACGACTGCTTGGTTCTCCAGGGGACTCATCGTCACAGATCCAATCCCCAACGGTTCCCATACCAAGTTGTCAACTCGGCCTTCCATACCGGCAAGGCTCTGTGTTGGTTCTGGAGCGTAATTTAAGTGTTCTCAGCTGGAACCAGCACGTGGTTGTTTTTTTCTTTGGGAACCGGGACATCATCAGCGGGCATGCAAAGACGAGAACAACTCCCTCCTTCGGAACGTAATGACCGTCATGTTACCGAGACGGTGCTGAAGCCTCCTCCTCCTCCCGAACCCTGAGGCCACGGAAAGTCAAGCAAGGGGTGGCATGTTAAAGTTTCATGGAGGAGTCCTCATGAATTATGGATGCTGGAAGCACCAGTGAGCAACAGCTGCAGCTCATCAGAACATCCTCCCACATCCTCTCACTGTTCTCACACAGAGCCCTGTGTTCCAGCTTAGAACCTTCAACGGCCAATAGTTCTTTCCTTCATCTGGATTTGGATCTGAGTCCAGATCAGAGTTTGGATCTAGACCAGAGTCTGTATTACAGTCCGGATCAGGGTTGCACTGACAGATAACGGTAATGTCCCTTCACAGTGAGGGTTGTCCTCAACTTCACCATAAGTTGAGGACGGACGAGGCGGTTGCATTTGGTAACTGACTGCATGTTAAAGGTGGACGTTACTCTGTTAACTGAGGATTTAGCGAACGAACCAAATGCGAGGCGATTCGGCAGAGTTTGATTTGTCTCGTTTCAACAATTTTACGGTGAGTTAACAAGGTGATGCAGCTCGTCTTGTTGGTAAAAGAGAGACACTTGAGTCCAGAAGGTGTACGGTTGTATTTTTCTGTTCGGCTGATATTTGGTCTCCTTGTTTTGTTGATTATTAGCCCAAACTAAGAGAGCTGCGAAACTCAGCAGACGCTGTTCGTGTACGCCTCCCAGCTGTCACCTGTCCATATACAAGGTGGAATTACCGGACAGGATGGGCGGGAGCTACTCGGTTAGCTTCAGTACTTCGGTAAATATCTCTGACAGAATGTGTCACTGTGGACAGACAGACGCACTCACTGATGTGTAGAGGAATCCCTCCGCGTTCATCGCCACGTAGAGTCCAGCCTTCACGCCCTGGATGGCCACAACCCTCAGACCCACTGGAATCAGGTTCAACAGAGCTGGAGAGACACACAGACAGAGTCAAACTTCACAGTAACTGTGATGTCACGGGCTCAGCTGACAGGCTGAAGGACAGAAGGGGTGGAGTTAAGCTATGGGGGCACAGAGCGGCAGAGAGGAGGAGGACGAGAACACAGCAAGTTGAACTGGTCTTCAGTCTGTCCTTAGACCAGTTCAGGGGCCACTGGGTTGTCTAACAGTTCAACAGCTGACTGATGTTTCATGTCGAGGCAGTCAGGTGACCGCTCATGATGTCATCGACAAGGCTGTCTTGGTGTGTGTGTGTGTGTGTTCAGGTGTGAAATGTCAGGACCCCCAGCTCACAGCTTCAATCACTGCAGATCTCAGGCGATATGTGGACACTGCTATGCCAAGGGGGACCGGGCTCTGTAACAGAGACGGGGCAGGTTGTTATGGAAAGGGCACCCCTCAGGTGAGCATCATGTCCATGGAGTACGGCTGGCCGTCAAAAACAAGTTTCACTGAACACATGCTGATCCCATCCCACCACCGTCACCATCCACAACGTGCTTAAGTACACAGTGGGCAACCTTCATCTGCCATCACCAGACAAGAGGCATCAGGCAGCTCACATGCTGGACTCAAAAGACACACGACTTACAGTCCTTCGCTGATAAATAATGACACGCATCTGTCATATGTCATGAACCACTTTGTCACAGCGGGTGGCCCGTCCGAACAGCATCCTGCTGAGGTGGGCTGAACACTCTTATTCAGGACTGACGAAGACATCATCATTCTGAACAAAATACTGCCTGAACTTCCTCCCAACCATCTTGGAAGTTCTATTAGCTGTGCGTTCCCTTAAGAACAACAAGTTACAGGCTCTGACAATATCCCTGCAGCTCTGCTGAAGGAGGGGAGGACTCTACCAATACATGAGCTGAGTCTGGGCTGAAAAGGACATTCAACAGTAATGAAGAGATGCAAACAAAAGAACAAGGGGAAGGAGATCTTCTGCGGCAAAGTCTTGGCAAGGTGTTACATCAGACATTTGAAAACGTCTCAAAGTCAACGCTCCCTGAATCACATTGTGGTTTCAGGAAACCACACACAGGGGACATTCAGACCTTCTCACCATCACACCACTGTGGTGCCTTTACCCCAACACCTGCTCCTGTGAAGCTGCCCGGTGGCCAGCAGGTGAGACTGCTGTCGTACTGGTGTGAAAGCGATCAGGACGTTCCTGAAAAGAGAGGCTGCCTCTTAGAAAGCCCTGCCTGAAGAAATAAAGTTACAAATAAATAAATAAACACATAATGACGCCTCCATGCCGACTACCCTGGAAAGTTCTTGTTTGGCCAACTACACCAGGGTTGACACTCAGCTGGTGGACCAAAAATATAAAGTTCAGCTGAAGACCACATTGACAAGGTCCATACTCAGGAAGTAAAGAGAACATAAAGAAGACTACAGAAGAAGAAGCAGAAGTGCCACCACTCTTCTCAGTACTATGACCACCAGATACACATGTCCAACCACAACTGAACCTGCTGGTCCACGAGAGGAGCCACCAAAGAACCACCAAGAACTCACCGGAAAGGATCCGACATCATCATCTTATCTCCATGGACACATGCAAGAGTGTGTGTGTGTGTGTGTGTGTGTGTGTGTGTGTGTGTGTGTGTGTGTGTGTGTGTTGAGGGACTGACTGTAGTCGCTGTTCTCGTCCTGGTTCCCGCTGATGGCTCCGTCAGGCTTCATCTGCAGGTAGAAGCCCTGCTCGCTGAACAGCCGTGTCACAATGCCCTTCAGCTGTGGCTCTGAAACACACACACACAGGACAGCAGGTGGTGTCATGTCATGGCTGTTTGATCTTCCTCCTCCTCCTCCTCAGGGGCAGTGTTGACCTGCAGGCGGGTAGTAACAGATTACTGCAGGTACACGCTTGTTACATGTGTAATTAGATCGTAGTTACACCGTCCAGGATCAATCTAGTTAGATTTTGATTAAAATTGTGAATGATGAAAATGTTTGATTGTTCAAAGACTCAGAACCGCAGAACGGGAGTGGAGATTACGCAGCAGCGGACGAACCGATCGACCCACATCAAACCATCGCTCCAAACAGCCCCGTGTGGTGGGATCCTGGGAGCGGTGAAGTCCACCACCTGGAGACACCCAGACATGTTGGACCCTCTGTTTCCAATCAAGTCTCCCAGAAGATGATAATCAGTCTGCTCATGTCTCTCCAAAGACCATCTTTCATCAGCAGATAAACACTCTGGACCCCAGGACTCATTCCAATCCAAGACTAAAAACTCTCTCTAAATACGTCCTAATTTGCCATAATCTGTGAGTTTCATCATTAGTGATGTGTTAATGAGTTAACCTGGAGTCTGTGTGGGTGACCCCCATTTTTCTGCTTTTTGGGATGTTCCTGTTTGAATCTGACTCTGTTCCATGGCCCCATAGTGCTGTGCAATAGGTCCTCCGCATTCTAACATTGTTTGAGAACCACTTATGTAGCGTTGTAGTCTGTTCACGCCATGAGTCAATCCCACTGTTATCAAGGAGGCATGAATAAGGAAACTGGAGTGAAATGTTCCTTCTTGTGTAGTTCATGAGGTGATTTTACAAACAAGCTCAATTTGTTTCTCTTTGTCTTTCTTGCTGCATCTTAACTAACAAGTGATCGGCTGAGTGGAGAAGTATTTCTGAATGTGCGTGATCTCTTTCATCTCATACGGAGAGTCTTTCGATCACATGATCTTTTTGGAGTACCCGCCCCTTTTGTGTCTTTTTTAAAATGTTGCTGCTCGTGTACTCCCTGGAACATGAAAAAGAGATCATATTTCTCCTGTTCTAGCTTCTCTGCATTGGCTTCCAGTGAAATCCAGAATAAAGTTTAATGTTGTCCTCCTCACCTACAAAGTTCTAAATGGCCAGGCACCTTTGTATCTTAAAGAACTTCTAGTGCCTTATCACCCAATTTAGAACGCTGTGCTCCAAAATGGAGGCTTACTCGTAGTTCCTAGGATCTCTAAAAGTAATCTGGGAGGCAGAGCTTTCAGCTATCAGGCCCCTATTCTCTGGAACCAGCTTCCAGTTCAAGTCTGTGGGGCAGACATCCTCTCTTTAAGAGTAGGCTTAAAACCTTTCTTTTTGATAAAGCTTATAATTATAGCCAGTACAGGCTGGCCCATAGTTATGATGCTATAGTTCTAGACTGCTGGGGGATTTCCCATGATACACTGAGCTGCTCTGTTTCTCTACCTCGCTCTTTCTCTACTTCTTTTACTCTCTATTCTGTCATGTCCCAGTACTTGTGTTAGTAACATTGCCCCAGGGAGTTTCTCACCGGAGTCCCTCAGCCTTATTATCTCTCAGCCACCTGGTGATCTCTGTGTGACAGTTCTGCTAGCAACCTGCTAGAGAAAAAGGCGATTTTTTTTTTTTTTTTTTTTAACTTATTTTTTATTTGACAAATATACATAGATACAAACTCAACAAACACACATAGAGGAGATGTATATTATATAGAAATTAAGTCCTTTAAAAGTCTTTTCTTTGTCTTTTTGTTTTCTTACAACTGTGTCTTGCCTGTCCCAAAACGAGCTTATCAATGTTACAAACTGAAGAAAAAGGTCAACACCTTGTCCTCGAGCCTTTTTGTCTTCCTTTTTACGTGTCTATGGTAGGCCGCCGAAGGTAAACACTGCCACCTGCTGGACGGAGGCTGCAGTTCATGTAAACAGGACGTTCAGTCATTCTTGCAAAAATAGATGAGGCACTGATATTGAGCGCACTGTGCTACTTCACACTGTAGCGCACAAATTTGATTGTCTTTTATAAACAGCGCCCCCCCCCAGTGACAGTTACTGAGTCAAAAACACACGGCTGTTTCACTGCAGTATCTGCTCCATGTTAGCA
This sequence comes from Mola mola, assembly GCA_001698575.1. Taxonomy (NCBI): domain Eukaryota; kingdom Metazoa; phylum Chordata; class Actinopteri; order Tetraodontiformes; family Molidae; genus Mola; species Mola mola. The sequence continues at coordinate 378,355 of KV751370.1, read as the reverse complement.
GACATTTCAGGAACATTCCGAGTTAGTTAGTGGAGAAAAAGATTTGTTCCTGGTGTTCCGTCATGCCCCGTACCGGAAATAAGTAAAAAAATGAGTAACCCTGTAAAAACTTCACGGTCTGTGGGGTGAGTTTGGTACCTGGGGGGTCCTGCTTGTGGAGGTAGTCTTTATGAGGTCTCTCTCCTCTTGTTGATGGTTGCACTTCCGGCAACAGCAGTGCAGGTGGGGGTGGAGATAGATGACAGCTCAAATTAAAATCAGTTGGCTCTCTTCAGCATGTGGCTGAAAGCAGAAATGCTCCTGAAGTTTCCATGGCTTCTGTACAGAGGTGGGCTGACGCCACATGTGGTCGCGGTCGGCTTGTTCTTTTTTGTGGAGGTTCTCAGTCATCCAGGTTGAGGTTGTCTTAAGTGCTTCAGTTGGGGGCATCTGGACTTGGTATTGAAGATGTTTCACCTCTCATCAAAAAAGGCTTCTACGGTTCTGAACATCACCAACACCGTCAGTTCATTTTTGACAACCTGAGCAGAGCTGTCAGCTGCAGCTCACGGCTAATTCACAACATCTCCTACAGTGACTTTCATATTTAAATGTCTAAACGTGACGTAGAACATTGTACAGGGATGTCATACGTCCACTGTTAACATTTTTATGTCGTCGCTAAAGATCTGTCATAGTTTGCAGCTCTGCTGTGATTCAGAGTGGATTTTAATCAACACGTCTCACCGCTTACTATGGTGAAACTTCATGTAGTGACGCACCGGTGCCACCGGGGGGCAGTGCATTTCAACACAGTGGAAACAACTGAGGTAACCAGCTAATGCTACTGGGCCGCTGTTAGCATATGAGCACAGCAGAGCCAACACGGCAGGCATAATCCACAGGCTAACCCCCCAGCCTCTCTGGTGTTCTTGGCGTCTGTACGACAGCAGCTGAGTCAAGTCGACGGCTGCGGTGAAGTCTGACTCAAACAAACCCACTTGGTTTCCAGCGCGCAGGCTTCTTCTTTGCGCTGCACAAGCGAACTTTGCTGATGACGCTGAAAATGTGTCTCTGGCACAGAGACGTCGGGTCTTTACTCGGACTCGAGCGCCTCTTGTTGGTGGCGACCTTCTCGCTGTTGGACTCTCGAGCCTGACGCTTCTGTCGGATGAGGGAACTGGCGATGGCCGCCGCCATATCTGAGAGCCGTGTAGCTGAAGGGAAAATGTCTGCTTGCTCTCTAATCCAAGTCCATGTCCGAGCGTTTGTGGTCGTCCCAGATCGGAAACAGATTTTAAAACGACGTCCGGAGCGCTCTCATCTCAGACCAACCGCTTCTTTCTTCTTCACATTCCGCAGCTTTCATTTACACCAGAGGGGGCGCCAGAGCTTCAGTTTTGACCAGAACCCCTCGAGTCCCTCGGCACATTTTCATCAGCTGACACACATCTGAGAGTTCAGAAAGTTTCATCCCCATCTCAAAGAAAACTCTAAATTTACCTGAGAAACGCTGAACATATCAAAACAAACAGCAGCCGGCAGAGTGCATGCTGGGTAATTCTCCAGCTCAGCCTCTCAGACTAGAAGAACGTGGCTGCAGGACCCGGAGCAACAGGAGGTGACGCAGCAGCATGTTAGACACAGCGACGGTGTTCTGCTCTATTTGACTCTTTCCTCCTGCTGGATCATCGTCTCCTCCTCCTCCTCCTCCTTCCCACAGGCTGCGAGCTGCTGAGAGAGAGAGAGCGACGGAGGTAAAAATACTCTGTTCCCACATCAGGCTCCAGCTACGGGACGACTGACACAAGAAGCCCAGCCCACAGTGAACAACAGTTCTCAGATCAGCTGGAACAGTTACAGCTACAAACCAGGACAAGTCTTGTTTTGTGCTCCAGGCACCTTCATGGGAGCTGTGAAAACCCGTCAGCTCCTTGTGGTCTCCTACTGGTCTCCTAGCTGTCCTGGGGTCTTAGTTTTAATTCCAGGAGCTCGTGATGGAGGGTCAGACATGTTGGTCCGTGAGGTTTAAATAAAGTTTTCAGACACACACAAGCTGATGATGAAGACGTTAGTAATCAGCGACTCATAACGAGTTCTTCGTCTCTGCTTTGTCTCATGTGATTCATCGCGTTGCTTTTCACAGCAGCAGCAGCCAATCGCAGTAGTGAGGTTACCATGGTTACCAAGCTATTTAGTCTGTTGTTGCTCCTGGATGTGGTTTTCTCTCTAGTTCCACCTTATCGGTTCCGTCCTGCTGTCGGCGTCAGATCACCATTCTTACGCCTCGTTTCGCGTTTCGGCTGCTTGTGGTAATAATGCTAACGCTAATGCTAACTAACGGGCGCTTCAAGGATGTTAGACATAAACAAATGAGATTAGCATTCAGGGTCACCACTTGCTTCCATGATCGATAACGTGGATTTTCATATTTTCAATGTTTTAGTCAATAAAATGTCAAAAAGAGGAAACAGGACAATGAAAATTAACCAAAGCTGAAAGAGACTCGCGCACTTTCTAGCTTAAAGAACAACTGCAGTCGCAGTCGGTCGACAACCAAAACCAGAGTTAGACAGAATGAGGGTCTTCGTGCAACTTGAAAGTCTCCGAGCCGCTGCTGCTCTACACAGATTAGCTAACTTTTTTTCCTTCGACCAGTTGGCATTTAAATGTTCGATCACCCAGCTGTCGGTAGCAATCGGATCGACTTTGCAACAGCGACACCAACAACATGGACTGTAAAGACTTATGTTGACCACCAGGTGTCATCACAACCACTGTGCTTTCATTAAACAACCCAAACGCCTTCCTGCAGATGTCAGAGTGGAAGCGCCGAACTGACCCTCACCCCATGTGGTCGGACGGACGCTGTAAGCGAGCGGTCGGTCACGTGACCTGCGAGCACTTCCATGGAAGCCAATGGTTTTGTTTCGGGGCCCCGGTCCGGCGAGTCCGGCAGCTTTCACAGATCTGCTGACAGATAAACTGTCATCGCGCCACGAACAGGCTGCGGAACGTGTCCCGGAACGCACCACACAGCAGAATGTAGGTGGACAAAAACCAGGTCACTCGTATATTTACATGCATCACTTCCTCTGTGCTCGGCTGCTTCCTGTCATGGCCGCGGGAGAGTTTTATACCTGCGCCCAACACTCTTCCTCCTCGTCATCATCAAACACTCTTCCTCCTCGTCATCATCAAACACTCTTCCTCCTCGTCATCATCAAACACTCTTCCTCCTCATCATCAAACACTCTTCCACCTTCTCATCAGTAAACACTCTTCTTCCTCTTCATCATCGCACACTCTTCTTCTTCTTCATCATCAAACACTCTTCCTCCTCATCATCAGTAAACACTTCCTCCTCATCATCAGTAAAAACTCTTCCTCCTCATCAGTAAACAATTCTCTTCCTCATCATTAAACACTCTTCATCATCAGTAAACACGTGTTTACAACCCGAACCGAACCCAGTGTACTTTGTGTTTTGAGGGTTCGGTTAGGGTTCACGGGTCCCGACTTCTCACAATTTCTGACATGTCACACGTTCCAACGTTTTTAGGTTCCAAAGTGTCACACAATGACGTTTACTAGGTTCCGACATGTCACAGGTTGCAAAGTTTCACAGGTTGCGACGTTTCGCAGGTTCCAACGTGTCACAAGTTCCAACATGTCACACGTTCCGACATTTCTAGGTTCCGACTTCTCACAAGTTCTGACATGTCACACGTTGCGACGTTTTTAGGATCCATGTCACACAATCCAACGTTTTTAGGTTCCGACGTTTCACAGGTTCCGATGTTTCGCAGGTTCCGACATGTCACAGGTTTTGACGTGTCACAAGTTCCGACGTTTTTAGGTTCCGACGTTTCGCAGGTTCCGACGTGTCACAAGTTCCGACGTTTTTAGTTTCCGCCGTGTCATGAGTTCCGACGTTTCGCAGGTTCCGACATGTCACACGTTCTGATGTTTTTAGGTTCCGACGTGTAAACACTCTTCCTCATCAGTAAACAATTCCCTTCCTCATCAGTAAACACTCTTCATCATTATCAAACAGTTTTCCTCCTCGTCATCGTCAGTAAACACTCCTCCTCCTCATCAGATGATAATAACAACGTTGACTGAAATGGGGCGTTTGAGGACCTGCGGTGTCTTCACAGAGCGGTTTTTAAAGTGTTTTGAGGGTTCGGCTAGGGTTCACGGGTCCCGATGTTTTCCAGGTTCCAACGTGTCACACATTCCGACGTTTTTAGGTTCCGACGTTTCGCAAATTCAGACGTTTCACAGGTTCCGACAATTCCCAGGTTTTGACGTGTCACAGGTTCCGACGTGTCACAGGTTCTAACGTGTCACACATTCCGACGTTTTTAGGCTCCGACATTTCGCAGGGTTCTGGCGTTTCGCAGGTTCCGACGTTTCGCAGGTTCTGACTTGTCACAAGTTCCGACATGTCACACATTCCAACGTTTCACAGGTTCTGATGTGTCACAAGTTCCAACATGTCACACGTTCTGACATTTCATACGTTCCGACATTTCACAAGTCCCGACGTTTCAAATGTTCCGACGTGTCACAAGTTCCAACATGTCGCACGTTCCAACGTTTTTAGGTTCCGACATTTCACAGGTTCCGACGTTTCACAGGTTCTGACTACAGATTCCGACGTGTCACAAGTTCCGACTTTTCACAGACTCCAACATGTCGCAGGTTCTGACGAGACACAAGTTCCGACGTGGCAAAGGTTCCGACGTGTCACAGGTTCCAATGTTTCAAAGACAGTTATTTATGCACATTTTCTCCACTTTATACACAAAAACTATGACACAGTTTTGAGAAGTTGAGGCTTTGGTACCTACAGCAGGACTCATTCTGCTGAAGTCTGAGCTCAGTTCCTCTTGGAATCACAGGTTTGTGTTCATTTACCTTTTAGTTTTCATAGTTTGTACCACAGACAGGATCACAGCACACAGAAAGACAGACAATATGGAATTAAGGGAGAACAGCTGTTGTGCTGTCCCCCCAAAACAGTGTAGAAGTGAAGAGTTAAGTCAGGTCTGATGACGCTGCATCGCAGACAACACCACCATTAACTCTGGTGGTGTTAATCAACAAAGCCATCATCCTGTAATGTCACATCAGTCGGTGTGTGATGTCATTCTGAACACGAGGTTTTTTCTGGGGGGGGGGGGGTTAATTAAATATAAATAATAAATCTGGTTTGTCATGAGCACAGCATCACCAACATGGTGGGGGAGGGGTGTGTGTGCAGAGGTTAGGTGGGCTGACAGCGACCAGCAGAGGGCAGCGTGTGCTCTGTATGCTCCACAGAAGAAGAAACAACGCCACAGTACCTCAGATCACCTGCCCCGCTTGTCGCCTCGGAAACAGCCAGCACTGCTGTTGTCCACAGTGAGCTGTGGTTCTGGATCTGGATCTGGTTCTGGTTCTGGTTCTGGACTTTGGGTCACAGATACTAAATTAACCCCTAAACTAACCCTCCCACTTTCCCTAAAGACACCCTACGAGTCACAGTGACCTCACCAGATCCAGGTTTAGCCTGTCTCTCTCTCTCTCCTCCTATGTCTCTCTATCTCTTTCTGCTGCATCAGGCCTCCCTCAACCTTCTCACACACACACACACACACACACAGACACACACACACTCACTCACACTCACTCACACACTCTCACACACACACACACACACACACACACACACACACACTCTCTGCACCCCATCCCAAAATAACCACACCTAAAGCTCCAGACACTGCAGCGCGCTGCTCTCCTCCGTCTGCCTCCTACCTGCCGGTGTCTTCTCTTTTCCCTCCATCTCCCGCCTCGGCTCGGCTCGGCTCGGTTCGGTCCGGTCCTGCTGGCCCAGTCGAGGAGCTCCTGTCGCGCCACTCAACAAGCGTCGAGTCGGAGAATCTGGTCAATGGCAGGAGGAGCAGGAGGACGAAGGACGAAGCGCGCAGTTCCCTCGGCAGTCTGTCCTTCTTCCTCTTCTTCGTTGGTGTTTTTCCTCCTGCGGACGTTCAGGCTTCAGACCTTCACCTGCGCGCGCCGCCTCTCTCTCACTCTCTCTCTGCTCGCGCCGTGATGCTGCAGCTCACGTGACGTCATCGCCGGAGGAGTTTTTAAGGTGGAATGATGTGATAAAAGGTCAATGTGAACACGTGCAAAGAGATCGGGGGTCATCGTGGACCTGACGCGGTCCGGAACCAGTAGAGACGCTCCTGAGAGAGAGAGAGAGAGGGAGGACAGAAGGTGGAAGCGCGGGCGGGGTCTATGCAGCCGTACACAGCCTGTCCGTTTAAACTTTATTATCATCTTTTGTTTCCGTCACGATGCCATCTTATGGTGGTCTTAATGATTTGGTGCCCCCCTGTTGGCTGCTGCCGCCAGCACTCACCCCAGTCCATGTGCTCCGCTGCAGCAGCAGGTTCATGTTCATGTTACTGACTGATGTGGTTGGAGCTCTGGAGCCCTGGTGGGTCCTCACAACAACCGAGCTCTTTCTTCCAGTGAGCATCGCCTGTTCCTCAGCTGTTCCATCAGTTCTTCTTGGTACCTGCTGACACTGACCAGAGAACGAGGCCTCTTCCTGTTCTGACAGCGCGACTATCAGTTGAACGGGAACCAATCACAGCATGATGATGTCATGGAAGGAGGCAGGAGAATGGAGAAGACGAAGAGAGAGGAAGAGAAGGAGGAAGAAAAGTAAACCAGGATGAAATGAGGAGTGAACTGTGGGATTTGCAGAAACATCCATCCATCCATTTTCTCCTGCTTATGTTTGGGGGCTAGAGCCACTGTGGAGGAGTTATAGGAGGAGCTGAGGAGAAACCATGAGAGCTGAGAAGGAGCTCACACCCCTTCACTTTGACAGGTGATTGGTGAATAAGAGAAAGACGCTGATTGAGTTTGTTGTCAAAGACTTTATAGTGACTGTACAGCCAATCAGAGAGCAGAAGGTTCACCGATGGGAGGAGCCACCTGAAACCATCAGAAGTACACAGGAAGCAGACAGGTGAAAGGTCAACACAGCAGAGCTCAGAACACATAGATCACACACCGATTACACGCCCATCAAACGCCCAACACACCGATCACACACTGATCTCACTCCAAACACACACCGATCACCCGCCCATCAAACGCCAAACACACCAATCACACGCCAAACACACACTGATCACATGCAGTCGTACACCCTCAGCGTTTCAGTGTTTGGTATAGTGGAAGCAGTCCAGGTGTGTGTGTGTGTGTCACTAATTGCACTTGAGAATAACGATCTCATCGCTGTTTGTTGGCGTGGCGAGCTGAGAACAACGAGGAAGCAGGACGACCCTCCTTCAGCGCGAACAGCTCAGGACTGACCACGCATCCTGGCCACTTACCAACGTGTCATCACCTCACACACACGAGACCCACGGGAGACAGAGGACCTGAATGCATCACGTGAGCCCGTCAGCTGGGCCGGTTTGAGCGCAGGAGACACGGAGCGAGGTGATTCGCAGGTGGTGGCCATCGGCGGCGAGCGCTGGAATGTTCTCATGTAAGTCTGACAACCGATCGTTAACTTCACCAAACGGACAAAGTGAGGCGGTTCTGCGGCGTTTGCATGATTTTACGAGTTAACAAGGTGAGGAAGCTCGTCTGAGTTGGTGAAAGAGAAAAAGTTGAGCTTGTACTTTTCTGTTTGGTAATGAAAACAGCTGTAAGAAACCTTTCTGATGTTTTGTCTTTGTTTGTTGATTATTAGCCTAAATGCAAAGAGATGTGTGAAACTGAGTGAACTCGCTGCTCGTATGTGTCTCTCAGCTGAAACCCCGGAGGCTAGCTGGTTAGCGTGCTAGCACATGGAGTTGTTTGACAGAGTCGACGCCGTGTGGCTTCACATTGTGCTGATGATGTCGACTCGTGAGTTTGAACGTGTGGACAGAACCGTTCAGGTCCTCAGGCTGGGACACCTCGAGGTCAGCTCGTTTCCAGAAGCTCTTGTTCCTTTCCTGCAGACGCCTCATACGGACCGAAACGGACCTGGAGAATGTCGCAAAGAGACTAGCTTCTTTGCCTCGTGTGGGATAACGTCAGACCGTGCCGTGAGTTTGGCGTCCTCGGTTGCGGACGGCGTGACACGTCTCGGCCCTGAGCGAGCTGCTGATTCTGAAGCGGGAGCAGAACGTGAGCAGGCTGAGAACACGGTGAGGCTCACAGAACCGTGCCAGAGAGCAGCAACATTCAGTGACACTGAGAATGGTCAGAACGCAGCCGCCGACTGCGGAGGCTCACAGTACCGCCGGTGCACTTTGATCACACCACAGCAACCATGAGCCGTCTCTGATTGGACCGTTATGCTCTGATGTTGACGCCTCAATAACAAGGTTGTGACATTAGAGAAGCAGCTGACCGACCGGGACCGGCTGCGCTCGGGCTCAAACTGAACGCCTTGTATGTTAACAGTCCTGGTGGAGGACCAGACGTCAGAACAGGCTGACCGGGAACCAGGCCTGAACCAGGTCCTAATCCAGTCCCCACCATCAGACCACACAAACAGAGGGACCCTCAGGTCTAATTCCACTGAATCGATGAGCGTGTGGGGACCAGGCTGATCGCTGGGCAGCGTAGTCAGTATTACTGCAGTATCACCACGTACTCGGTGCTGCTCCGCAGTCGGTAGCGTGCGGTTGACCGTTTCTACAGCTGCGTCACTTGTCTACCGATATGATGCATTAAGACGAGCATCGACAGCAAAGTTAGTGTTATTTTACATTCAGTGCAAAAATAGACAAAAACCATCATCGGTGTCTTTCTGGCTACACGCCAGCGTTCGGTCCGTTTTCTTCTATGTACAGTCAGTTCTAAGACGTTAGTACCTCCGGCCCCCAGTGGGACCACGTCGTTCCTCTGAGGGATAAAATCCACCTGCAGGCCGAGCTGCTGGCTTTGACACACACATTGTTCTCCGTCGTTCCAGGTGGAAGAAGGTGAGCGAGCTGCTCCGGAATTCTGAGCTGGGCTCATCGGTCCCTCGTGATTAAATGATTATCAGAAACACGACCATGTATTAATACATTTCTTAACTATGGCTGAAAGTTCACGTGCTATTCCAAACGTATCTGCTCCAACAGTGAATTTTCTCCTGAACACATCACCGACAACCACTAACGTCACGTGACCTCATGAGAACATGAATGAGAAGTATATCTACGACACAGAACCAGCAGCTCCACCTTCAGGCGGATCCTCCCTTCGGTCTGAGAACGACCTGCTGCCATCAGCCATCTGTTTGAAAGGCAACCGGCAGGTAACAACACAGGGCACACAGTGAGCGAGGAGGGATGAGGGGGCGGGGAATAGAAAAATAAAAAACTGGCAGACACCACGACGATCACCTCATCACCTTCACTCTGTGGCAGAGAAACAGAAGAAATATACCAAAATAAAGTTTCAAGGAGGCGGGACACCGGGCGAGGAGAACAGAGGAGGAGGAGTTTCTAAGTCTCAGAAGAACTTGTCGTCGATGCGGAAGTGCGGTCGCGTGACGTCATCCGGGTTGATGAAGACGGAGATGGATTTGCCGGGATTCTCCGTGACCAGCTGCTGAAGCTTCTTGGCCAGTCGGTCGTCAGGCTGGCTGTCGCCGCCCGCATCAGACTGCGGCGATGGCAGGTTG
>KV751370.1:345754-363230 GCA_001698575.1 Mola mola | reverse complement strand
GGGCCTTCGGCCGCCTCCTCAGGCCGCTCGTCTTCACCGTGGGGGTAAGACGCCGGACTTGACATCAGCAGCGATGTCACGGACAGGTGCTAACGCCATGTCAGTTTACAGGCTGCTCCTTCGGCACGGCGGCCATCTGGCAGTACGAGTCCCTCAAGTCCCGAGTCCAGAGCTACTTCGATGAGATCCAAGCTGATTGGCTGCAGAAGCTGCGGCCTCAGAAACGAGGAGACGTTCGCAAAGAGGTGAGAGGGGTGGATGCAGAGCAATGACGTCCCAGCCACCAGGCGTGCGTCGCTGTTAGCTTAGCATTAGCTTTAGCCGATATCTACAAAGGTTTCCTGAATGCCAAACGTTGAACGACATTTTCTACTTTGGTCCACCTGGGTCCACCTCAGGCCTGGAACCCAGAATGCTAATGTGTTGTTTGAAAACTTTCATCTGCTCAGGAAATCGTCGTAGCTCTCAGCTGAAGCTAATGCTAAGCTAAAGGAGGCTACGTGTGTGTGACAGGCTTTCAGAGTTCAGACAAATTAAAAATGGCTGACATGAGAGGTCCAGAACATCTGGGTGGCCCCTGGTGGCTGGTTGCATCAGAACATGAGAACAGCAGTAACTTCAGTTCGTTGCTCACCATTACAATCGATTATTGTTCTTCAAATGGAGATTTAAGATGAATTAAAAATGAGTTTCCTCGTCTTCGTTGCAAATAGTGTAATTTCTCTTTATTGAATGTGTTTGCGCTCAGGTTTGCTACAAAAATGAATGGATAATTATCATAGATAACTAATGATTATTGGAATAGTAAGATGTGATTTATATTAGATCAGCTCGTGGTTCCGCCCTTAAAGAAGATAAACCATTTCATGAATCAGTCTCATGAAATCTGGAATCATGCTTAATAATTATCTTTATTAATAATTACAATCGACAGCCGGTCGGAAAAATTATTCTCGTTTAACATTAAACAAACAGCGTGTTTATCCAAAAGTGTTTATTCAAGAATGAACAAGGAAGAAACACACAAAGACTCATCCAGAAGGTAAACAATCCCATACGCTTGTGTGTGTGTGTGGGTCTGAGAGTGTGTGCGTGTGTGTGTGTGTGTCTGTGAGAGAGTGTGTCTGTGTGCGTGTGTCTATGTGAGAGTGTGTGTGTGTGTGTGTGTGAGAGAGTGTGTGAGATTGTGTGTGTGTGTGTGTGTCTGTGTGAGAGTGTGTGTGTGTGCGTGTGTCTATGTGAGAGTGCGCGTGTGTGTGTGTGTGTGAGAGAGAGAGTGTGAGATTGTGTGTGTGTGTGTGTGTCTGTGTGTGTGTACGTGTGTGTGCGTGTGTCTATGTGAGAGTGCGCGTGTGTGTGTGTGTGTGAGAGAGAGAGTGTGAGATTGTGTGTGTGTGTGTGTATGTGTCTGTGTGAGAGTGTGTGTTTGTCCATGTGAGAGTGTGTGTTTGTGTGTCAGATCACATGTTGCTGGGGGTTGAGATCCTGCATGTTAACACAGTGTTGTGTAGGTGTGAGGACGTGTTTCCTGGTTAAAAGGTTGCCGGTCGGTTGCGAGTTAGAACCTGAGTCCGTGTCAGCTGACTGACAGATAGATCGAGATGACTTTTTAGGGAAATTAATTTGTCTCAGCAAAAACTAATCAAAACCAAACCGATGAGAAAAATGAAGACTTAACGTACTTTTTAATGTGTTTTTAATTGGCACATCTGCTAACATGGAGGGGGAGGGGCTTATGAGCTATACAGCAGCCGGCCACCAGGGGGCATCCGGGTGTTTTGGCCTGACTGATAATTCATCTCCAAAAACCGTCAGTGAAGATTGTCAGTCATCGAGGTGATGGTAGTTTTGGTGTTGAATTAATTTGTCAGAGCTGCGACGTTGTTCTGGTTCAGGACCAGTGGACATGTGACGCTATAAACGTATGGAAGTACAAAGTAAAAGTAGAAAAATATACACAGGATTGGCAGTAGTAGAATTCTAACAGTATGTACGGATGTTGTTCAGATGTTGTACGAAAGTTGTGCGGATGTTGTAAGGATGTTGTACAGATGTTGTACGAAAGTTGTGGAGATGTTGTGCGGATGTTGTGCGGACGTTGTACAGATGTTGTGCGGATGTTGTGCAGGTAGGAGGAGCTGAAGGTTAACAGGTAAAGTGTTTAGTAACAGAGGTGATGATAAGTCTGAGAAACAACATCCTGTTTGGTTCCTTGTAGCAGCGGAGTTGGATCATTGTCTTGGTGTTTCAGATGAAGACAACTGGACATCTTGTAGTTTCCTGAAGACATTTTTCCTCCCGTCCAAGAGGCGTCTTCAGTTCCAAGTTTCTGGTAGGGAGTTCCCAGTATTTAACCTTGTGGAGGATCCTTCTCACTCAGGGTAGTGGGCAAAGTGTACAAAGCCCCGCCCCCAATCTGTGTGTCCCACATCCACATCCCATCAGATGGGTCGTCGCTCCCCCGGTCATCACGTGAGTCGTTGGTATCACATGATCCAAGGTGTAAACTGTGGTTAAGTTTCCTGGGGAGGGATTTCAAAACTGCATTATATGTGTCAGACAGTTGATGTCTGAGGCCTCCTCCTCTGTTAAGTGAGGGCTGTTCCATCAAACCATCTATCCTCCCTGTCCAACACATGCACATTCTCATCCTCAAAGGAGTGTCCCTCCTTTAAGTGTAAGTGGACTGCTGAGTCCTGGCCAGAGGAGCTGGAGGTTGTTTGGTCTCCTCACTGCACTGGACTGCATAAACAACATTGTTGAGTTTGTGTCTGGGAGTTTTGTCCTCAGGGTGAACCAGGGTTGGATCATAATAATTCACTTATTAATAACCTGACGACAGTCACAACAATGCAACACAAAAACGTGGAATCGATCAGCTGCGATGAGCTGATGTGTCCAGGTCAATTTCTCCAGTCCTTAAAGAGGGGAGATGTTCTCCTGGTGAAGTGGTTCCTGTTTGATTGAGAGTCCAATTGAGGCTCTTCTTGCTGTTCAGTCCTGGTTCTGGAGGAAACTGCTTGCTCCTTTGCTCCTTGCAAATATTGGCGGACGTCGGCAGATGTGCTGAACTCTCCGGTAGCTCCCTCTGGTTGCTGCTGCTGGCTGAATTTGAGCTTGTTGAGTTGTCAGCAGGAGTTCTGTGGCTCCAGCTCAGAGGAGAGCAGAAGGAGAGACGAGAGGGTCTCTCTTCTATGCCTGTGCCCTTCCCAGATGTGTGGTGACCAATAGCAGCTCTTGGTTCCATCAGCGAGGTGTTTAGCACCGAGCTATGACTCAGCATGTGTCAGGACAGGAGGTTAGGACCTTTTTGTTTGTCTGTGAGACAATTAAACTTGTTGTGTGTTAAAGACATTTTCAGGCAGAAACGGAAACATTCACTGCGTCCCTGCTGTTGCAGACAAAACTACAAAATTAAAAGTCATTCAGACTTCTGAGACAAAAGGACGCTTGTTGTCTACCTAAATTATCTTTTATGTCTAATAGAAATAAAACAAATCATTCAATAAATAATTCAGTGAATTGTACAAATCAATAAATCTGAGGCTGCCATGAATATATCGGTAGACCGCTGGGCTGTAAATCCTCTCCGAAGCTTCTCACTGTGGTGCCGTTTAACAGGCTGCATCAATATGTTCAATATTTGTCACTTTTCAATTAAACATTTTCATTTTCCGTCTTCGGGAAGACAAAATGCTGCCATGCCTCCGACTTTAACCACGAATGGCTGATCCTCTAGTTTTACGTCTTCGCTAGCCGCCATCTCACTGCTGATGTTTACTTTCTGGCTGCTACGCACATATAAAGCGAGGCAACAGTGTACAGTGTCAGTACCCCCTGCTGGTTGAAATGTGAATGGACCCATTTAACATCTCAATCGAATGTCTGAGCGACTTTAATGTCAGATTTTTCTTTGAGCTGCAGTGAATCGTTACATCCTGAATGTGTTCATCATTTCTCTGTTAGACTGATGATTCTCTGAGCTCTGATTGGCTGTTTCAGATCAACCAGTGGTGGCACAGCTTGAGTGAGGGTCAGAGGACGGTCACAGGTGAGACACACACGCACACAGTTGTTGATCAGCTCATTTCATACTTTCTTTAGTAGCACATCAGAACTAGCTTAATGTTTCCTGTCAGAGTTGTTCTGGAGGCGGGGCTTCACTGAATCCTGTACAAAAACAACTTTATTCACTGATTTTGGTGAAACTGGATCATATTTTATGGAAAGATATTTCTTAGTTTGTCCTCTGATGTCCTACAACTGCTCTGCTTGAACTCTTGCTGAGTTTACTGATTAACAGATGCTTCAGTTGTTGCGTAAATAATGCTAGCTGGTGCTAACTATAACAGGCCGGATGAAGACCGAAGATAGACACAATTAGCTAGTTCATTTAGCCATGCAGCTAATGTCAGAAACCTTGGTGTGTTCTTGGTGGTCAAACTTCCATCATCCATCAGCGTTGGTCTGTGGTTGCACATTAGCCAACAGGCTGCTCAAATGTTAGCTGACAGACTGTGGTTGGATGTCAGCTAACAGGCTACTCAGGCTACTCAGGTCTTTGTCACGATGAGCTCACCTTCTCTTCCCAGGGATCATTGCTGCTAACGCTCTGGTGTTCTGCTGTTGGAGGGTTCCAGCTCTGCAGCGCTCCATGTTTCGATACTTCACGTCCAACCCGGCCTCCAGTAAGTGTGTTTGTGAGCGTTTCCTGTTTGTTGGTCGTGGTTAGCTCCTTCTCTCTCCTCTCTCCTCCCACAGAGCAGCTCTGCGCTCCGATGCTCCTCTCCACCTTCAGCCACTTCTCCTTCTTCCACATGGCCGCCAACATGTACGTCCTGTGGAGCTTCTCCACCAGCGCCGTTTCCATGCTGGGCCAGGAGCAGTTCTTGGCCTTCTACTTGTCTGCAGGTACGTGCCGCGCTGGCGCGAAGCCTCTGATTGGTCAGCGGACGTGTTGACTCACTGCGGCGTGTCCTCTATCTGCTCAGGCGTTGTGTCTTCATTCATCAGTTATGTTTGTAAAATGGCCACCGGGAGGTTGGGCCCGTCGCTGGGAGCCGTAAGTACCGACAACTGACTGATGACCTCCGGCGATGACTCGTAACCGTCCTTCATGTGTTTCTTCTGGTTGTCGTGTGTCCAGTCTGGAGCCATCATGACCGTCCTGGCGGCCGTCTGCACTAAAATGCCTGAAGCCAAACTGGCCGTCATCTTCCTCCCCATGTTCACTTTCACTGCTGCCAGTGTAAGATGCAGCCGCCACTGCTCCTGTCGGACTTCTGCATCAGGGGCTAATCCTCCTGTCTTTGTCTCTCTCCAGGCTCTGAAGGCCATTGTTGCCTTGGATACGGCTGGTGTGTTGTTAGGATGGAAGTTTTTTGACCACGCCGCTCATTTAGGCGGAGCCCTGTTTGGAGTGTAAGTCAGTGTTTTGACCAATCACGGCAGCCGCTTTGACGCATCTCTGCAGGCTGCACCTGAAATTCTCTCCATTAAAATACTGACCAGAACCAGTGACAAGGAGCAGCCTTAACTGGGAACGAGTTTGCAAAGTGAAGCCCGCTCTGACTCCGACAGCACAGACACGGAATGGCCCGTAACAACGAGTCCTTTATCCCAACCCCAAGGTTGCCGAGGGGTGTCAGCCAGGACAGCCCCGCAACATTCAGAGTCCCTGGGTCGCCGTGGCCCTAGAGTTCTATAACAGCCTCAGCTACCTCGACCTCGGCGATGAGACCTCTGAGTCCTCCAGCTCTGCTTCCTCTATGGAATACGTGTTGGTAGGATTGAGGAGATCCTCTACGTATTACTTCCCCTGCCCAACTGGACACGCAGTCCAGGTCAGCAAACCCCCATCTGCACTCTGGACAGTGTAGACGAAGTGCCGCCTTCCCCTCCTGAGTCACTGGACAGTTTGCCAAAATTTCTACGCAGGTGACTTAAGGTTTTGCTCCCTGGCTTCAATGAACTCCTTCAAAATGCTGAAGCCGTGCAGTGTTCAGACTGCCAATAGCTGTCAGGAGTTCCACAAGCCAACCATACCTTGTAGGACTCCGTCAGCTTGACTGCACCCATCACCTTTGGAGTCCACCAGCGTGTGCTACTCTGGCTCCAAACAGCCACCTTAGCAGTGGTGGCACAGAATGTGGCCCACTCAGATGTCCCCTGCCATCCCCAGGATGGTCTTGAAGCTCTGCAAGAGGTAAGGGTTGAAGGCCACCCTGAAAGCGTCCTCAGCCAGATGTTCCTAGGAGACCCTAACTGTTAATTTGGGCCTGCTGGATCTACCTGGCGTCTTCCCCTGCTTTCTGATGCAAAGCGCCACCAGGTGGTGATGAGTTGACAGCTCTGCTCCTGTCTTTATCTGAGAGTCCAGCACATACGGCTGCAGATCAGCTAACAACTACACAGTTGATCATTGACGAGTGACCTAAAGTGTCCAGGTGCCAGGGGCACTTATGGCCCACTTCTGGTATCACAGAAGTCCAATAACAGAACACCACTTAGGTTCAGATCGGAGGGCCCTTCCTCCCAGTCACTCTCCTGCAGTTCAGGCTCTCAATGATGACATGAGCCTTGAAGTCCCCCAGAAGAACAATGGAGTCCCCAGTAGGGGCACCTTCCTTTATCCTTCTCAAAGACTCTGAAATGGGTAAACCCGAACACGCTGGCAGAGAGCATGGGAGCTGTGAGTAAGCCCCCAGTTTCCCTCTGCCTCTCACTCAGAACAACTCCAGTGAAGGAAAGAGTCCAGTCCCAAAGCAGTTATAGGTCACCGATCCACAAAGCACTGTACCCCTTCGGCCAGTCCTACAGGTGGTGGGCCCACTAGAGGACTCCCCTTTGGGCTCAGACCAATCGGACCCTTGGGTCAGTACGGACTGGCTGCTGGGCGTGCTCACTGTATCTGGTCTCTGATTGGCTGGTTCATGATGTATTTTTGTTCATGTATTAAATTGAACTTGGTTGCACTTATAGCAGACTTTCACATAAAAGACCCATGATCCTCTCTGCTCCACCCTGCAGCTGGTACATCCTGTCGGGTCACGAGTTGATCTGGAAGAACAGAGAACCTTTTGTCAAACTCTGGCATGACCTGAGAACTCGCGGAGGAGGAGGAGGAGGAGGAGCCCACTGAGGCGCTGGGGCTGCTGGGAAATATAAACATGTATAAAATGTACAGATGTGGATTCTCCAGGACCATGGACAGGAAGCAGTGATGACATCACCTGCCGATGTCAGCTGAGATAAACTCTCGTATTGATTTAATGAATCAATGTTTTTGGGGTTGTTTAGTTACCATGGAGACAAAGAAGTTTAGTGTTTTTGTTGTTTACGTTTGTCAATAAAAAAAAAAGGAGTGAATGCTGCTCGTTTTGTTGTCACTCAGATCGCTTCCAAGCAGGAAGATGAGTCATCGCTGAGCTCGCTAAACATGACGCAGCCATTTTTCACCACTGCGACTTTGCGTCGGTTAAACTGCTGTCGGATCTGCAGAAATCACATGTTCTCCCGGAACCTCATGTGACACCTGATCCAGTTTTGTTTACCCGAAGATGTGAAAGTTCACTTGTTACACCTCATGGCAGAAATGCAAATACTGCAGGATTGTGTAGAAACACAAACCTGCGAGAGCAGGAAACAGAAATGTGTCTCAGGAAGTTGTATTTTAAAAATTCTGGCGGCCGCAGTGGGATTATGTTCCGAAGCAGCTGTTGGTAAACAAAAACACATAACCTGTCAGTGTCCGCTCTGATCGAAGCAGGGGCTGATGGGAGTACATTGCAGATTCGTAATCCCTCTGCTTCACCTGCTTTTTTCTCTGAGTCGTTTCAGTCAAGCACAGCCGGGATGTTTGTGTTTCATACGTCCACATTTCTGCGACACTAGCAAGAAATGATGTGCAAATAGTGTGCAGACAAATCAGGGTGCAGGTTTACGTAAACAAATTCATGCTGAGTGTCACAGGATTCAGCCGTCCGCTATCACTTTCTGACGAATATGATAAATCTCACTGAATATTTTTAAGTGATTACAAAACTGACCACTGAAAGCCTTTTTTTGCACTTGTACCTGCAATACCTTCACAAACCACCGCTGGCCACACTTTGGGAATCTCTCCATCCATTTTCTACCACTTTTCCTATTAGGGGGGTCGGGGTGGGGCTGGAGCCTATCCCAGCATCATTGGGCGAAGGCGGGGTCACCCTGGACAAGTCGCAGCTCACATGCAGTGACAAACAACCATCCACACTCACATTCACACCTACGGCCAATTCAGACCCGGGAATCAAACCCAGTACCTTCTTGGTGTAATGCAACAGTGCTAACCACTGCACCTGTGCCGCCCACTTTGGGAATCATTGTTCTGAAAGATGATTATTTTGACATCAAAAGGAATTCACAAATAATAAATCACCAAACATGAACTCAGCTAGCTAACGTCTATGGCAAGTTAGCATCCACAACTAGCTAATGTACATAGCAGGCTAACGTCTGCAGGTGCAGCTTGGCCCCTCAATGTCATCTTACATAGTTAAGCGAGAGCTTTCAAAGGGTAAGGATCGAATTAAATTTTCAGGAGTGGATGGAAATGGTCTTAATGAACAATTGACTAGATTTGGCTGGTGATCCAGATCCAGATCACCAGCAGATCATCCAGTCGGGATCCAGGATTCTTCAAATGATTTTCACAGGATGGCAGCAATTTAAAGTTGCTCCTGAGGAAAGTGACACGGCTTCAAACATGATGAAGCAGGTGGGAGGGGCTTGTGATGGCACTTGCAATGAGTTCAGAGTCCTGGATCGGCCCGTCAGCTCTCACTATGAGTTCAGGGTCCTGTTGGAGGGGAGCTTCTCGTGTCAACAAGCCGTTGTGTGTTCAAAGTTTATCGACCTGACGACCACAGCAGCATCGCAGAGACGCAGCGTGGACGCCACAAAGCCGAGCTGAGCAGGACGGCCAAGAACTGAGGTGAGAACTGACCCGGTCCAAAGATCCTCCTCCTCTCAAAGCAGAACACTTGTGATCAGAACAGGAAGCAGTTTCAGACGGTTTAGGTAACGTTTCCTCGGCTTCGCTCCGTCAACCTGTTGGGAGTTACCCGACAGAGGAGATCTGTCCGCAAGGCCCGGTTCTCCACAGCAGGTTCTCCTCGGCAGGGCTCGGTTCTCCGCAGCAGTTTCTCCGCAGCAGGTTCTCGGTTCTCCACATAAGGGCTCGGCTGTCCGCAGCAGTTTCTCCGCAGCAGGTTCTCGGTTCTCCAAAGCAGGGCTCAGTTCTTCGCAGCAGGTTTTCCTCAGCAGGGCTAGGGACTCCACCGCAGGTTCTCCTCAGCAGGGCTCGGTTCTCCACAGCAGGGCTCGGTTCTCCGCAGCAGGTTCTCAGCAGCAGGGCTCGGTTCTCCACAGCAGGGCTCGGTTCTCCGCAGCAGGTTCTCAGCAGCAGGGCTCGGTTCTCCACAGCAGGTTCTCCTCAGCAGGGTTCGGTTCTCCCCAGCAGGTTCTCCTCAGCAGGGCTTGGTTCTCCGCAGCAGGTTCTCAGCAGGGCTCGGTTCTCCACAGCAGGTTCTCAGCAGGGCTCCGTTCTCCTCAGCAGGGCTTGGTTCTCCGCAGCAGGTTCTCAGCAGGGTTCGGTTCTCCAGAGCAGGGCTTGGTTCTCCGCAGCAGGTTCTCAGCAGGGCTCGGTTCTCTGCAGCAGGTTCTCAACAGCAGGGCTCAATTCTCCACGGCAGGGTTCGGTTCTCCACAGCAGGTTCTCAACAGCAGGGCTCGGTTCTCCACAGCAGGTTCTCAACAGCAGGGATCGGTTCTCCGCCGCACGTTCTTCTCAGCAGGGCTCGGTTCCCCGCTGCAGGTTCTCCTCAGCAGGGCTCGGTTCTCCGCCACAGGTTCTCCACAGCAGCACATGGTTTTCTGCAGCAGGTTCTCGGTTCTCCACATAAGGGCTTGGCTGTCCGCAGCAGGGCTCGGTTCCCCGTAGCAGGTTCTCGGTTCTCACATTGAAAGACATTGTGGTTACAGTTTACAGTGCGACCGTGTCTCAGTGCTAGCTGTGAGCTAAGAGTGACCCCTGCTGACGACAGTGCAGGTGCTAACGTGTTGGTGTGTTTGCAGGTGTTCCGTGTCAGGGACGTCAAGCATCATGGCGGCGGGCCTGCAGGTGGTGGGTCTGCTCCTGGGTGTGGTCTCCATGTGTCTGCAGTCCAGCTGCACCTCCTCTCAGGTGTGGAGGACGAGGAGTCAGCTGGAGTCGGTCAGCAGCAGTCAGTGGCAATTTGAGGGTCTGTGGATGAGTTGTGCCGCCACTTCGCTGGGTTCTGTCCAGTGCAGCCGCTTCAAGACGGTGCTGGGCCTGCCGGGTGAGGCATCGCAGCCAACTTGTCCTCCACAGTTTGAGTGTAAAATCACCTGAACTGAAAAAAATTACGTCCAGGTCACATGATGTCTCCGTACAAGACAATGACCAGAAATCAGTTTCCTACTAAATATCACGACCTGTGGGTGGGGCCTGATGACTGTACAAAAGTAACTTTACTCTCTGATTTTGGTGAAACGATCAGATTTTGTGGGGAAAATATTTCCTGGGTTTCACAGGAAATGAGTAAACGCGAGCATCATGAGTCACTTACACTCCTCCCTCAGAGATCTTGAGGGACATCTGGAGGTTCTGTACCCGGTTCTAACGCTGTGTTCTTCCTGCGTGGCGTTTGCAGCTCACCTGCAGGCCTGCAGGGCTCTGATGATACTGTCTCTGCTGGTGGGCCTGGCCTCCATTGTGGTCTCTGTACTGGGACTGAAGTGCACCAAGATCGGCAGAACCTCGGAGCGTGTCAAAGACCAGATCGCCCTGAGCGGAGGAGTCCTGTTCATCACGTCCGGTACTTGAGCCCAATGTGCTGTTGGACACGTCAACAAATGTCCCTTAAACCTCAATTTTTAAAATTAATTTAAATTTTTGACCGCTGAACTGGTTTTCTTCTTTCCTCCGCAGGTGTCTTCACTCTGATCGCAGTCTCCTGGTACGCCGCCAGAGTCATCTACGACTTTCACGACCGGCTGTACGGGGGCGTCAGGTGTGTCTGCGTGTGTGTTTGCGTGTGTGTGTGTGTCTCCATGTGTGTGTGACTTCCTGCTGCTCTGTGTGTGTGTGTGTTGCAGGTACGAGCTGGGTACTGGTCTGTATCTGGGCTGGGCGGCGTCCGGTTTGGCCATATCGGGAGGGTCGATGCTCTGCTGCTCCTGCAGGAAGCCGCCCCCCCCTGAACGGTAACCACACCACCACAAGGGGCGGTGGGGGTTTACACTAATGTCAATTGTGAGAGACGTGACCTTTAACCCCCGTGACTGTATGAAAACGGGTCGCTGCTGATTTTCATATCTGGACCCGAGCAGGAGCCTCAAGTAAGACGTGAATGATACTCACATGTTGTACTGCTGTGAAGTACAAGTACCACAGTGTAGAAGTACAAGCTGTGTCTTTGTTTGGTTGATGTTGGCTCAGATGCTTCAGTCGGTCGTATTTATTAACAGGTTGTTTACAGATGTAAACAACTGTCGAAACTAGCCGAGCAAACAGATGGTCAGAGTCCAGCGAGAGGAATGGGGGAAGTCCAGAGCTGGAGGGCTAGCAGGTGCAGAATACTCCGAACGTCCTCACGGGAAGATCCCAGCCGGCAGTACACATAAAGCGGGGCGGTCAAGACCACCTTGTGTGGTGCTGAGAATGGTCAGTAAGAGGAGGAGACGTCAGCTGAGGTCCCGTCTCTGAGCTGGACCTTGGTCCTGGGTCAACCGGGTCGCCTGGGCCAGAATCGCCCTCTGGCTGATGTTTGACTATGTGTTGTTAGTTGTGACGCTCCCTTCCTTCCTCCTGCAGGCAGCTGTCTTACAACCTGACGAGCCGAGGACAGAACATCTACCGAGCAGCTGCGGCCTCAGACGGCAGCAGCTACAAAGCTTACGTGTGAACCCGTCCTGTCGGCCTGACGGCCATCATCAGCATCGCTAACTGAACGTCTCTTGGTGACCAGTGAAATGTTGCAGATGAGTTTTTGATATCTCTGTTAATCTGTCTGTAATACACAAAAATCAAAACTTTTCCAGAATTTTCCAGACCTTTCAGGCTGGTTCACTGAGGATCATGTGTGTCACATGTTGTAAATAAACGATTCTTCAATGTTCCCTGAGTGTTTTGAGAGGAGACAAGAAGCTTGCAGGGACAGAGGAGCTTTAGCCCTCGTGAGCTTCAGAACCATTGACCTAAACAAAGATGGATGCCACATCTCCACTTCCTGATACAAGCGCTGGTGACATCATTTACAGCCAGTCAGTACGATGATGAATATAAACACTTGAACAGTTCGGTTCAGCTCAGTTTGGTTTGGTTTGGCTCAGTTTGGTTTGGCTCAGTTCAGTTCGGTTCGGTTCGGTTCGGTTCGGCTCAGTTCGGTTCCATCTGGCTCAGTTTGGTTCGGTTCAGCTCAGTTCGGCTCGGTTTGGTTCCGTTTGGCTCAGTTCGAGTTGGCTCAGTTCGGTTCCGTTCGGCTCAGTTTGGTTCGGTTCAGCTCAGTTCGGTTCGGCTAAATTCGGTTCGGTTCGGCTAAATTCGGTTCAGTTTGGTTCAGTTCGGCTCAGTTCGGTTCGGCTAAATTCGGTTCGGTTCAGCTAAATTCGGTTCAGTTTGGTTCAGTTCGGCTCAGTTCGGTTCGGCTAAATTCGGTTCGGTACGGCTCAGTTCGGTTCGGCTAAATTCGGTTCAGTTTGGTTCAGTTCGGCTCAGTTCGGTTCTGTTTGGCTCATTTCACTTCGGCTCAGTTCGGTTCGGTTCAGCTCAGTTTGCTTTGGGTTGGCTTGCTTCATTTACGTTCGGCTCAGTTCTGTTTACCGGCTCAGTTTGGTTCCATTTGGCTCAGTTCAGTTCGGCTCAGTTCGCTTTGGGTCGGCTCAGTTCGATTACGTTCAGCCCAGTTCGGTTTGGTTCGGTTCTGTTCGGCTTAGTTCGGTTCCGTTTGGCTCAGTTTAGTTTGGCTTACTCGGGAACGGTGAGCTCATCACAGGCTGCGTTTTCAGTAGCGACTGTGTCATTACCTGGTGGGCGGGGCAGCCTGACCGCGCTATGACATCATAGAAAGGTGTCACCGTGTGTCTCTCTGATAAAGTGGAGGAAGAAACTGTAACAACAAACAAACAAACAAAGAAAGGAAACAATGGAGGACATCCAGCATTATTATGAACTGTACTGCATTCAGCTACCACGGAACGTCCACATGTTCTGGCCTCGGTTTTGGAAACTCACATGTCAGCCACCTTAATTTCAGTCTGGTTAGCCTGAAATATTCCGGGAGGAGAACCAGTTCCTGACTGTGCAGCACCAGCGTCACATGATGGAACAAAAATACTTTTTCCCATACGCTAACATTGTGAAAGAGCAGCTGTGAAACTGAGGGTACAGTTAGATGTATTTTGTTTTTGTTCGCGGCCACAGCGGGCGACGTCCAATAAAATGTGAAACTGCTGGCAAAAAGTCATCGTAAGTTTGGTAAGATTGTAATTGTAATTGACTACGTCAGTCAGAGGTCAATAAAGTTAACATTGAATCGGTGTATAATTATGCAGAAATGATGTTGGACACTGTAATTTTCTCTGGACCCCTTCCCAGTTTGACCAGTGACGATACGTTTAGCTTCATGTCATCACTCAAATCGCTGGTTGTGCAGGTGGTGTCCAGCCAACGATGAGGACTTTATAGATAACTGGCAGACTTTCTGGGGTAGACCTGCTCTGATTAGGAGACGGCATCATCCCACGTTGGATGGTGAAAGACTCATCTCCAGTAATCTGGCCAAGTTTATTTTTGTCCCAAAACCCTGACAACCCCGAGTTGAGGCCAGGAGACAGAGTCCTACATGCTTCTCTGTGCTTCCATTAGGACGGTTTCCTGCCAATAATCCCATCCAGGATCTGTCTGTTCCCCGACCCCCTAAACTGGTTAAATCTAATGTAATGAAAGGCGGAGTATTACATAAAAACCTAGTAAAAATACACACAACCAACGACTAGTAACAAATAACAGGAACATAAATGTGGACTCCTGAACATCACATCTCTGTCACCCAAAGCTACTGATGGTAAATGAGCTGATATCAGATCAACATATTGATCTATTTTGTCTTACAGAAACCTGGTTCTCTCACGATGAACATGTCAGTTCAAATGAATCCAATCCTCCCAGTCATACCACCACGCACGTCCCTCGAGATACTGGCAGAGGAGGTGCAGTGGCTGCTATTTATAATTCTGCTCTATTAATTAATCCTAAACCTAAATTAAACTATAAATCATTTGAAAGCTTCATTCTGATTCTGATCCAGCCTGGAAAACAGCACAATCAATACTGTTTGTTATAGTTTACTGCCCCCCTGGTCTATAATTTCAGAGTTTCTCTCAAGTTTATTTCTTAAAACAGACAAAGTAATGATTGTAGGTGACTTCAATATTCATGTGGATATTGAAAAATTATGGTTCTACATTTATTTAACTGTTTGATTTAATTGGCTTCTGCCAGTGTGTCTGTGAACATAAATCTACTCATTGTCTTAATCATAATCTGGATCTCTTACTGATGTTTGGGATCGAAATTGATCACTTAACAGTTTTTTCACATAATCCTTTTTTATTCGACCATTAATTAATAACATTTGAACTTTTAACACATAAATACATGGTGACAAGGAAACATTTCTAATGCAGATCTCTCAGATGATATTGTAACTAAATTTATAGAATTGATCCCAGTAGGTCTGAATCCAGTGTCCTACTAGAGTGGAGGATCCTTTGGTTAAGCCCAGTCCTCCCTAGATTGACCACTTTGTTGACAGAATCTCAGACTCATTACGAACAACTCTAGACTCCATTGCTCCTCTAAAAAGAAGATTGATAAGCGTAGTAATTTAGCACCATGGTACAGTCTTCAAACTCCCAAACTGAAACAAGAAACCCGCAGACGAGAGGAAATGGCACTCCACCAAATGAGTCACGATCACTGGGGCAGGATAGCCTTCAAACATACAGGAAGGCCATTTGCATGGCGAAGGCAGCCAACTACTCAGCATTAATAGAGAACAATAAGAACAATTCCAGGTTTGTGTTCAAGACTGTAACCAGGCTGACAGAGTCAGAGCTCTGTTGAGCCACAAATTCCCATAAGACTAACTGGTAATGATTTTATGAACTTTTTAAATACAAAAATTTTACTTGTTAAAGAGAAAATTCAGAAACAACTATCCTCAACAGGCACTGACCTTTCTCTAAACACAGTTCTTGGAGTCAGCTACAACGTCAGATATTAACCTAAACAGTTTTACACCAATTGACTTTGAGCAAGTAATCTCAACCATTATTTCTTCTAAACCAGCTACATGTATTCTAGACCCAGTTCCTACTAAACCACTTAAAGAAACACTACCCCTAATCAGCAGTTTTGTCTTAGATATGATTAATTCATCCCTGATAACAGGCTACGTACCTTCAAAGCAGCTGTAATCAAGCCTCTTCTTCAAAAGCTAACACTTGATCCTGAGGTTCTGGCAAACTACATACCAACATCTACCTTCCCTTTTATGTCTAAAGTCCTAGAGAAAGTGGTAGCAAATCAGTTATGTGATTTTCTACAGACTATTAACTTATTTGAAGTTTTCCACTCATGTTTTTGAAAGGATAGCACAGAGTCTGCACTAGCCAAAGTTACAAACGACCTTTTAATTGCATCAGACGAGAGACTATCTGTACTTGTTCTGTTGGATCTTAGTGCTGCGTTTGACACCATCGACCATCAGATCCTAATAGAGAGATTAGACAACTTAATTGGCATTAAGGGAGTGGAATTAAATTGGTTTAGGTTTTATTTATCTAACAGAACTCAATTTGTGGATGTTAATGATGACTCTTCTATGTACATCAAAGTTAGCTATGGAGTTCCACAATTATCAGTATTAGGGCCAATTCTTTTCATTTTATATATGTTTCCTCCAGATAACATTATCAGAAAACATGATATTAATTTTCACTGCTATGCAGATGACACCCAGCTATATTTATCCTTCAAACCTAACGAAACCAACAGACTAGCTAAATTTCAAGCCTGTCTTAAAGATATTAAAATGTGGATGACCTGCAACTTTTTGCTGCTCAATTCAGATAAAACTGAAATTATTGTCCTCGGTCCTACACACCTCAGAAATAAATTATTGAATGACATAGTAACTCTGGACGACATCTCCTTAACCTATAACAGCATTGAATCTGGGAGTTGTCTTTGATCAGGATCTGTCCTTTGACTCCCACATAAAACAAATCTCTAGATCTACCTTTTTTCATTTACGTAACATTGCAAAAATCAGATATTTTCTGTCTCAAAATGATGCAGAAAAATTGGTCCGTGTCTTTGTCACTTCCAGGCTGGACTACTGTGACTCCTTATTATCAGGCTATACTACCAAGTCACTAAAGACCCTCCAGCTGATTCAAAACGCTGCTGCTTGTGTTCTCTGCTCTAGCTTCCCTTTATTGGCTTCCAGTGAGTTTAAAGTTCTCCTCCTCTCTAACAAAGTTCATAAATGGTCAGGAACCTTTGTATCCTAAAGAACTTATCGTGCGTGATCGCCTACTTACAACGATGCGCTCCCAAAATGCTGGCTTACTGGTAGTTCCTAGGATCTCTAAAAGTAATCTGGGAGGCAGAGCCTTCAGGTACCAGGCACCTGTTCTCTGGAACCAGCTCCCAGTTCAGGTCCGTGGGGCAGACACCCTCTCTTTGTTTAATAGTAGTTTAAAACCTTCCTTTTTGATAAAGCTTACATTCAGGACTGGCACAGGTCAGCCCATAGCTATGCTGCTATAGGTCTAGACTGCTGGGGGATTTACCATGATACGCTGAGCCCCTCTATTTCTCTACCTCGTTCTCTCCTTACTTCTTCTACTCTCAACTCTGTTATGTCCCTGTATTTGTGTTACTAACTTCACCCTGGAGTCCCTCTGCCTTATCGTCTCTCAGCCACCTGGTGGCGTGGGCGTGACGGTTCTGGTTCTGGAGTTGTGACCTTGTGTCGGGGATCATGATCAACTTCACCGATCCTACCCTGCAGAGGGGAATCCTGACCTGGATCACCATCTGGTTCCTGAACTCTGCTCTTTGATAACATGCTTCTGGGCTCAGTTCTCATGTTTTGGTGTCCATAGAATCTAATGACTCTAATATTTAAATATATACATCAGCAGAACTCATTATTTGATGATGTCATATTGTTGTGTTCTGTCCTTGTGACATCTGTTGCACGTCTACCCGTCCCAGGGAGAGGGATCCTCCTCTGGGGTTCAGTGTACAGTGAGTAAAATTGAAATCATTTCTTTTTCCAATATAATCAGTTTTTTGTTTTTTTTTAAATTTTCCTCAGTATTACTTGTTTAGCATTCA
>KV751370.1:323725-345737 GCA_001698575.1 Mola mola | reverse complement strand
AGTGGTTAAATGATGTCATATTTCATAGGATGCCATAGGCCTGCTTGTCAGTAGAGGGCAGCAGCTCTTTACTGACTGTTGTGACACTGAGAATGAATGAACTGAATCACTTCCTGTCAGCGTGTGGTTGGTTCTCCGCTGCATACGGAGGCCTGTGAGGGACACAGGAGGTCGAAAAGATCAGCTCAGCTGGACTGGTTCTGGCCCAGTCAGACCACACTTCCTCCTGCTCCTCCTCGTCACTCCGCAGGTTCGGTACGGGTGAGTATGTTTCGGTCATCTTTGTTGTCACATGATCACTGAAACTCCACGACTGACCAACGTGTGTGTGTGTGTGTGCCTGTGCCTGCTGGGGGTGGACAGGAAGAGGAACACATGACCATTTCCTGCCGCAGCTAGAAAATAAAACAAACAGGAAACGGGAGAAGTCTCAGAGCTGGACGAAGAGCAAGTGGAGACCAGCAGAACCAGCCGAGTCAGACAGAACCGGTGGAGAACCAGTCAGAGCCTGAGGTCAGATCAGCTGACCTGAAGACAGCAGAACTCACACACACACACACACACACACACTGCAGCCGAAATGTCTCAGTTGTGACCTTCTGGACTATTTCAGTCTCCAGAACCAGAAGACAAAGGTCAGTGTGTGTGTGAGCTCCTGTTCTGCAAAACTCTTTCGTTTGTTTATTTGTTTGTTATAGTGACAGATGCAGTATGTTTGTAACTCCAGATGGTCATAGTTCAGGTGCACACAAATGCACACACGCACGGTCCTGCAGTAGTTGGGACCAAACTCACACCATAAATGTAATCCAAGCCAGACTGGTTCGAACTGGTTCCTTGTGGCACATGTTTGCATGTCACAGCCTGTAGAATAAGAGCTTTATTTGTTTGTTTACAGTTTTTCTCAGCTCACATCGTCTCTGCAGCATCACAACACTGCTGAGAGGCAGTGTGTCAGGATGGCGAGGGCGTGTTGGACCTTCACCATCCTGCACTGAGCTCTGCAAACACACTAACACTTTCCTACTGAAAATGCTAAGCTATGCTAGTCAAAACCTGGACCCCCAATCACGAACAGACTGGGCTGGTTCTGATCCAGCTCAGGTCCAATGTCCTCTGATGCCACAGAGGTTGAGCAAAATTGTTAGCTTGAGGCTGCAGTGTCTCGCTGACATGGCTACCGAACAAGACCAACAGTGTTGGAACGTCACCGCTGTTTGTGTACTGTGTTGGTGTACTGGGTTGTGTACAGTGTACTGTGTTGTGTACTGTGTACTGTGTTGTGTACTGTGTTGTGTGCAGTGTACTGTGTTGTGTGCAGTGTACTGTGTTGTGTGCAGTGTACTGTGTTGTGTGCAGTGTACTGTGTTGTGTGCAGTGTACTGTGTTGTGTGCAGTGTACTGTGTTGTGTGCAGTGTACTGTGTTGTGTGCAGTGTACTGTGTTGTGTGCAGTGTACTGTGTTGTGTGCAGTGTACTGTGTTGTGTGCAGTGTACTGTGTTGTGTGCAGTGTACTGTGTTGTGTGCAGTGTACTGTGTTGTGTGCAGTGTACTGTGTTGTGTGCAGTGTACTGTGTTGTGTGCAGTGTACTGTGTTGTGTGCAGTGTACTGTGTTGTGTGCAGTGTACTGTGTTGTGTGCAGTGTACTGTGTTGTGTGCAGTGTACTGTGTTGTGTGCAGTGTACTGTGTTGTGTGCAGTGTACTGTGTTGTGTGCAGTGTACTGTGTTGTGTGCAGTGTACTGTGTTGTGTGCAGTGTACTGTGTTGTGTGCAGTGTACTGTGTTGTGTGCAGTGTACTGTGTTGTGTGCAGTGTACTGTGTTGTGTGCAGTGTACTGTGTTGTGTGCAGTGTACTGTGTTGTGTGCAGTGTACTGTGTTGTGTGCAGTGTACTGTGTTGTGTGCAGTGTACTGTGTTGTGTGCAGTGTACTGTGTTGTGTGCAGTGTACTGTGTTGTGTGCAGTGTACTGTGTTGTGTGCAGTGTACTGTGTTGTGTGCAGTGTACTGTGTTGTGTGCAGTGTACTGTGTTGTGTGCAGTGTACTGTGTTGTGTGCAGTGTACTGTGTTGTGTGCAGTGTACTGTGTTGTGTGCAGTGTACTGTGTTGTGTGCAGTGTACTGTGTTGTGTGCAGTGTACTGTGTTGTGTGCAGTGTACTGTGTTGTGTGCAGTGTACTGTGTTGTGTGCAGTGTACTGTGTTGTGTGCAGTGTACTGTGTTGTGTGCAGTGTACTGTGTTGTGTGCAGTGTACTGTGTTGTGTGCAGTGTACTGTGTTGTGTGCAGTGTACTGTGTTGTGTGCAGTGTACTGTGTTGTGTGCAGTGTACTGTGTTGTGTGCAGTGTACTGTGTTGTGTGCAGTGTACTGTGTTGTGTGCAGTGTACTGTGTTGTGTGCAGTGTACTGTGTTGTGTGCAGTGTACTGTGTTGTGTACAGTGTACTGTGTTGTGTGTACTGTGTTGTGTGCAGTGTAGAGTGTTGTGTGCTGTGTACTGTGTTGTGTACAGTGTACTGTGTGTGTGCAGTGTACTCTGTTGTGTGCTGTGTACTGTGCTGTGTGCAGTGTACTGTGTGTGTGCAGTGTACTCTGTTGTGTGCTGTGTACTGTGCTGTGTGCAGTGTACTGTGTGTGTGCAGTGTACTCTGTTGTGTGCTGTGTACTGTGCTGTGTGCAGTGTACTGTGTGTGTGCAGTGTACTCTGTTGTGTGCTGTGTACTGTGCTGTGTGCAGTGTACTGTGTGTGTGCAGTGTACTCTGTTGTGTGCTGTGTACTGTGCTGTGTGCAGTGTACTGTGTGTGTGCAGTGTACTCTGTTGTGTGCTGTGTACTGTGCTGTGTGCAGTGTACTGTGTGTGTGCAGTGTACTCTGTTGTGTGCTGTGTACTGTGCTGTGTGCAGTGTACTGTGTGTGTGCAGTGTACTCTGTTGTGTGCTGTGTACTGTGCTGTGTGCAGTGTACTGTGTGTGTGCAGTGTACTCTGTTGTGTGCTGTGTACTGTGCTGTGTGCAGTGTACTGTGTGTGTGCAGTGTACTCTGTTGTGTGCTGTGTACTGTGCTGTGTGCAGTGTACTGTGTGTGTGCAGTGTACTCTGTTGTGTGCTGTGTACTGTGCTGTGTGCAGTGTACTGTGTGTGTGCAGTGTACTCTGTTGTGTGCTGTGTACTGTGCTGTGTGCAGTGTACTGTGTGTGTGCAGTGTACTCTGTTGTGTGCTGTGTACTGTGCTGTGTGCAGTGTACTGTGTGTGTGCAGTGTACTCTGTTGTGTGCTGTGTACTGTGCTGTGTGCAGTGTACTGTGTGTGTGCAGTGTACTCTGTTGTGTGCTGTGTACTGTGCTGTGTGCAGTGTACTGTGTGTGTGCAGTGTACTCTGTTGTGTGCTGTGTACTGTGCTGTGTGCAGTGTACTGTGTGTGTGCAGTGTACTCTGTTGTGTGCTGTGTACTGTGCTGTGTGCAGTGTACTGTGTGTGTGCAGTGTACTCTGTTGTGTGCTGTGTACTGTGCTGTGTGCAGTGTACTGTGTGTGTGCAGTGTACTCTGTTGTGTGCTGTGTACTGTGCTGTGTGCAGTGTACTGTGTGTGTGCAGTGTACTCTGTTGTGTGCTGTGTACTGTGCTGTGTGCAGTGTACTGTGTGTGTGCAGTGTACTCTGTTGTGTGCTGTGTACTGTGCTGTGTGCAGTGTACTGTGTGTGTGCAGTGTACTCTGTTGTGTGCTGTGTACTGTGCTGTGTGCAGTGTACTGTGTGTGTGCAGTGTACTCTGTTGTGTGCTGTGTACTGTGCTGTGTGCAGTGTACTGTGTGTGTGCAGTGTACTCTGTTGTGTGCTGTGTACTGTGCTGTGTGCAGTGTACTGTGTGTGTGCAGTGTACTCTGTTGTGTGCTGTGTACTGTGCTGTGTGCAGTGTACTGTGTGTGTGCAGTGTACTCTGTTGTGTGCTGTGTACTGTGCTGTGTGCAGTGTACTGTGTGTGTGCAGTGTACTCTGTTGTGTGCTGTGTACTGTGCTGTGTGCAGTGTACTGTGTGTGTGCAGTGTACTCTGTTGTGTGCTGTGTACTGTGTTGTGTACAGTGTACAGTGTACTGCCGCCCTACGGGTTGCCTCAGGCTCCACGCTGAGTGTTGTGGGCGGGGCCTGTGCAGGTTCCTGTCAGACATTTTTCTGTATGTTTACGTTCTCGTCTTGAACATGTGCACGAGCCCGTCAGATCTCCGCGTGTAGCTGTAACCATGGTGACAGAGCCTGACACGCTGCACACTGGTTCACTCTTTTGTCGCACACGCACACGCACATGCACCTCACAAAGGAGCAGCGTGAATGAAACAATATTCATTAACTCTGCTTTTGCCATAGTTCGCCATGCACGCGCACGCGCGCACAGTGGAACGACGCCCCTGAAGATCTGTTGTGAAAATAAGAAACAGGAAGTATTTTGACATTGAAATGGAACGTGTGACTGAGCAGGTGTGAGCGGGACTCGAACCAGGTCTGAGCGGGACCCGGACCAGGTGTGAGCGGGACTGTGAGGAGTTTATAAATCATTTCGTCACGCACACACGTTCTTATTGATCGCTGATCGGTTCTGTG
Organism: Mola mola; assembly: GCA_001698575.1. Lineage (NCBI taxonomy): Eukaryota > Metazoa > Chordata > Actinopteri > Tetraodontiformes > Molidae > Mola > Mola mola. The sequence goes on along the minus strand of KV751370.1, from coordinate 341,140 downwards.
TCGTCACGACACAGAACAAAAGTTTGATTGTCCGAGCCCAGCTGGACAGTAAACACACCATCACTTCACGCTCAACGCTCCTGAACGCAGCAGCGGGCGCGCGCGCGTGAGCTTCAGTTGAGAAGAGTCGAGCAGCAGCTCGGAGCGCCGCGTTTCTCCTCCGTCCTACCCGCCAAGATGAGTCCGAACTGTGAGTACAGAGTCCGTTTTGGGTCCGGGTCCGTGATCAGACCTCATTTTCACTTTGAAGGTTCAACAAACGAACAAAGTGACTTTTTAATCAGAAAGGATCGTCTTGATTGATTGATTGATGGACGGATGACGAGCGCGTCCTGATCCAGATCCTGTTGCAGTTTTGATCCTAAATTTGATGAAGTTGAGCAGAAAAGTGATCCTGATCGATCCTCAGATCAATTAGTGTGATCAGATTAATTTCAATGATTAAACCCAATCAAACTGAACTTAATGTTTCATCCTGATTGATTCTGATTGATCCGGTTTGATCATGTCTGATATGCTGCTGTGGCTTCAGTGGTTCTGGTTCTGGTCTGCAGGTCCAGATCGAGGTAACTGCTGACTCAGCAGACGGTGCGTTTGAGGCTGCAGGAAATGTCAAAGAGTAACTGAATGTTCTCTGAGAGGTCAGTGTGAAGGACAGAAAGGGGTGGAGTTAGCACGAGCTGTGGCGTTAGCATGGAGCTGTGGTGTTACCACGACGCTTTGACGTTAGCATGGAGCTGTGATATTTGCGCAAAGTTATGAATTAATTATGACGATAGTCTTGAAGGTGAGCGTTGGCTGAGCGTCTTTACAGCTGCTAAGCTAACCTGTACTTACTCCGCCCCGAGCCAAGTTTCTGTGTGATGTCATTTGGATTTTGTCCCTCCATGAAAATGTTAGTTAACGTTTGTCAGCATTTTCCTGAGCAGGAGCCTGAACACAGAGCTAATGTTAGCCGGTCACATGACCTGCCATGTGAGTTGTGCCCACACAGTGCTGCGTTCACTGAGCCCGAAGTTTCTGCATAGTTCATTAATGAGCAGCTGCTGACTCAGCAGGTTTTCATTCAGACCAAGCAGACTGTCAGATGAACGAAGATGCTCTTGTTTTGGAAGAAGAATAGGACTTCCTGTCTGTTTCACTTGTTGTCGACTGTCCTTTCACCTTTGACCTGTGGGCTTCTGTTCAGTTCTTCCAAGTCCGTACGGATCCAAATGTGCTTCACACACACAGTCACGTTAACAACACACCTTCACACACGTGTACTGCAGTCCTACAGTCATGCCGCTCAATGTTCAACCAGCTGACTCCGCCCAACTGGGAGGGCCAAGTGAACATTGACGGAGGGCAGTTTGACCTCAGAGAACACGCCCAGCTGGCTTTCTGTCCTGCGTTATCTGACCTTTATAAACTCCAAAAACCAGCTCGGTGCTGATTCTCTGTCACCCATCTGGCCTCAGTCCATGTCTGAGGCTGTGTTCGGTCTCCTGAGCTGCTAGAGCTGCTACAGTTAGCATCAGTTAGCATCAGTCAGCTGCTACATCAGCAACAAGTGAACCTAGTAACTCAGTGAAAGTTCAGGTCACAAGTCAGAAGACGTCAGAGGGAAAACCAGGAAAGATTGACTCCATGAAATCAGATCAAATAAGCCAATAAGGTTGTTTTTCATTTGTTGTTAATAGACTGCGGATATCTGTGACTGTGAGCGTGAATATGACGTGAACATGATGTGAGCGTGAAGATGATGTGAGGATGACGTGAAGATGACTTGAACATGACGTGAAGATGACGTGAGCGTGGAGATGACGTGAGCGTGAAGATGAGGTGAGCGTGAAGATGACGTGAGCGTGAACATGATGTGAAGATGACGTGAGCGTGGAGATGACGTGAGCGTGAAGATGAGGTGAGCGTGAAGATGACGTGAGCGTGAAGATGAGGTGAAGATGACGTGAAGATGACGAACATGACGTGAAGATGATGTGAACATGATGTGAGCGTGAAGATGACGTGAGCGTGAAAATGACGTGAAGATGACGTGAAGATGATGTGAGCGTGACGATGACGTGAAGATGACGTGAACATGATGTGAAGAAGACGTGAACATGATGTGAAGAAGACGTGAACATGATGTGAAGAAGACGTGAACATGATGTGAAGAAGACGTGAACATGATGTGAAGAAGACGTGAACATGATGTGAAGAAGACGTGAACATGATGTGAAGAAGACGTGAACATGATGTGAAGAAGACGTGAACATGATGTGAAGAAGACGTGAACATGATGTGAAGAAGACGTGAACATGATGTGAAGAAGACGTGAACATGATGTGAAGAAGACGTGAACATGATGTGAAGAAGACGTGAACATGATGTGAAGAAGACGTGAACATGATGTGAAGAAGACGTGAACATGATGTGAAGAAGACGTGAACATGATGTGAAGAAGACGTGAACATGATGTGAAGAAGACGTGAACATGATGTGAAGAAGACGTGAACATGATGTGAAGAAGACGTGAACATGATGTGAAGAAGACGTGAACATGATGTGAAGAAGACGTGAACATGATGTGAAGAAGACGTGAACATGATGTGAAGAAGACGTGAACATGATGTGAAGAAGACGTGAACATGATGTGAAGAAGACGTGAACATGATGTGAAGAAGACGTGAACATGATGTGAAGAAGACGTGAACATGATGTGAAGAAGACGTGAACATGATGTGAAGAAGACGTGAACATGATGTGAAGAAGACGTGAACATGATGTGAAGAAGACGTGAACATGATGTGAAGAAGACGTGAACATGATGTGAAGAAGACGTGAACATGATGTGAAGAAGACGTGAACATGATGTGAAGAAGACGTGAACATGATGTGAAGAAGACGTGAACATGATGTGAAGAAGACGTGAACATGATGTGAAGAAGACGTGAACATGATGTGAAGAAGACGTGAACATGATGTGAAGAAGACGTGAACATGATGTGAAGAAGACGTGAACATGATGTGAAGAAGACGTGAACATGATGTGAAGAAGACGTGAACATGATGTGAAGAAGACGTGAACATGATGTGAAGAAGACGTGAACATGATGTGAAGAAGACGTGAACATGATGTGAAGAAGACGTGAACATGATGTGAAGAAGACGTGAACATGATGTGAAGAAGACGTGAACATGATGTGAAGAAGACGTGAACATGATGTGAAGAAGACGTGAACATGATGTGAAGAAGACGTGAACATGATGTGAAGAAGACGTGAACATGATGTGAAGAAGACGTGAACATGATGTGAAGAAGACGTGAACATGATGTGAAGAAGACGTGAACATGATGTGAAGAAGACGTGAACATGATGTGAAGAAGACGTGAACATGATGTGAAGAAGACGTGAACATGATGTGAAGAAGACGTGAACATGATGTGAAGAAGACGTGAACATGATGTGAAGAAGACGTGAACATGATGTGAAGAAGACGTGAACATGATGTGAAGAAGACGTGAACATGATGTGAAGAAGACGTGAACATGATGTGAAGAAGACGTGAACATGATGTGAAGAAGACGTGAACATGATGTGAAGAAGACGTGAACATGATGTGAAGAAGACGTGAACATGATGTGAAGAAGACGTGAACATGATGTGAAGAAGACGTGAACATGATGTGAAGAAGACGTGAACATGATGTGAAGAAGACGTGAACATGATGTGAAGAAGACGTGAACATGATGTGAAGAAGACGTGAACATGATGTGAAGAAGACGTGAACATGATGTGAAGAAGACGTGAACATGATGTGAAGAAGACGTGAACATGATGTGAAGAAGACGTGAACATGATGTGAAGAAGACGTGAACATGATGTGAAGAAGACGTGAACATGATGTGAAGAAGACGTGAACATGATGTGAAGAAGACGTGAACATGATGTGAAGAAGACGTGAACATGATGTGAAGAAGACGTGAACATGATGTGAAGAAGACGTGAACATGATGTGAAGAAGACGTGAACATGATGTGAAGATGACGTGAACATGACGTGAACATGATGTGAGCGTGAAGATGATGTGAGTGTGAAGATGACGTGAACATGATGTGAGCGTGAAGATGACGTGAGCGTGAAGATGACGTGAGCGTGAAGATGACGTGAGCGTGAAGATGACGTGAGCGTGAAGATGACGTGAGCGTGAAGATGACGTGAGCGTGAAGATGACGTGAGCGTGAAGATGACGTGAGCGTGAAGATGACGTGAGCGTGAAGATGACGTGAGCGTGAAGATGACGTGAGCGTGAAGATGACGTGAGCGTGAAGATGACGTGAGCGTGAAGATGACGTGAGCGTGAAGATGACGTGAGCGTGAAGATGACGTGAGCGTGAAGATGACGTGAGCGTGAAGATGACGTGAGCGTGAAGATGACGTGAGCGTGAAGATGACGTGAGCGTGAAGATGACGTGAGCGTGAAGATGACGTGAGCGTGAAGATGACGTGAGCGTGAAGATGACGTGAGCGTGAAGATGACGTGAGCGTGAAGATGACGTGAGCGTGAAGATGACGTGAGCGTGAAGATGACGTGAGCGTGAAGATGACGTGAGCGTGAAGATGACGTGAGCGTGAAGATGACGTGAGCGTGAAGATGACGTGAGCGTGAAGATGACGTGAGCGTGAAGATGACGTGAGCGTGAAGATGACGTGAGCGTGAAGATGACGTGAGCGTGAAGATGACGTGAGCGTGAAGATGACGCGATCATGAAGATGACGTGAGCGTAAAGATGACGTGAGCGTGAACATGACGTGAAGATGACGTGAGCGTGAAGATGACGTGAGCGTGAAGATGACGTGAGCGGGAAGATGACGTGAGCGGGAAGATGACGTGAGTGTGAACATGACGTGAGCGTGAAGATGACGTGAATATGACGTGAACATGACGTGAGCGTGAAGCTGACGTGACGATGACGTGAACATGACGTGAGCGTGAAGCTGACGTGACGATGACGTGAACATGACGTGAGCGTGAAGCTGACGTGACGATGACGTGAACATGACGTGAGCGTGAAGCTGACGTGACGATGACGTGAACATGACGTGAGCGTGAAGCTGACGTGACGATGACGTGAACATGACGTGAGCGTGAAGCTGACGTGACGATGACGTGAACATGACGTGAGCGTGAAGCTGACGTGACGATGACGTGAACATGACGTGAGCGTGAAGCTGACGTGACGATGACGTGAACATGACGTGAGCGTGAAGCTGACGTGACGATGACGTGAACATGACGTGAGCGTGAAGCTGACGTGACGATGACGTGAACATGACGTGAGCGTGAAGCTGACGTGACGATGACGTGAACATGACGTGAGCGTGAAGCTGACGTGACGATGACGTGAACATGACGTGAGCGTGAAGCTGACGTGACGATGACGTGAACATGACGTGAGCGTGAAGCTGACGTGACGATGACGTGAACATGACGTGAGCGTGAAGCTGACGTGACGATGACGTGAACATGACGTGAGCGTGAAGCTGACGTGACGATGACGTGAACATGACGTGAGCGTGAAGCTGACGTGACGATGACGTGAACATGACGTGAGCGTGAAGCTGACGTGACGATGACGTGAACATGACGTGAGCGTGAAGCTGACGTGACGATGACGTGAACATGACGTGAGCGTGAAGCTGACGTGACGATGACGTGAACATGACGTGAGCGTGAAGCTGACGTGACGATGACGTGAACATGACGTGAGCGTGAAGCTGACGTGACGATGACGTGAACATGACGTGAGCGTGAAGCTGACGTGACGATGACGTGAACATGACGTGAGCGTGAAGCTGACGTGACGATGACGTGAACATGACGTGAGCGTGAAGCTGACGTGACGATGACGTGAACATGACGTGAGCGTGAAGCTGACGTGACGATGACGTGAACATGACGTGAGCGTGAAGCTGACGTGACGATGACGTGAACATGACGTGAGCGTGAAGCTGACGTGACGATGACGTGAACATGACGTGAGCGTGAAGCTGACGTGACGATGACGTGAACATGACGTGAGCGTGAAGCTGACGTGACGATGACGTGAACATGACGTGAGCGTGAAGCTGACGTGACGATGACGTGAACATGACGTGAGCGTGAAGCTGACGTGACGATGACGTGAACATGACGTGAGCGTGAAGCTGACGTGACGATGACGTGAACATGACGTGAGCGTGAAGCTGACGTGACGATGACGTGAACATGACGTGAGCGTGAAGCTGACGTGACGATGACGTGAACATGACGTGAGCGTGAAGCTGACGTGACGATGACGTGAACATGACGTGAGCGTGAAGCTGACGTGACGATGACGTGAACATGACGTGAGCGTGAAGCTGACGTGACGATGACGTGAACATGACGTGAGCGTGAAGCTGACGTGACGATGACGTGAACATGACGTGAGCGTGAAGCTGACGTGACGATGACGTGAACATGACGTGAGCGTGAAGCTGACGTGACGATGACGTGAACATGACGTGAGCGTGAAGCTGACGTGACGATGACGTGAACATGACGTGAGCGTGAAGCTGACGTGACGATGACGTGAACATGACGTGAGCGTGAAGATGCCGTGAGCGTGAAGATGACTGTGAACATGACCGTGAGCGTGAAGATGACGTGAAAATGACTGTGAGCGTGAAGATGACTGTGAGCGTGACGTGAGCATGAAGATGTCGTGAGCGTGAAGATGGTGTGAGCGTGAAGATGACGTCAACGTGAAGATGACGTGAGCGTGAAGATAACGTGAGCGTAAAGATGACATGTATGTGACTGTGAGCGTGAAGATGACTTGAGCATGAAGATAACATGAGCGTGAAGATAACGTGAGCATGACGATGAGCATTAACATCTGGCTGGTCGGTGAGGCGACTCGAGAGGTTTCATGTGAGGGTTTCTTTGTTTCCTTCATGCTCGATCAGCGGCCGATCACCACTCGGAGTCACTCGGTCACGCCTTGATAAATGGTTCCAGTTGTAGATGAGGTTGCGGCGGCCTGTCGTGCATCCTGTGACCTGCCCCACATTCCTCCGCAGGGAAACATAATCCCTCTGTCCTCTCTGACAGCTGGTTTCCCTCACCAGAGATGCTGACGGGACGTTTAATGCTTAATGAGGGACATGTGCCCTCGCAGACAGACCTGAGGTCAGTCAACAGCAGAGAATGACATCACATCTGAGTCACGCCGGGTAAAACCAATCACAGACACGAACGCTGAACACACGGTGTCGCGGAAACATTCATTTGATTTTGAGTTTTTGGTTTGGCTCATCTTCTAACTGGAGGGGGAGGGGCGTCTGGATGGCCGGGCTCAAACAAACCCGGTATCACCCCAGACTGAGCAGCTGGTCCTCCCTGTTACCAACGGAGCATGCTGAGCTTTGGTTAGCAGTGGCTGGTTTAGAATGACATCATGGTTCCGTTAGAAGATCTGGGTTGTTCTCCAGAGTCACCTGGGAAATGATGTGGTCCTGGTCCTAGCGTCAGTTTGTAACGCTACAGTCTCTGCAAACATCACAATCTGATCTGAGTTCAGTAAGACATCGATGGCTTAACCAGCTCGTCTTCAGCCAGAGCAGTTGGCTGACAAGAAGGGCTAAATGTTTGCGAACATTGGCCTGAATGGAGATGGCTGCCACGTCTCCACTTCCTGTCACTGTATTAAAATACAGGGCAAGCTTCCATCTTATTTTGTGAGGTCACATGTGACGATTAGTGATGGACTAATTGGTCTGTGACAGTCAGGACTGTTGGTCTGTTGGAACTGAGCAGAACTGGTGAGACGTTCCAATGTCATGTTTATTTGGGGCAGCGGTTTGTCAGCGAGCGGCACCCGACAAATTAAAGACGGAAGTAGGGATAAAGTTTGAGCAGGAAGTCTGTAATCGGCTGATTTATGAACTGCTTCCTGTTTTTATTTTTGAGTGTTCTTGGTGTTCCTTGTTCACCAGCTGATTATCTGTTAGCCATTCGTCAACAAACACACCCTGACTGCCCCTGATTGTATATCTGCTTCTCTTCCTGCTGCCTGTTTGGTGACGCTGGAAGGTCACAATTTGTTCTCAGCTCGATAAATGTTGATCGAGTGTGTCTGAAAACAAACTGTTCTCTAGACTGATCAGCTAATGGTTTTGTGCAGGACATCAGGGATCAATACCGACAACAGGAAGCCACTGTGTTCGTCAGTCGACATGTCCGACCATGCACCAAAGCCCTGCCCATCCTGAGCTTGTCAGTCATCATCACCCCATCCACCTGTGGAACGTTTCCAAACATGTTTGTAGAACATTCCACACTGTTGTTCCAGCTCCTGAAACTCGCATGCCTTTACAGAAACATTGAACACATTCATATCGAGGCATTTAGAGGCTCTTCACAAGCTATTTAATAGTTTTTCTAATGTTACACAGGCTCCTCAAAAGTGCTTTTGTGGTTCTTCCATAGAAAGAACTGTTAATGTGCTGTTCTTCAGTTCTTTTTGCCACCGGAAGATCTCTTCTTTATTCCCTGTGATTCAAGCTTCTCTACTGGTTGTTCAGCTGGGAGTAGTTGTCTCTGCGTTTTCTTGGTTTCTCGTCATTGTGCTGGTGTGTCTCGACGTTTTGTTGGTTTCTCGGCATTGTCCTGGTGTGTCTCGGCGTTGTCTTGGTTTCTTGCCGTTGTGCTGGTGCATCTCGGCATTGTGTTGGTGTGTCTTGGCATTGTGTTGGTTTCTCAGCGTTGTGCTGCTGTGTGTCTGCGTTGTGCTAGTGTGTCTGCGTTGTGCTAGTGGGTCTGGACATTTTGCTGGTGCGTCTGGACGTTGTGCTGGTGCGTCTGGGCGTTGTGTTGGTTTCTCAGCATGGTGCTGCTGTGTCTCGGCGTTGTGCTAGTTTGTCTGGCTGTTGTGCTGGTCAATCTCGGCATGTGTTTTGACCTGACCACGCCTGGCTGTGAGCAGCTCAGACCCAGGAGTCATGGCCTCCGTCCGTCAAACTATCGCTGTCCTTTCCGCTCCATTGTTTGTGTGCGGCAGCTTCCGCAATGCCCTGCGACCCTCTTGAAGAAAACAAGTTATGTGTGAGCGCCGCCGGGGCTGCTGGGTATTTATGGAACCAACAACGCTGAATCACTTCCCACTTCACCCTCCACACTGTACCTGTGTGTGTGTGTGTGTGTGTGTGTGTGTGTGTGTGTGTGTGTGCGTGTGTGTGTGTGTGTGTGTGTGTGTGCGTGCGTGCAGGACTTTCCTTTGCATGAGTGCTCCCCGGTTTGTGCGTGTCTAATTGTGGCAGCAGCAGTGTGTCCTGAGCTGGTGAGACATGAACAACATCCGCACACACACACACACTCTGAACCAGGTTGAAAAAAGTTAAAAAATGGTGGAACTTTACTTTGTCTCTCTTTGTGTTGAGCTGTGAACCAGAGCCTGAAGGAACCTCGCGAATCCGACGGGCCGACGTGGTCCTTGTGTTCTGGGTAATGCTGCTCTGACCCACTCTGTTAGTGTGTTGAAGAATTGTTTTGGTGACACTTGTTGGTTATTTGTGTGGAAAAATCCTTCCTGTGGTCATGGCTGCGTTTTAAAAAGCCTAAATGAGCAAGTTCCATCGCCCAAACCAACTGGGACTGACATTCAACACATGACACAATCACCTATCTTGATCAATGTTGCTATCTTGGACCTGGATGAGAGGCTAGCTAAGGTAGCTAATGTGATACCTAAATGGCATTTCCATCGTTCTCTCTCTGTCATGAGCAGAGTCACGCTTCCTCCTGCGCAGTAACACAGGTTCCTCCATGAGTAGCCACAGGTCTTATGATGTCGTTATGGAAGTGTTAAGGTATCAGTGTTGTTCTCTTGGTGTGACGATGTTGTTCTGTTGGTTTTGGAGTTGTTTTGTTGGTGTGTTGTTGTGGTGTTGTTTTGTTGTTTTGGCTGTGTAACGTTCTTGTTGTGAACTTCTGTTATTGTGGCGTTACTGTTCTATCATTTTGGAGAGAACAGATGTTTACAGCTGGTTTCCCCATGTATCGCACAAATCACATGACTCCAGTTTGCGAATAAATAAACATGTTTTGGGATCATCATGTTACTTACGTGACACGAACTTAAACATTTGTATAAATAAAAATGAAATGAATTAAAGTCAGTGAATGTTATTCTTTGGGTTCACACAGAACGTCACCTCCAGGACAAAGTCTTGCCCATCCCCCGCTCTTTATCCTGCGTCAGCTGACGATTGCGGTGTTTGGTTCACGTTGTGCTGGTGCGAATCTGACGTGTTAAACGTTTTCAGGAACAGTTGGATATGAAGCTACTGTCAGACTATCGGCATCTCGTTCAGCGATGCTGAATGGACAGTTTGTATGGCTGTTTCATCACTTTATGTTTTCAGTGCTGCTTTAGAACTGGGCGGGGCCTGTTGGCAGCTTCCTGTTCCTGCTCATGCTGTCATAAATCACCATGGAAACAGCCCTGCAGTGTTTTCAAATATGTTAACATTTAACTGCTTATCGAGCTGTATTCTTTGGTTGCTATGGTTACCTGTGTAATAAACCTGGAGCAGTGAAGTGATACCTCTCAGCCTATCAGAAGGCAGGATTTTCTGTCGCAGCATTTCTGCCATCACGCTCAGGGTGGGAAGCTTACAAGCTGGATGATTTCAAATTGTTTTATCACTTCCTGTTCAATCAGCAGCTGAAAGACAATCTGCAGGCACATGGGGTCATATTTCATCACTTCGCATGTAGCTACTTTTTAGCTAACAGTGCTGTTCGGAGTTAGTAGGAGAGGAAGGTGCAGAATAACATCCTTAAACATCTTTGATGGTGAATTTTTGTCAAGCTAGCAAGGTGACGTAAGCTAGTTGTCTCTTCCGTGACCTCTGCAATGTCCTGCATGTGACATCATGCTAACTGGTAAACACATCATACAGGCCACATCCAGCACAAGAAACTGTTCCCCACCGACTGCGATGTAATTCCAAGTTTGGCTGCCACGTTGCCCTCGTCTGATGCTCTTACTGGCCACTGGGTGAATATGGAACTGAATATGAACTGCACTGTCACCTGAGACAGAAACTGTGAACAGCCAATCAGAAATGAGCAGTTCTTCTTGCCGCACCACTGAGCTGGTCAACGTTGACCTCTGGACTCGGCGCAGTTGGGTGTGTGTGCGATTTCACAATAGTGGTTCGATGGGGCAGTTTGTGTTGTTTGGCATCGGTGTGACGTCATCAGCTTCATTATCCTGTTGTGTCTTGTTACACATTAAACGTTGGCAGTACAAAGTTCATCAGTCATATGTGCTTTGACCACACCCACAGGTGGAGGAAGTAACCAGAAGTACTGCTGAAAGTTGTGTACCGCAGTGCAGAAATCCTGGCATTTGGAATTTTACCTGCTAACCAAATAATTGAAGTACCAAAGGTACTGATGAGCCGAGAATAGATATTATTGGAACATAATCATTGATAGCTTATCGAATGTAGCATCATGGTGGAGCTACAGCACTGCTGTGTAGTTTAGCATGTAGCAACAAATCAAAGGCTACAGCAAATACCTCAGGAACCGCAATGTCATATTACAAACCAAACTATCATCGCTGTTAGCATGTTAGCAGGAGGTCAGTTATGTCAGCATGATCCACCCCCTGACAGCGCTCAGGAGGAGATGCAGCAGTGCGTGTCCTTCAGCTCTGTTATCTGATGTCATAAAACTGTCTCACGGAAGGTGGAAATTCACCTAAAACCAGACAGGCGTGTTCTTCAGTGAGACAGGCGCGTTCTTCAGACAGACAGGCATGTTATTCAGACAAACAGGCGTGTTATTCAGACAGGCGTGTTCTTTACAATCAAACCAAATCAAATCAAATCAAATCAAATTGTATTTGTATAGCCCGAAATCACAATTTACACATTATCTCACTGGGCTTGGACAAACTGTACAGATGTGACATCCTCTGCCCTCAGACCCTCGAACCGGGTGAGGAAAAACTTAAAAAACCCTAAACAGGGAAAATAAGAAACCTCAGGAAGAGCCACAGAGGAGGATCCTTCTTCCTAGGACGGACATACGTGCAATAAATGTCACTTGTACAGAACACAAAAACATGATAATAACAGTTCACTTAGAATGTATAAAACATCCAGATCTGAATGTTGCCGAGTCCAAGAGTATGTAGAATCTGTAAATCCAGGGATATGTGAAGTGTAGTGATCCAGAAACAGGTGTAGTCTATTGATCCAGAAGCCATTGTGATCTGTGGGTCCCGATTTGCACTTGGAAATCCAGCCTAGGATCCAAGTCACAGGATCCAAGTCACAGGATCTCCTTTCCTAATGTGGCCAGGGGGCATCAGGCAGGACCACAGCAGCACCTCCCACCGCGACCTAGAAAAACCTGCAGGATGGTAAAGCACAACGACTCCGGGGAAGAAGTAAAGTTAGTGTAAGGATATGGACATTTACAGGAGCAGAGAAGGAGTCGGAGTCAGAGGGGGGAGAGAAGAAAGCTCAGTGAATCATGGAGTGTTCCCCCAGCAACCTAAGCCTATAGCAGCATAACTAAGGGCTAGATAGGCCAGCCTTAACTATAAGCTTTATCAAAAAGGAAGGTTTTAAGCCTACTCTTAAAATCAGAGAGTGTGTCTGCCTCCCGTACCAAGACTGGAAGATAGTTCCACAGGAGAGGAGCTTGATAGCTGAAAGCTCTGCCTCCCATTCTACTTTTGGAAATTCTTGGGATCACCAATAACCCTGCATCCTGGGAGCGTAAGGTTCTGGATGGGCGATAGGGTACTATGAGCTGTTCAAGATAAGATGGTGACTGACCATGAATAGCTTTGTAGGTGAGAACAAGGATTTTAAATTCTATTCTGAATTTAACTGGGAGCCAGTGCAGAGAAGCCAGTATGGGGGAAATATGGTCTCTGATATTAGTTCTAGTCAGTACACGCGCTGCTGCATTTTGGATTAACTGAAGAGTTTTTAAAATTTTGTTAGGGCAACCTGAAAATAAAGAATTACAGTAGTCCAGCCTGGAAGTAACAAACGCATGAACTAGTTTTTCTGCATCTTGTTGAGACAGGATGTGCCGGATTTTAGCAATGTTACGGAGGTGAAAGAAGGCGGTCCTTGAAATCTGTTTAACATGTGATTTAAAAGACAGCTCCTGGTCAAAGATAACACCCAGGTTTCTGACAGTGGTGCTGGAGGCCAAGGCAATGCCATCCAGATTAACTATGTTGCTGGATAATGAGTCTCTAATGTGTTTGGGGCCCAGCACAATGACTTCAGTTTTGTCAGAGTTTAACATTAAAAAGTTATGAAACATCCAGTTTTTAATGTCCTTAAGACATGACTGTAGATTAGCTAACTGATGGGTTTCATCTGGCTTCATTGATAAGTATAGTTGTGTGTCATCTGCATAACAGTGAAAATGTATGGAGTGCTTTCTAATAATTTTACCTACAGGAAGCATATATAGAGTAAATAGTAATGGTCCAAGCACAGAACCTTGTGGGACTCCATGACTAACCTTGTCATATCTTGATGATTCATCATTAACATGAACAAAATTATATCTATCAGATAGGTAGGACTTAAACCATCTTAGAGCAGATCCTTTAATGCCAATTTGGTGTTCCATCCTCTGTAGTAAGATGTGATGATCGATAGTGTCAAAAGCTGCACTAAGATCTAATAAGACTAGTATAGAGATAAGTCCTGCATCAGATGCAGTGAGGAGGTCATTTGTAACTTTTACCAATGCCGTTTCTGTGCTGTGATGCTTTCTAAAACCTGACTGAAACTCTTCAAATAGACTATTATACTGAAGAAAGCCACATAGTTGTTTCGCTACTGCTTTCTCTAGAATCTTTGAAAGAAAGGGGAGGTTGGATATTGGTCTATAGTTGGCTAAAACTTCTGGGTCTAGGGTAGGTTTTTTTAGGAGCGGTTTAATTACAGCTACTTTAAATGACTGGGGCACATAACCTGTTACAAGGGATAGATTGATAATGTTTAGTAGTGGATTTCTAATTAGGGGTAAAACCTCTTTGAGCAACCTAGTAGGTATGGGGTCTAGTATACAGGTTGATGATTTAGATGAAGATAATGTTGTCGTTAGTTCCTTAAGGTCAATTGGATGGAAGCTTTCCAAACACACATCAGGACTAATAACAGCCTCTATAATTCCTGTTGCTGAACTGGAATCTGTGGAGTGTAGGATATTTTCTCTGATAAGTCTAATTTTATTATTGAAGAAGTTCATAAAATCATTACAGGTGAGGGCTCTAGGAATGCATGGTTCAATAGAATGATGGCTCTCAGTCAGCCTGGCTACAGTGCTGAAAAGGATCCTGGTCTTATTCTTGTTTTCTTCTATCAACGCTGAATAGTAGTCTTTTCTTGCTCTGCGAAGAGCCTTCCTGTAGACTCTAAGGCTATCCTGCCAGGCCATGCGTGATTCTCCAGTTTAGTGGAACGCCATTTCTTTTCAAGTTTATGAGTTTTCTGTTTTAACTTGCGAGTATTAAGATTATACCACGGAGCTAGTCTCTTGACTGGTTTTGTTTTCTTTTTAACTGGGGCAATGGAATCGAGTGAAGCACGTAGAGAGCCGGCAGTGAAATCGGCAAGGTGATCAAGCTGGGAGGGGCTAAATTTAAGATATGACTCCTTTGTTATTTTGGGATATGGCACTGAAATTAATGCAGAGGGAATCATTTCTTTAAAATTTTCAACAGTGTCCTCAGATATGCATCTGCTATAATAACTAGTGACTCTTGGTTTATAGTTGATGAGCAGAAATTCAAATGTTAGAAGATAATGATCTGATAAAAGCAGATTTTGCGCAGAGACATTTAAATGCTCAATTTCAATGCCATATGTCAGAAGAAGATCAAGGGTGTGATTAAAAGTGAGTTTATTCTTGTACAAACTGACGGAAGCCAAATGAATCTAATAGTGAGAGAAGTGCCGTACCAAGGCTGTCGTTTTCAATGTCTACATGGATATTAAAGTCACCTACAGTAATAACTTTATCTGTTTTGAGGACCAGAGCTGAGAGAAACTCTGAAAATTCAGATAAAAATTCAGTGTTGTGTCCAGGTGCTCGATACACTATAACAAACATAATTGGAGTTTTCATGGTTGGATCGGAAATGCTAAGAATGAGATTTTGAAATTAACTAAATTTTTGTTTGGGCTTAGGGTTTATTAATAGGGCAGAATTGAAAATGGCTGCAACTCCACCACCTCTGCCAGTGTCTCTGGGAATGTGTGTGTTAATGTGACTGGGAGGAGTGGATTCATTATACAGTATATTTATACAGGTGTGTTCTTCAGACAAGGGTGTTCTTTAGACAGGCGTGTTCCTCAGACGGGTGTTCTCTGACAGGCGTGTTCTTTAGATAGGCGTGTTCCTCAGACAGGCGTGTTCTTTAGATAGGCGTGTTCTTCAGATAGCTGTGTTCTTTAGACAGGCGTGTTCCTCAGACAGACAGTTGTGTTCTTCAGACAGGCGTGTTCTTCAGTCAGACAGGCGTGTTCTTCAGTCAGACAGGCGTGTTCCTCAGACAAGCGTTTTCCTCAGACAGGCGTGTTCCTCAGACAGGCGTGTTCTTTAGACAAGCGTCTTCCTCAGACAGGCGTGTTCTTCAGTCAGACAGGCACGTTTCTCAAACAGGCACGTTTCTCAGACAGGCATGTTCTTCAGACAGGCGTGTTCTGTGGGTACTGAAAGAACTATACAGAATGTTCAGAGGAGTTTTACAGCACAAAATCACCAAGACAATAAATGTTGAAAATAACCAAAGCTGTTTTTTGTTATTCAGATGGAGTATCATAACAGGAGAATAAATAATGTGACCTTCACATTAGTGGTTGATTGGCAGATGTGTGGAACATCTGTGAAGAAATGCAGCAGTCTTTTTCAGAACTTTGATTCTTTGTGATCTTGTCAAAGTTTTTCGTAGAATTCCCCAGTATGTCCACTCTATAAATGATTGATTGATTGTTTCTGCTCCTTCCCCAGGTCCCTCCCCTGCTGTCTCCCATCCCCCCACTTCATCATGCCCAACCTCAAGAACTTCCCAGTGCGCCTGAAAGGCGGTGGACCGACTCTAGACAACGCTTTGATCCTACGCAGGATGAGCCTCAACATCACCCCGCACCATCACAACCCCTTCGACAACGATGATGACCACATCCATGGCAACGGTGGCCATGGCAACCACTGGTCACCTGGCAGTTCCCTCCTCGATGGTGATCGCCCAAGGGATCGCAACCCATTTGAGGACGAGGAGGATGAGAATGAGGCGAACGAGGGGAAGGGGAAGAAGGGAAGTGGAGGTGGAAGTTCTGGGAAGGGGTCCTTAAAGTTCAAGTCCCCGCTGAAAACTCTGGGAAAGCTGGGGAAGAGTCTCAGGATGTCAGGGAAGAGCAAAGAAAGTGCCACGGCCTCCCCACAGGGGTCGCTGCAAGGAACTCCTTCACCTTCAGTGAAGAAGAAGAGGGGGAGGAGGAGCTCTGAAGGAAGTTTGTTGAGGTAAAGTTGGAAAAAAGCTGTACAAAGAATAAGTGCTGTTGAGGTAACGATGGAGAGAGTTCCTCCAGTCATATTGGAACGAGGGGAAGAACAATTACAGGAGGTTGTTGCGAGTCGTTCTAGCCGCATTTACATGTATGTGAGCAGAAATGCAGATAACAAGTGATAACGCTTGAGGGGAAGAAAAAAGAAGAGTATGTTGGTAGTTTGTGTGGAGTTTGCTGAGGTAAAGTGGGTTGATGGGAGTTTGTTGAGGTAAAGTGGGTTGATGGGAATTTGTGGAAGGTAAAGGGAGTGATGGGAGTTTCTGAGGCCATGAGGGATTAGGAGACTTGATTCAGACAAAGGTAGTGTCTTATTAAGTAAAGATGAAAAGGAATTTTGTAGATTTGACAGTGATGACAGGAGTTTGTCATTCAGTCATTCCCTTCATGTTTGTGCTAGGTTTGCCGGGAGGTACCGCGATACCCTCGGCTCCCGTAAAGAGCCTTTCAATGGTGAGTTGAGCTGCTCAGAGAGTGAATGCGATTCCTCCAGCCGACGCCTGTCCTTCATGAAGATGGTGGGCCTTGGGAAGATGAAGCGGGAGTCCATGGGTGACCGTTTGTCCATGGGCACAGAGGAACCACTGGTGCAGGAGGTGGTGGAGGAGGTCAAACCCAGAGAACCCCTGTCAGGTAAGAAAACCTCATAGATGAGGGTGCACTGTGTTTCTCATCAGGCATTTCCCCGCATGAGATGGTTGTGTGAATGCAGAGAGCTGGTATTTGGCGTTGTCACTCCCCAGCTTAGCAGAGAGTGAGTATAATCCGCTGCCGGGAAAGCAGACTC
>KV751370.1:306069-320481 GCA_001698575.1 Mola mola | reverse complement strand
TTTCCCTCCCTCTGTCCCTCCTTCTGTCCCTCCTTCAGGCAGGTGTTGGCTGAATACCTGGGGAATCGAACACAGTGTCTTCTTTGATGGGATCGGGTTGCTGAGCCTGTCATGGTGGCACAGCTGGGACATTTCAGCTTTAGAAGCAGGAGACTCGCTCTGAAACAGAATATTTGTGTGGCTTGTTTAGAGGAGCCCGTTCAGGTGGAACACTGAGGACTCGCTGATAGTTCCAGGCTGTTCCAGAACTGGAAAGTGTTCTCATCTCAGAACCTGCTGATCTGATCTTTCAAATGTGTTTATTTCATATGTAATGCTTCTGAAAAGGGAACCCTGCTTCTGATTGGTGGGGGGGATACAAAATTGCCACTCAAGAGGATCTTCACTGTGGATCCACAGCTACATCCAGGACCTTGGGTTCTCCATCTTGTTGTGGTGTGGGTTCTGCAGGGCGACACCACCTGGATCCAGTTCTCGCTGGTTTCAGCCGGATGTGAGTCGGATGCTCCAAGATGTTTTCTTCGGTTTCTTCATGGATGCGACACACACGCGGGTCCAGGTGGAACAGGAAACAGGAAGTGGGTGGTTGTACTGAGCGTGCTGTATGGCCGTTTTCTGAATGAAAACCATCTCTGGTAGGGCGGGGGGATAAATGGCCTAAAAATTAAAAAATTGGAAAATGATTACGCCCACTTCAGGAATGGTGCATTGGGTCATTTGGGAGATATTTTGTATTGGGAGTTGGTACCTATCATGAAATAAACCCCCCACCCCACCCAAAAAACTAAATCGGACATGTTCTTTTTTTTTACCACTTTTTCCCCCTTTTATCATTAAAAATAAAATCAAATCTTAAGAGAACACTTTGGTCCACCTGTCAGATGTTGCAAAGTTCTAATGTAATAAAGTACATTTACATAATGCATTGTGGCTCCTGGTTGACTGCAAGCAAACCGTTGAAATCCCCAAGCAGACGATCATATTCAACACACCATCAGACAAGCAGTTAAACAGAGTCGTCGCAGGTATGTTTTTTTCATGGTGGATCTGGATGTAGACAGCAAGAATGCCAGTGTGGCTGGACCGGCACTGGACATGTGCCTCAAGTTGGTGGCTCCTGAGTATGCCCACAAACCCTGGAACCGCTACAGGGAATTCCTCCTCTTCCTTGAGCAAAGGCAGGTATCCAGTGTGCTGTTTTCCTACAAAGACAGCAGGTTTGGGTGTCTCTCCAGGGCAGCAGCAGTCCTGCTATACCACTTTGGCCATCTGACAGAGTTCCTGAGCCAGAACCCTCACATCAACAACCGCCTGGCCTGCCTCGTCAGAGAAGTGATGGAGCTTCCCTACCTCAAGGTGGTCCTCGTGGTGTTTGCCTGCGTGGGTGTGCACTTGGTGGAGCCCTTCTATGCCAGAACCATAGAAAAAGATGCTACCCATACTCAGCTCAGGGAGTTCTACAAGGGACTGCATACAGGCTTGGGCCAGCCAATCAGCGACAACTACACTACATTCACAACACCTGAGTATCCTGTAGTGTCTGACAAGCTGTTCAGTGGTGTAAAGAAGACCTACACAGAGGAGGTCCTGAACTCAGTGTCAGACGTGGCTGCCGAACACTTGGATGAAGTGAAGAAGCTGACAGATCTCATGCAGCCCCACCTGCAGACTGTCCTGGCCAGGCAGAGTAGGGACTATGGGATTGATGAGGAGACCTTCCCAATGGACTACCCTGTCAGTGAACAGGCTAGTAACATTGATGACACCCCTGTGCACAACATTGGGATGGAGAGACAATGTGGCAAGGTGGACTACAGACTGAAGAAGCTGGGCACACTGAACGCAGTCAGTAGGGTCAATCATTTTACAGGAGAGCCAGGAGCTTAGGGATGGACAGATTCCGTCCTTCAGAGGTTTCAAGGCAGCAGCCCAAGCAAAAAGAGAGGTTGAACTCAACTGGAGTAAACTCATGAAGGCGAAATTCGAGAGTGGGGCAGACCAGAAACAGGAGATGGCTCAAAGAAAGGAGAGGAAGAGACTAGACATGCTGGACACACTGAAATCTAGAGGTGGCCCCTTCACTGACAGTGGGGAAGTTGAGAAGTTCCTTGTGGATGAAAGTCTGAACAACAATGCAAAGCTGCAGAGGATGAAGCTTGAGGTTCAGTTTGCCAGAGAAAGTACCACGCTTCTGCCTAAAGTTGATCCTATCTTCAGAATCCAGGTGACACTGCCCAGTGGGAAGAGGAGGATGAAAACAGCACAGGAGTTTGGAGATGCTCTCATGGCATACCTGGGCAAGAGGAGTGATCGAACCACACTGGAATATGCAAAATTCCAAGAAAGTCTTGAAAGGCTGGCACCTGGACAGGAGTGACAGAATAACACAAGAAAAATGTGAGGTGCTACTTATGACCGACAAGTTCAAGTTCTTTCCATGTCAATGTGGCTGAATAAAAATGATTTAACTGTTTTGTATTTGAAATAAAATTCTAATCAAGTATTCCATATGAGTTTAGTCTTTGAGTATTAGCAGACTGTAAGAATAGTGAATGCATACAGGGTGGAACAGCTAAAATAAATGCTCTTTTTGTGTTCTTATTTTAATTTTAAAGAGGGATGAGGGATTATTTTCAAGATACAGAGTTACTTTGAGGTGTAACAGTTCTTCTATCTATAGTGTTTATTAATTCCCAAATGGGTTTGAAAGCATTTATTCAACCTGTCTCTGGGCTCATATTTAATCAGATCTCATGTTTGTTTCCTGTCTGTTTGTTACATCACAAGCAGAAGTTGTGAGGACAAGCGTTTCCTCCGCCCCGCCTGATAAGGTGCTGCTCCTGTTAGTGGGCGGAGCTTCCTGTCGCCTATCAGAGCCCACAGAGTGTTTGTGGTGGGATGGCAAGCAGATTTGTTATTGAGGGTTTTCGTGAGATTTTCTCTTGGGAAGGTCAGAAATCGTTAAATCCGTTTGCTAGCTTTAGCATCCATCTGCTAGCTTTAGTGTGAGTCTGCTAGCTTTAACCTCTGTCTGCTAGCTTTAGCCTACATCTGCTAGTAGTCCCATAGTGGCTCTACTGCGTGTTGTTAGTACTGGGCTATATAAACATGGTGACCTTTAAATGGTGATCAGACTAGATGAGTGAATGAGGAGAAAAATGTGGAAACAGAGTTCAGGTTTCAGTCTGCACACGTTCACAATGCTGTCACTGTTCTCTCACACACAAACACGCACACATGGGCACTCAGGTGCACGCGCGCACGCACGCACTCACACACACATGTAAGGCTCCTCTGTAATATATGTAGAACTTGACTCAGCAGCTCATTTACTTTCAGGAGTTCCTCCAGTCTGAAACCTCATCATGAAGCTGCTGCAGCCACGAGCTGCAACCACAGAACATCAGTGAGACAGTGCAGCTGACGGAGCAGTGAGACAGTGCAGGTGCAGGTGGGTGGGGCTTCAGTCATCCAGCTGGAACAGATTTCCAGCGACGACTGAAGCTCAATACCTCCTGTGTGTGTGTGTGTTTGTGTGTTTTGGGAGGGTAGTTTTTGAGTAAACATTTGGATGCATTGACTGCCATGTGTTCCACAGAAGACTTTTATTTTGAAAGCATTGTTTAGTAAGCAGGAGGTGACATCACTTCCTGTCCCACTGTGTGCGTGTCTAATGTTTGTTCTTGGTTTGACATGTTAAACGTGTGTTGTTGTCGTTCTGTGCGATGTCATTTCCTGACAGACTCATGTTCTGAAGGTGTCTTCTGAATCGGAGTATCACTAACGGTGGGTTTTTTTGTCTGTTCTGACCTGATCCCCGGTCATGAATCCCACACTGTTACTCGCACTCACCCGGACGCTGGTTCTCATCCAGTCTGTGACTCTGACCCGGCTGGTCCTGACCCAGTAAAACTGTCATACCAAATGTCTTGGTGATGTAGAACCTGTCATTAATTGTTCGACGATACATCAGCAGCGTCAGAAACGGCTGAGCGGTTAAAGATGATTGACTGACGGCCATTCTCCTCGTCTCTTTCAGTGCTGGAGATCCTGCAACTGGTGAAGAAGCGGGACCTCTTCCTGGCTGACACTCACATCCTGGAGCTGGAGCAGGAGTGTAACGAGTCTGCCGCCACTGACCGAGGTGCTGGGCCACAGCCAGAGGATGTCACCAGCCCCAGCGTCAAGGATGGGGGACGCAGGAAGGCAAAGGATGTGGAGCTGCTGTATGAGGAGCTGCAGAAGGAGCTGTGGGCCGTGGTCCGGGAGTCCCTGCGCTCCCCGACAGCCGGGCCCAACCTGGGGCTCGTGGTCCAGGTGAGTGAGCTCAGTGAAGATGGGGAGTACCAGAATACTTTCCTCCAGTCAAAGTAATGTTACCCTAAACTGCTTTGCCTCAGGTTAAAGTGAGTGTAGCCCATAGACCCAACAGTTCTGCGAGTACTGATGGCACAAAAATCAGTTTGAAACCGGCTTTCGTGGTTACCCTACTTCACTGGTTTCATGGTTGGCGTTGTGACTTCATCTGTGCACAGGTGCTGCAGCAGGAGGAGGAGGCTGACAAAGACTGGGCTGTTGGTGACGCCGCGGCCCCAGGGGGCCTGAGGCCACGGCGTCTGAAGCAAAAATGGAAGGAGGCAGTGGAGGAGGCGGCAGATGGCTCACTGCCTCAGAGAGCAGAGTTCACAGCCGGAGAACTGGACAAGTACCTGGACCGACTCCGAGCTCGGGTGGTGGATGACCTTGGGGCTGCCAAAAGGAATGTGGTGTCCGTTTACCCTGAAGACTACCAGCCCTTCCAGGTGAATTCAGCACCGACACCCTGACACATGGCGCAAGCCCAGCTCCAGGGTCACCTGACCAGGCTCTCAACTTTGACCTTCACCCGACAGGTGTACGTGCAGGGCTACCACCAGGCAGTTGCTAGGCGACTGCAGGCAATCACTGACAACGAGCTGCAGACCACCGACACCTACTCTCTGCTGGACTGGGTGCACAACGTCTACAACAGGTACATATACACACACACACACACACACACACACACACACAAAGTGAATAACTCTTATGACGTCGCTGCTGTCAAAGTTCTGCTGTGAAACTTGATCCTGACGTTCATGTGGACCAACTGCCCGAAAAACCCCTGAAGACCAAGCAGACCCCCTCTTGGCACCTGTCCTGGGAGACGACAGAACCTACTCAGGAACGGCCAGAGGAACGAGACAAAGAGCTTAAAGTGTCTACTCCCCAGATCCGAACCAACAGAGCCTCCATCCTGACAGTGATGACCATTGAGGTCCCGGTGTGGGACAGACCCTGCTTTTACCTGCCGGTACACAGTCGCGTGACCTGTGGGGTCCACAAGAGTGTTGGTCGCAAGTACCTGTGTGTAGCTCAGGATGGTACCTGTGTGGAGTACTGTTCAGTACCTGTATGTAGTACTGTTCGGTACCTGTGTGGAGTACAGGACGGTACCTGCGTGTAGTACTGTTCGGTACCTGTGTGGACTACTGGTCAGTACCTGTGTTTATCTCAGGACAGTACCTGTGTGGAGTACAGGACAGTACCTGTGTATAGTACAGGATGGTACCTGTATGGAGTACTGTTCAGTACCTGTGTTTATCTCAGGACAGTACCTGTGTGGAGTACAGGACAGTACCTGTATGGAATACTGTTCAGTGCCTGTGTTTATCTCAGGACAGTACCTGTGTGGAGTACAGGACAGTACCTGTGTATAGTACAGGATGGTACCTGTATGGAGTACTGTTCAGTACCTGTCTGTAGCTCAGGATGGTACCTGTGTGGAGTACTGGTCAGTCCCTTTATGGAGTACTGTTCAATACCTGTGTGGAGTACTGTTCAGTACCTATGTGGAGTACTAGTCAGTCCCCGCATGGAGTACTGTTCAGTACCTGTATGGAGTACTGTTCAGTACCTGCGTGGAGTTCTATTCGGTACCTGCGTGTAGTACTGTTCAGTACCTCTGCGTAGTGTTGTTCGGTACCTGTGTGTAGTACAGGACGGTACCTGTGTGTAGTACTGTTCGGTATCTGTGTGGAATACTTTTTGGTACCTGTGTGTAGTACAGGACGTTATCTGTGTGTAGTACTGTTCGGTACCTGTGTGGAGTACAGGATGGTACCTGTATGTAGTACTGTTCGGTATCTATGTGGAATACTTTTTGGTACCTGCGTGTAGTACTGTTCAGTACCTGTGTGTAGTACAGGACGGTACCTGTGTGTAGTACTGTTCGGTACCTATGTGGAGTACAGGGCGGTACATGTGTAGTACTGTTCGGTACCTGTGTGTAGTACTGTTTGGTACTTATGTGGAGTACAGGACAGTATCTGTGTGGATTACAGGACAGTACCTGTGTGTAGTACTTTTCAGTACCTGTGTGTATTACTGTTTGGTACCTGTGTGGAGTACAGTACAGTACCTATGTGTAGTACTGTTCAGTACCTCTACGTAGTACTGTTCAGTAACTGTGTGTACTACTGTTCGGTACCTGTGTGTAGTACTGTTCGGTATCTGTGTGGAATACTTTTTGGTACCTGTGTGTAGTACAGGACGTTATCTGTGTGTAGTACTGTTCGGTACCTGTGTGGAGTACAGGATGGTACCTGTATGTAGTACTGTTCGGTATCTATGTGGAATACTTTTTGGTACCTGCGTGTAGTACTATTCAGTACCTCTGCGTAGTACTGTTCGGTACCTGTGCGGCTGCAGTAAACTGATCCGAGAGCAGGTGAAACTCACGCTGGAACGCTTTAAAGTGACTTGTTAACGTTGCCCAGGTGATTCGCTCCTCTGATGGTTCTGTGTGTGTGTTTCAGAGACGTCCTGGGGACTGTTTGTATCACGAGTCCCTTCAGCCGCTCTCAGCTCAGCCCGCTGCTGTCTTCGGAGACTGTGGACAGACTGGAACTGGACTGTCTGAACTCTGTCAGGGTGAGACACACATTGACTGACAGTCAATAGATACGATATGTCTGTGCTGAAGCAGCAGATCGTGACCACTGACACAACAGGGGGCGTCCATCTTTTCACCCAGTGACTGTTGAGGTGTGTCTGTTTCTTGCAGGCTAAAGTGACCACTGAGCTGAGTCAGCTGCTGGACGAGGAGGAGAAGAGATGGATGGAGACGCTCCACGTGGAGTACCACATTTCTCTGGCCGAGACCGTCATCCAGGTACACCCTGTCACCGTGGTTACCTCTGACTGACCAGCATTTCCTGCTGCTTAAATACACATCTCTTTGTTGTCCCTCAACAAAACAAACAAACAGAAAGTCAGTCAGGATGGCCAGTGGGTCGTGTATCTGTACCTCTCCAGATTCCCTTAAATTCCCTCTCTAATTTGAGTAAGATATCTTATTTCTGAGTCACAGATTGATGCAATGCAGAGAGCTGACGATGTGTGAGGTTACAGTTGTCTGGGTAAATATTCACAACGCGGAATTCAGGATGAAAGAGCTCTGATTTAATTCTACCGAGCAGTTTCGTTGTTCTTCTGTGGGCTCATGCGGTGAAACAGAGCCCCCCTGTGGTCAAACTGAGTACATGCATCAGGAACTTCCAGGTGAGAATGATGCAGCTGGGCTGATGTTTGTCTTCTTGTGGTCATTACCAGTTTGTGTTTCCTGTTTAAGCCTTCGAACTTTCCCCTTGTTACATTCACGGCCAAATCACTTCTCCATGCCGGCAGTTTTGGAGGAATTACAAATGTCATTTCAAGCTCTTTAATTTACAATTTACAAGTCAGTAATGGCATCAGATACTTTTGGTATCTGGATCTGTCCTTGTTTGTCAGACCTCAGTATGTCTGTGCACTGCTGTGCTGCTCACAATGTGTTGGACTGATTACGTTTTTTTAATCTTCCTCTTTCGTCTTTACTGAGCTTTTCTAGGAGTCGCCTCCTCCATCCTTGTCCTCTTCTTCTTCTTATCTCACCACATCCATCAACCTCCTCTTTGCCTCCAGCCTGGTAGCTCCATCTTCAGCATCCTTCTACCAACATATCCTCTGTCCCTCCTATGCACATGTCCAAACCATCTCAATCTGGTCTCTCTGACTGTGTCTCCAAAACGTCCGACCTGCTCGTTCCTCATCCTGTCCGTCCTCATCGCTCCCAAAGAGAATCTCAGCATCTTTAACTCTGACTCCTCCAGCTCTGCCTCCTGTCTTTTGGTCAGTTCCACCGTCTCCAAACCAAACAACCCTGCTGGTCTCACCACCCTCCTGGAAACCTCCCTTTCACTTTTATCACAGATCACTCCTGACACTTTTCTCCACCCATTCGCTTCTTCACCTCTTTACCAAACTCCCCATCGCTCTGAACAGTTGAACCTGAGTACTTAAACTCATGGACCTTCTCCACCTCTCCTCCCTGTAACCTCACTGTTCCACCTGTCTCCCTTTCATTCCTCTTCTTTCCAGTTCAGACCTCCACCTCTCCAGGTTTTCCTCCCCCTGCTCCCTGCTCTCACTACAGATCACAGTGTCATCTGCAAACATCATCTGTCAGTCCGTCCATCACCACAGCAAACAAGAAGGGGGTCAGGGCCGATCCTTGATGCACCTCCGTCACTCCTGCAGCGACCTCCCCGCTGTCATCCTGCTCTCATACATCTCCTGCACCAGTCCAACATAAGTGTGTGCCTCATACAGAACCACAGTTCCTCCCTTGGCACCCTTCTCAGGATCCACAAAGACACGATGCAGCTCTTTCTGACCTTCTCTATACTTCTCCATCAGCATTCTCAAAGCAAACATGGCGTCTGTAGTTCTCTTTTTTGGCATGAAACCATCCGGCAGTTCACAGATCATCACTTCTTCTCTCATTCTCACTTCCATGACTTTCCCACATCTTCATTATGTGGCTCATCAGCTTTATCCCTCTGTAGCTGCTACAACTCTGCACGTCACACTTAACGTTCTTAAGGATCGGCACCAGCACACTTTTCCTCCGTTCCTCAGGCATCTTCTCACTGTCCAACATCATGTTGAGCTGCTTCATCAAAAACTCCACCACTCTCACTCCTGGACACTTCCACACCTCTACTGGTACGTCATCAGGACAAACTGCCTTTCCATTCTTCATCCTCTTCAAAGCTTCTCTCATCTTTACTAATTCCAACTTCCTTTTCCACAGTTTCCACCTCCTCCACCCTTCTTTCTCTCTCATTTTCTTCATTCAGCAGCTCCTCAAAGTTCTCCTTCCATCTTCTCAGCACACTCTCCTCACTTGTCCTTGATCACCTGAACCTGCTGCACATCCTTCCCAGCTCAATTCCTCTGCCTCTCCAGACGATACAGATCGTTTTTTCCTTCCTCAGTGTCCTCATACACCTCATCATATGCCTTCTGTTTAGCCTTTGTCACCTCCCTCTTCTCCTTGTATTCCTGTTGATTCTCTTCTTTTCTCTCACTATCCTATTTCTTCCTCGCCAACATCTCCCTCTGAATACTCACCTGTACTTCCTCGTTCCACCAGCAAGTCTCCATCTCATCCATCCTCTGTCCAGATGAAACACCAGACAGATCAAGTTTTTTTTGATCTAATGAATAAATATAGAAGTTTATAGGATCTGTAATTAGCTGGTTCCACTGTGGCTAAAGATGTTTCGATACCATTTTTCCCATCCCGATACAGATTCTGATACCTGGGCTTCGGGTGTTGGCTGATACCAGTGTGTTTTTTTTATTCCATATCTCATCCATGGCTTTTTTCATGTCTGCGCAGTCACACAAAGCTACATGAACATGTTGATGATTTAGGGATGTTCCACTTTATCTGCGTCTCTTCAGGTTTTTCGGCTCTTGATGTGTTGGTAGGACAGCCATGAAACTGGTTTGCTTGCAGCACTTTGGAGGGTGAATTTGGTGGTGACACTGTGTCCACCCAGTGTGCAGTTAAAATCGGACCTCCAGACGTGAGCAGTGAAGTTGACTGGCTTTTTGTTGGAATGCAGCTTCCAAAGTTTGCTGCTGAGGTTGATCGTCCTTCCCCCTCTGTGTGTCTGTGAAGTCATCATTTGGTCTTCAGATTCCTTATAAGGTTGCTTGTGTTAAAATTGGCACTCGTGCTGCCCTTTGAAAGTACAGCTTTGCGTACTGTGCAAACCGGTGTTTTACTGGGAGGCTTATCGGGAGTAAAATATCTCAAAATGACCAACATTTTGCATATCAGTTCTTCTTTGCTGCTCTAAAATTGTAGTTGCTAGTGGTAGCACAGGGCAACTTCTGGTGTTGGCTTTTAGAACGGAGAAGAAGAACTGATTGTTCCGGAGTAGTAGGCGGCTGAATGCTGGCCCTTGTTAAAAGCAAGAAGAGTTTAATGGTATTGGACAGTCGCCAATTCCGATACCAGCAGTACCAGCAGTATATCCGATACTAGTATCGAAATCAGAATAATTCTGTGACCCTGCAGGACGGTGGTCTTTACCAAAATAAAACATACCGTCTCTAAGCTGAGCTGCCCAAAAATCCCACACAAGACTTGGTCCCTGCAGCCAGTTCCGTCGTATGGCAGAAAAACGAAAGCTTCCACATTTATTGTGCCAAATAAATATAAAAAAAGGTTTTCAACAGTGAAAAAAGGAAGACCATGAGGAGAGTGGGATAGATTGAAAGAACTACACATTTAGGTACAATTTTTAAAATACTGATGTGTCCAATCGGAGATATCTGCAATTTGTCTATGAGGGGATGGTTACAGTTAGCTGGGACAATCTGGTCAATTGTGGGGTAAATTTGACCCCGATGTGATTAAATGCATAATCTGAAACCACAAGTGGACAGAAGTGATGGGTAAATCTCTGGTTTCTGACATGAACAGTAAAAGTGATTTATTTTGTCCCTGTAACGACACTGAATGCATCTGTGAGGATCACCGTGGTCCGCAAAGCAGTTTTCAAACTGAATTGAAACAGAATGACATGGTCAACATACAGAGAGATTTGGTGTTTGGCATCACCTGTTTCCGGCCTGTTTCCGAATCGCTGAGGGGAGTGGCTCATTAGCAGAAGGGCCGATAAAGGACAGCTCTGTCTTAGGTCTCGATTCAGTTTAAAGTTTGCTCAAACTTGGGTTTTAGGGTTTGAAAGAAGCTGAATCCATCTAGGACCCCACCCCCAAGATACCAGATACCAATAAGCTTTAATTGGCTGTGTTGTTACCGCACTGTTGAGTGAGGGTAGAGGGGAACTCCTGGTAACGTTTTGACACTACAGCAGCAGCAAACATCAGGGGCCCCCGGGCGGGATCAGATTTGGGGCCCTGCTTCGTATTGTGTGGACGGACAAATATTCTCAGAACAAGAAATCACATGGAACTATTAAAGTAATCCATCTTTAGGAAAAGTCATCGCAACATTTAATGCTTAAAGGAGCTGTCCCACATGGGGATTTTTTTTCTTGGGTATGAGTGTCTTAACACAGGGTAAATGACAAGACAAACAGGGACAAAACAAGGTAAACAGACAGAACCAAGAAACTAAATCAATGAAATATACAACTAGAGCGCTAAAATCACCTACAAAAACATTGCACCTGCCCTAAAATCAAAGAGGAATGAAATATAGCAAATGAAATCATAAAACCAATCATTAAAACCCACAAAATTATATATGAAAAAAAAAACCTCAGCAGACTCCTACGACAAGGCAAAAACCATAAACCTAAAAAATGCAGATTGGTGAGTTACGCATGTTTCCTTGTTGAGACGTCTGATGGATGGTCAAGTTAGAATTCAATAAACCGAATGTGTGATGGGTCATGAATCTTCATCCATGTTCCAAAGAGACGAATCATCTTTTCCATTTCCTTCATAGCTACTTTACCACGTTGTCAGTGTCAGATTTGAACTGGCCTGAACTTCATTGTCCTCAGCCGTGGTCCAGCCGCTTCACTTTCTGCGTTCTCTGAAGCAGCAGTGCTCCAGAGAGGCTCTGCAACTAGCAGTCAGGCAGCCTTTCTCCAAAAACAGCAGAGATCAGTCCAGACTCCGGTCCAATCTGCTCCACAAACTTCTCCTCGCACTGCTTTTAGCAGCCCGTCGAACCTCAACACAAAATCTTCCTCCGTGGCTTAGATAGCATGAGCGTTAGCATCATTACGTGCCGTTAGCTCGTGGTTTAGGCTCGTGGCGTCTGATTCTGCAAGTTCGCTCCAGTCAGAGCCGAGCACTGCCGCTCTGCTCAGTTTGGTCGTGGGGGATCTCAGACCGCCGTCACTGGACGTCCTACATAACAGTTCTTCAATGTGAGCCAGGTCTTACATAACGTGTGCGAGGGACAATGAGGGTTTCCTTCAGCTGCAGCCAAGTCAACTTCCTGTTTACATCCAGAGACAGAGACAGACTGACGGAGGGACGGACGGAGAGAGAGACAGAGAGACAGACTCTGACAATCATCTGATCCTCGGTTCTGTCTGTCCCAGTCGAGTCCGACTCACACCTGATCTTTAGTTCCGTCCGCCGGCCGGCCCGAGCCGTCAACACGGCCGAACAAACGTCCCTCTGCCCCGCAGCGGAAACGCTGATGTAACAAATATAACATAAAGAACCGCTAGCGTCGCGGTATGATGAAGGCCTGACGTCTGTAACACGGCGTGTGGCAGGGGGAGGGTCAGATTCTTCAGGTCCTTCAGGGTCGGGGTGGTGGACTGGACATTGTCCCTGGGAGCAACAGCAGAGGACATGTGATGAAAGCTGATGTTGAATCCTCCTGCAAACAATGTGTCAGTTTTATCTTCCCACCAGCCCTCAGACGTGTCCCTGAACGTGGTCCTGAGCTCCGCTGGCTTCTGTGACAGCGTTTTACCACAAATTAGTTGAGGATGTACTTGTGTTGTCAGTAAGCGAATGCGATGTGATGTGTGTGTCGTCGGACTCGGAGCGGATCTTTGACCCAATGATCCGTCTGTGTGGGCTGTTTCAGAGGCTGCAGGTGGATCTGGAACGCTCCGCCTCCATCAGCAGCGGTCTGGGCTCCAGAGTGGCTCAGTGCAGCCTGAACGGCCTGGCCGACTTCCTGTACAGGTACGTAGGCGTGCGCCCTCCGGCTGAATGTGGACCAGCTGTCTGACACTCACCTGCCACTCTCCCCTCTCAGTTTCCAGCGCAAAGTGGAGATGTTCCATGAGGGCATGCAGAGCGGCATATTTGGAGACAACGAGGACGCATATGTGTCCAAAAACATCGCCCTGGTCAACTGCTGCCCCCCGTTCAGGTCCCACTCTCACATGATCATTAAATCTCCAAATGGCCCAGAGTCACTTTCACAACCGACACCTGTAACATCGACCCTGTTTGTCCGTGTGTGTGCAGAGGGTTCGTGCAGCGCTGTGCTCAGTGTGTTCTGTCCGTGAGCGAAGACTCTTTGCATCGGGCCAACAAAGCGTTGGATCACATCGTCCATCAGGGAATCCGAGTGTTGTCTGACCGCCTGTACCTGCACATCAGGGTACACACACACACAGACACACAGTTTTAGAAATGGAGGTTAAATTGTTGATTTGATGTTGATGTGAACATGGATCAGTTTCAGTTTGGTTCTCCCTGCCCCTCTCTGCCCCCCACAGCCGCTGTTCGAGCGTCTGGTGAAGAGGAAGTGGCTGAGTAACATCGAGCCGTTCGAGCAGATCGAGGAGCTGATCAAGGAGTACTTTAAGAAGTACCGCAGGATGGACGGCCCCCCGTACCAGCTGCTGGTGGCTGAGATGCACCGGCGGGTGGTGACGGAGTACCTGCGCTCCGTCATGCGAGGCAGAATCATCTGCACCTCTGTGAAGATGAGGAAGAGGATGGCCGGCCGGCTCAGAGATGAAGGCGGGCAGATCAAAGTCCTCTTCAAAGACCTGGTCAGTGTCTCGTCTCCTCGCCGTCCCCGAGGACGCACTTCCCTCAGAAATTACACATCAGCTCCTTCCGCTCGGGGAATGTCCACATGAGCCTGTCTGTCTGCCTTCCAGGAGTCTCCGTCCAGCTGGTTGGATAGTGCTCTGTCTCACATCTCAGAGATCATCCAGCTGGAGGACGTCCCGTCCATCCAGATGGAGGTGGCCGTTCTGGTCAGAGAGTTTCCAGACGTCAGGTAAACTTCTTCTACTGGACCAAAAGCATTTTTGAAAAGAAGAATATTGCCGAATGTTTTTCAACCGGCAGGACAACAGCAGCATGGAGACTTTGATATGACGCTTATTCAGTTATATTTCTGTTTTTGTTCCTTGTTGGCATTGACCGTGAAACTATGTTGGTGTCGCTGAAATTGCTGGTTTTGACACTTCCTGTTTGTTTTTTCCTGTGTTCAGGAAGAAGCACGTGTCGGCCATTTTGAACATTCGGGGCATGGCTCGGCAGGCGGAGCGTCAGGAGATCCTCAACATTGTCAAAGACATCGAGATCAGCGAC
>KV751370.1:255635-274898 GCA_001698575.1 Mola mola | reverse complement strand
GCTGAGTCCATGCTCAGTTGTTTGTTTTTAAAATGCTGTTGAAGAAACATCTGCAGTTTGCCCCACTGAATTATGGAAAATACTCTGACAGTTTTTCTTTACAGATATAAGATAAAATGTTACACAGGTACTGAGATGACTGAACAAGCAGCTGTTCAGATGCAATACTGTGGAGTACAAAGTACAACAAGTCCTTCTGAAATGTAGTGGAGAAGTATAAAGTAGCAAAAAGTGAAGAACAAGTATCTGAATAAGGGAAGAGCTGCAGTGTTATATGCAGTTTGGCCTCACCTGCAAACCAGGAGGTCCACTTGGCCCGATGTCTCCCTGTCAGAAACAGGTACTGATCAGATCAGAAGAATCAATAAATCAAAATTATAGATGAAAGCAACGCCGCAGATCAGGACACCATTAGGAGAAACCGAACACAGAACCTGACCCTGTCGCCCTAGGGCTGCGACCCCGGTCGTGCTCCAGGTGTTAAAACAACTCTGGCTAGAGAATCAAGTGTTGCTTGCAAGGTTATAGAACTGCTGAGAAGCTGGATTGGGTATTCAGGATTTCCTGACCATTGGTTACTAAAGTTAGTTCCAGGATGTTTCCATTGGAATTACACAGAATCCTGCTGTATACCTGCCACTGAAACCACCTCCAGAGTCTCTGGTGTACAGGTGCTGTAGAGTACAGGTTCAGTACTTAAGACACATGTGTACTTACAGGTATTCCAGGGTACTGTATGAAGTGGATAGCTGGATCTCCTGGAAATCCCTTGAGTCCTGGAAAACCCTGTAGAAAAAGCACTGTTACTGAGGTGATTACATAATACTACAATACAAATACTACAGTAGTCTGAGTACGCTGGATATCTACATGAAGACTACAGTCACATGAGAGAATGTTTCTGTATATTCTAGCTTTATGAGCCTGATCACATAGTTATTGTGACCTGGACACTTGTCATCTTAAAGTAATCTTTGTTCACTGTTATTTGAGTAATCAGGATCTTTTACCAGTTCTCCATCAGGTCCCCGTTCTCCAGGAAGTCCAGGATCTCCTCTCTCTCCTCTGGTTCCATTACATCCGTCCAGACCTGGAAGCCCAGGACCTCCAGCAGTACCCGGGTGACCCTGAACGCACAAACACATGCTCACAGCCCATCCTTCTACCTTGATATATCTGGTCCAATCAGAGCAACTGAGAGATGAGGGAGGCGGGTCATCTTACCGGGACACCTTCTATACCTGGAAATCCAGGAACACCCATACTTCCCTAAAAAAACAAGCAGTTTTAAATGAAGCTGTGGTTCTGAGATATCACATGACATCTGCAACGCTAGTGATAGGGCCTGAGTAAACACCATGTTGGCCATCTTGTATCAAGGTCAGAATGTAACAGCTAAAAAGCAAATACAGCCATCAAGTTTCAACAGAACCACATTTATTCACCGAGTCCCCTTTCAGTCCTGCAGCTCCTATTGGACCCTCATCTCCTCTCTGGCCCTTCTCTCCCGGAGGCCCCTGGGGGCCCGGAAAGCCTGGTGGCCCCTGAGGCCCCTGCCACCCCAGAGGACCCGGAGTGCCCTGAGGAACATATAAAAAACAATTTGAACCTGAAACACCTGACACCGAAGAACAGAACAGAAAATAAAACAACTTAAAACAACCTGAACTAAACTGTTAGCTTGATATGTTAACTTGATTGAACTTGATATATTTAGTCATTTTGAGCACATAGAGCTCTTTACACCACAAGTCTGCATTCAAACACAGGCACAGATCTGTTTACAGTAATAGGCTGTAAATGTTGTTATCAGACCACATGGGGGCAGTGTGACAACACACCACAACACACACAAACACACACACACACACGCACACACACACACACACACACACACACACAAACACACACAGCAAAAATGGATTAAAAGAGAAGAGAGACAGGTAGGAAAGTAGGAAAGTGGATCAGGTTGTTGACACTGAACTCTCAGCTGAAAACCAACACAAACACGTTTGAAAACAACTCCACAGAAAACTTGTGTTTCAACGCAAATTCTTTCTGCCAGATCTGAAATTTTACAACAAGTTTAATGCATCACCTCAAGTTAAAGCATAACATAACAAAAACCATAACAAAGGTCTGAGCACAACACCTCCAGGGACAAAACCTGCGGAGGACCCATTTGTTTTTCTGGAGAAGCAAACTACCATCTCAACCATCTCACCTGTTCAAACTCTGATAGTCCCTGATTTGGCTGCCCCCAGACAATCCTGCATTTCCCCCACAAAACACTAAAATCTAAGTTGAACTGTACTCAAAGTCAACTATTAAAGCAATGAAATTGCTGCAGGTGGGAATAACAGTCGTTGGTAAAGATGAAATCATGCCAACATCTTGTAGTATTTAGCGTAGCGTTAGCCAGCATAACCTGCTTGGGCTGGTTACTGATGAAAGCGCCCTCTGGTGGACGAGACGTCAGTCATAGAAGTACAGCAGCACTTAACTTAACCCATTTAATCCACTAGCCTAATGCTAACTTGCCACATGCTACTAGTTTTCTCCATGTGCACCGACATTGGATCAGTCGGGTCAAATAAACTCAAACCAGGTTCAAAACCAGAGCCGGACCTGTCTGATCCCCCATGTGTGTATATGTGTGTGCGTGTGTTTCGTGTGACGTGTGATGAGATGTGACAGCCGTGATCTCTGTTAGTCCTCTTTGGGTGCGTCTTTCTTTGAAACGACTGAACTGTGAAATCAGTGAGACAGACGCCTTCCCACAATCCTCTCGGCCTGTCTGCTGCCCCCAGCTGTACAAACACACACACTCACTAACGCACATACACACTGCGTACACATACAAACACACTAACACACTTCTGATCACAACACACACATCAACAGAAGGTGTGAAGGTCAGTGGATGTTTACGCAAAGTCGTGACACACTGCTTCAGCTTCAGCTGCAGGACACAAACGTCTCTACCTCACTGAGGTCTCAAACATCTTTAACTTATCGAGGACGCAAACGTCTTTACCTCTCCGAGGGACACAAACGTCTTTACCTCACCGAGGACACAAACGTCTTTAGCTCACCGAGGGACACAAACGTCTTTACCTCACCGAGGATACAAATGTCTTTAGCTCACCGAGGGACACAAACGTCTTTACATCACCGAGGACACAAACGTCTTTAGCTCACCGAGGGACACAAACGTCTTTACCTCACCGAGGACACAAACGTCTTTAGCTCACAGAGGTCACAAACGTTTGGTCCTCGCTGAAGACACAAACATCTGGTCCTGAACAAGGACACAAACGTCTTTACCTCACCAAGGACGCAAACGTCTTTACCTCTCCGAGGGCACAAACATCTGGTCCTCACAGAAGACGCAAACGTCTTTACCTCACCGAGGACACAAACAACTTTACCGCAAAGAGGACACAAACATCTGGTCACAGAAGACACTTACCTCACCGAGGAGACAAACATCTGGTCCTCACCGAGGACACAAACGTCGTTAGCTCACCAAGGTCACAAAAGTTTGGTTGTCGCTGAAGACACTAACATCTGGTCCTGACCGAGGAAACAAACGTCTGGTCCTCGCAGACGACACAAACATCTGGTCCTCACCGAGGACAAAAAGGTCTTTACCTCATGAGGACACAAACGTCTTTACTTCACCGAGGATACAAACATCTGGTCCTCACAGAAGACACAAATGTCTTTACCTCACCGAGGACACAAATGTCTTTACCTCACCGAGGACAAAAAAGTCTTTACCTCACCGAGGACACAAACATCTTTACCTCACCGAGGACACAAATGTCTGGTCCTCACCGAGGAAACAAACGTCTGGTCCTCACCGAGGACACAAATATCTGGTCCTAACCGACACAAATGTCTTACCTCACCGAGGATACAAACATCTGGTCCTCAGAGAAGACACAAATGTCGTTACCTCACCGAGGACACAAACGTCTTTACCTCACCGAGGACACAAACGTCTTTACCTCACCAAGGACACAAACATCTATACCTCACAGAGGACACAAACGTCTACCTCACTGAGGACACAAACGTCTACCTCACTGAGGACACAAACATCTTTACCGCAAAGAGGACACAAATATCTGGTCCTCACAGAAGCCACAACCGTCTTTACCTCACCGAGGACACAAATGTCTTTGCCTCACTAAGGATACAAACGTCTGGTCCTCACTGTGATCTTACTGATCGTTGTTTCGACAGACTTTGGAACTTTCAACTTGGAACTTTCAAAAGTGAAGTGAAAACATCTGATCGCCACCTTGTGGCTGCTAAAATGTTTCTGTTGTTCTTATCAACTGCTGTTTGTGTGTTCATTTTTTATTCAAGTGTTCGTTTTTCTTATTGGTTTAGTTTTGATCAGTTATTGATGGTATAAAGAAGGGGTGGAGAGTCATGATTGACAGCTGAGCTCTGTTTGTGATTGGGCAGAAACAGGATACTACAGCTCTACCTGCTGACCAATAGTGCACAGACTCAAAGTAATGTCACCAGAACAAGATGGCGGCACTCGTATCAGGCTGCTTTGGCTTCATTTTTGTACAGTGGGAGGATGTAAAGATGTGGCACCCAAATACGTTTAAGTCAATATTCTGTTGCTGGTGTTGCAGGTGTGTGTGTGTGTGTGTGAGTGTAGTTCTAATGATCTCAGGAAGCAGCTACATTCTGATTGGCTGTGGTGGGAGTCTCACCCGGGCTCCTTTGGCTGGGAAACACTGACAGGTGGAGCAGTCCCGCCCAGCACACGGCTCCGTCTGGTCGCCCTGGAAACAAAACAAGAAAGTTCAACATGACATCTGAATGACATCACATGTAGAACAGATGGAGGGAACTTTTACTGTCAGTGTATCTAAGAGCTGCTTTGATCATGTGACACAGTTAAAAAACACAACCTTCACATTCACATTGCACCACATTAATAAAAAATAAGGCAGTAAAAATGCAGGGACAGCAGAGTAGGCTTCTCCCTTCAACGTTCATTCTGTGTAATCCAGTCTGTTTAAGGAGCACAGTGCTTTTGGTGAAAGACTGTTTGAGTTTGTTTGTCTGGGTTTCTGCTGATCTGCAGCGCCTCCCAGAGGATCAGAGGTCACACAGGAGGTCTTTAACGATGGCTGAGCCTCTGCTGATGTTGCTAATGTTAACGAGCTCTTCCAGGGACGGACAAGGACAGCCCCGATTTTCTGGGCTGTATTGATCAGCCTCCATGGGGACATTTTGTCTGCTGCTGAACAGTTGGACTACCAGACTGAGATGCAGAACCAGGATGCCCCTCATCAGCATCACCTCAGATCAGTACAGATGCTCCTGGGGTACCATGCCACAGTAGAACACAGTTTAAAGCCCTGAAGGGCTCTGTTATATCTCACTGAGCTCATAGTACCCTATCAGTCAGGATGCAGGGTTACTGGTGTTCCTCAGAGTCTCCAAAAGTAGAATGGGAGGCAGAGCCTTCAGCTAACAAGCTCCTCTCCTGTGGAACCATCTTCCAGTCACAATACGGGAGACACACACACACTCTCTGCTTTGAAGAGTAGCTTCAAACTTTCCTTTTTGATAAAGCTTATAGTTACAGCTGGCCTATCTGGCAGACAGTTATGCTGCTAAAGGCTTAGACCGCCAGGGGACATCCAATGATACACCCCTCCTTACATCACTGTCCTGCATTTGAACACAAATGTCAACAGGAGTACTTTCTGCTGCCGGATCTTTGGATCCTTATGTCCCAGCTGCTGAACTGACCAGGACTGAGGGTGATTACCCCTCACTTCACCTCTTACGGGGGCTGGGCTGTAGTCGCTGTGTGTGTGTTTGTGCTGCTGGGGGAAGCCTCAGTTCTTCGGATCTTCAGAGGAACGGTTGGATGTGGGTCTAAGCTCATGAACTGTATTCAGTGAAGCGGAAACAAGAAGGGGCGGGGCATCAAGTTTCCTCCAGCAGCTTGTTTTCAGACAGTCAGGAATGTAAACAACACACAGACACAACAACATCTGTGTGTGAGAGTGAAACAGCTTCTGTTCTTCAGATAAGAACTGAATCATCAGGTCATTAAACATACATTTCAGCCATAATGTGTCATCATGAAGTAAATAAACATTTATTTATGTTTCTGAGTTTAATACAAAGTGACAAAAGAATTGGAACCAGAACAGGAAGTGGCGTTGTTTTGGTCTTGACTGATTTCTGTTGCTGCTCTGCACAGATTAATTGATCAACAAGAAAACAGAACATAACCCCTGACCCCTGAAACTGAACAGTCACAGAGGGCGTGAACACAGAAAAGCCACGAACACATGTGATCAACCCACATCATGTTTACAGTCACATGACTGTAAACATGTACACATGATGAAGATCCTCCTCCTCTCAGGGTCCCAACTGTCTCCCCACACACATTTATACCGCTATCTGTTTTCCTTGCGGGGCCCCAGATGCCAGCTTTCCCAGCATGCAGCAGTGTTTGTGTAGCGGCCACATTCCTGCAGCGTTGTGTAAACCAAGTTATCAGTCAGGCGTGGCTATCAGCGGCAGGAATGTGGCTATCACTCGATCTGCTGCCACCACAGTGTGCTGACGGACTGGCTCTGCCAGGCTAGAGCCAAGTCTCCATCAGGTCTCCATCAGGCCTCCGTCATGCCTCTGTAAGGTCTCCGTCATGCCTCCATAAGGTCTCCTTCATGCCCCCGTAAGGTCTCCATCCTGCCTCCGTAAGGTCTCCATCAGGCCTCCATCATGCCTCCGTAAGGTCTCCATCATGCCTCCGTAAGGTTTCCGTCATGCCTCCGTAAGGTCTCTATCGGGCCTCCATCATGCCTCTGTGAGGTCTCTATCAGGCCTCCGTAAGGTCTCAATCAGGCCTCCATCATGCCTCCGTAGGGTCTCTATCAGGCCTCCATCATGCCTCCGTAAGGTCTCTATCAGGCGTCCGTAAGGTCTCAATCAGGCCTCCATCATGCCTCCGTAGGGTCTCTATCAGGCCTCCATCATGCCTCCGTAAGGTCTCTATCAGGCCTCCATAAGGTCTCAATCAGGCCTCCATCATGCCTCCGTAAGGTCTCTATCAGGCCTCCGTAAGGTCACCATCAGGCCTCCATCAGTCCTCCATAAGGTCTCTATCAGGCCTCCATCATGCCTCCTTAAGGTCTCTATCAGTCCTCCGTAAGGTCTCTATCAGGCCTCCATCATGCCTCCGTAAGGTCTCTATCAGGCCTCCGTAAGGTCTCCATCAGGCCTCCATCATGCCTCCATAAGGTCTCCATCAGGCCTCCATCAGGCCTCTGTGAGGTCTCCATCAGGCCTCCATCAGGCCTCTGTGAGGTCTCCATCAGGCCTCCGTGAGGTCTCTGTCAGGCCTCCATCATGCCTCTGTAATGTCTCCATCAGGCCTCCAACAGGCCTCTGTGAGGTCTCCATCAGGCCTCCGTGAGGTCTCTATCAGGCCTCCATTATGCATCCGTGAGGTCTCCATCAGGCCTCCATCATGCCTCTGTAAGTTCTCCATCAGACCTCCATCAGGCCTCCATAAGGTCTCCATCATGCCTCCATCATACCTTCATAAGGTCTACATTAGCCTCCATCATGCCCCCATAAGGTTTCCATCAGGTCTACATCATGCCTCCCTCAGACCTCCATCATGCCCCCCTAAGGTCTCCATCAGGTCTCCATCATGCCTCCATCATGTCTCCATTAGGCCTCCATCATGCCTCCGTCAGGCCTCCGTAAGGTCTCCAATAGGGCTCCACCATCCCTCCATAAGGTCTCCATCATGCCTCCATCACGCCTCTGTAATGTTTCCATCATGTCTCCACCATCCCTCCAACATGCCTCCATCATGCCTCCATAAGGTCTCCATCAGGCCTCCATCATCCTTCCGTAATGTTTCCATCATGTCTCCATCAGGCCTCCATCATGCCTCCATCACGTGTCCATCAGGTTTCCATCAAGCCTCCAACAGATCTCCATCATGCCTCCATCAAGTCTCCATCATGCCTCCATCAGGCCTCAGTAAGTCCTCCATCAGATCTCCATCATGCCTCCATCATGCCTCCATTATGCCTTTAGCAGGCTTCCATCAGGCCTTCATCCTGCCTCCGTTAGGTCTTTATCAGGCCTCCGTATGGTCTCTATCAGACCTCCATCATGCCTCCGTAAGGTCTCTATCAGTCCTCCGTAAGGTCTCAATCAGGCCTCCATCAGTCCTCTGTAAGGTCTCTATCAGGCCTCCATCATGCCTCCGTAAGGTCTCTATCAGGCCTCCGTAAGGTCTCAATCAGGCCTCCATCATGCCTCCATAAGGTCCCTTTCAGGCCTCTATCAGGCCTCCATCATGCCTCCGTAAGGTCTCTATCAGGCCTCCATAAGGTCTCCATCAGGCCTCCATCATGCCTCCGTAAGATCTCCATCAGGCCTCCATAAGGTCTCCATCATGCCTCCATCATACCTTCGTAAAGTCTCAATTAGCCTCCATCATGCCTCCATAAGGTCTCTATCAGGCCTCCATAAGGTCTCCATCACGCCTCCATCATGCCTCCATAAGGTCTCCATCAGGCCTCCATCATGCCTCCATCACGCCTCCATCATGCCTCTGTAAGGTTTCAATCAGGTCTCCATCATGCCTCCATCAAGTCTACATCATGCCTCCATCAGACCTCAATCATGACCCCCTAAGGTCTCCATCAGGCCTCCATCATGCCTCCATCACATGTCCATCAGGTTTCCATCATGCCTCCATAAAGTCTACATCATGCCTCCATTAGGCCTCCATCAGGGCTCCGTCATGCCTCCATCAGGTCTCCTTTAGGCCTCCATCATGCCTCTGTAATGTTTCCATCATGTCTCCATCAGGCCTCCATCACGTGTCCATCAGGTCTCCATCATGCCTCCATCATGCCTCCATCAGGTCTCCATCAGTCCTGCATTACATCTCCATTAGGCCTTTATCATGTCTGCATTAGGCCTTCATCAGGTCTCCATCATGAAAATATTATACAATATTATACATCCATCCATCCATCCTCTATCCCGTTAGGGGTCATGGGGGGGGTGGAGCCTATCTCAGCATCTTTGGACGAAGGCAGGGGACACCATGGACAAGTCGCCAGTTCATCTCAGGGCTGACATATAGAGAAAAACAACCATCCACACTCACATTCACACCTACGGGCAATTTAGAGGGACCAATCAACCTACTAACCCCCACTTTGCATGTTTTTGGACTATGGGAGGAAGCCGGAGTACCCGGAGAGAACCCACGCAGACAAGAGGAGAACATGCAAACTCCACACAGAAACGTCCTGACCCGGAATTAAACCCAGAACTTTCTTGCTGTGAGGCGACAGTGCTAACCACTGCACCACTGTGCCGCCCAATATATACATATTATACAAATATTAAACAAAATATTATTCAGATTTTGTAATTCGTTTGGATGGTTTGTTAACGAGGAGCATAAAATACTGAAATATAAATCAAAAAGGCCAACATGCTATCGTAAGAAACGCTCCTGAGGATTGAATGTGTGATGTGATTTTATCTGTTTGACCCGCTAACTTCCTGTTGTGATATGTTAGCAGGAGAAACAGATTTGTCGTTTTAATTCATCTGTAATCCTCTGAGGATGAAACACACTCAGAACCACTCTGAAGAGAAGATGAAGTGATCAACCCCTCACATGACACTAAAACCAGGCGATGCGATACTTGAGACAATGGGCACAGTGGAAAAACGAGTGTCTGATCTGGAGGACACATCCACGGCTAATGTGCTGCATTTGGATGCCCTGGAGACTACACTCAAAAGGGTACTGGAGCAGCCAAACAGCTTCGAGAACCAGAGCCGGCAGCAGAAAGTGAGAATCGTTGGGCTGAGAGAAGGACCTGGTCGCTTTCTTTGAGAAGTGGATCCCTAAAGTTTTGGGCATGCAAAAAGACCGGGTCAAGATTGAAAGAGCCCATCCCATCGGACCTCCACTAAGGCTTGGTGGTGAAGATGCTTCCAGAGCTGTGTTGGTGAGGCTACATTACTACACAGACAGAGTTTCCTGGATGCGCCAAGAAAAAAGGGAAGTTTGAAGATGGAGGATTAGGGTTAGGGTGTCCTTCTTTCCTGATTTTCTGCTGAAGCTCTGAAAAGGAGGAAGGAGTTGTCAAGTGCCCACCGGTGTGACTGTTTAACAGATGGCGGTCCCAGATGTTCTGGGAGATGGCCGTGGCCTACAATGCCTTGTCTCAAAATGCCGTGGGCGTGTTTTACCGATCCTCTGGCCTCTGACCAGGAAATGCAATGTTATCATTTTGCTCATGTTAGTAAGGTACAGTCATAAAAAGCCTTGTGACTGCAGCATCTTTTCAGTTACCAACCTTCAGCGGTGTCAAACCTTTGTAAATACCACAAAGTATGAAATAAAGGCAGTTATTCTGCGATAGTATGAAGCTTTATGTCTAAACACGTGAAGAACACAGAATTGTGGCATGTTAA
Organism: Mola mola; assembly: GCA_001698575.1. Classification (NCBI taxonomy): domain Eukaryota; kingdom Metazoa; phylum Chordata; class Actinopteri; order Tetraodontiformes; family Molidae; genus Mola; species Mola mola. Next base: position 264,374 of record KV751370.1, on the reverse strand, counting down.
TAGTCTTTATAGTAGTCCAAGCACTCCCTACTGCTTACTTTTCACAGCTGTACATCCAGTGTGTTGGCACGAGTCACGGTGGTGTGTAGTTTGCATGGAATAATGTTGTGATTGTAATAACAAAATGGCCCACGTCCGTAAACATCAGGTAAATGGACTTCAGTGTAAACTGCGAGTCATATCACAGGTTGATCTGGACATATCACGTTTCACCAGCGAGCTGCGTGTAGACAAGGTATCGTAGGCCACGCCCACCTCTCTGGGACTGTCACTAGTTAAACTGTGACACCGGCTGCTGTGCGAAGCCTTCGTGTACCCTGCTGTGACCAAAATCTCAATTACTTGCTAATATAAAGCTCATTCTTAAAAAAAAAAAAGGAAACACCCAGAACTGTGCTCTTCATACCGGCCAATCAGTTTGCTTGGGGTGGACATGAAGGTATTATCCAAGGTGTTGGTCCACAGGTTAGAGCAGGTTGTGACTTACATTATACATCCAGATCAGACTGGGTTTATAAAAGGCGGAATGTCATCCAGTAACACAAGAACATTATTTAATATTGTTCATCATATCAACAGCCTTCAAATTCTCGGTGTCATCATATCGATGGACGCCGAAAAGCGTTTCGATTCGATCGAATTCAATTGGAATATATGTTTGAAGTTTTGAAAAGATATGTATTTCGACCCCATTTTTTTACACTGGATTAAACCGTTATGTAAGAAGCACAGCATCCATTTTGACGAAAGGTCTTGCATCAGCACCATTTAAATTATCAAGAGGCACGGCCCAAGGAAGTCTGCTGTCGCCCTTGCTGTTTGCTCTGGCTATAGGCAAAAATAATAGGGAAGAAACAACACAGAATTTTAATGTACACACTAAACATTATGTGACCTCCTCTTGACTTCAACAGATCCCGCACACTCAATACCAGTGCCTATTCAATGTGTAAAAGCATTTTGGATTGATAGATGGATAGAAAACTTAATTTTGGAAAGTCTGAAATAATGCCTGTAGCAAGTTGTGGACATGTTGAACCTGCCTTTGTCAAACCATTTCATGGGCTCCTGCAGGGTTCAGCTACCTGGGAATCAAAATTAAACCCAAACCGAATCAGCTTCATATTTTCAATATGAAGCTGATTATTGAATACCCTTTGTTGGTAGAATAAATCTTATTAAGATGACAATTCTTCCTAAAATAATCTATCCCGTGTCTATGCTCTTTGTAATTTGAAAATTACATTATTTTTTACATTAAATTATATTAAAGTCTTTAATAAAGCAATGTCAGATTTTATTTGGGCTTGCAGGAAACTCCAAATTAAATTGGACATTTTACAACTCCCAAAAGATCAAGGAAGATGGATTTACTGTCAATATATACCAGGATGATCTTTTTGTGGATTGCAAAAGAAACCGTACAAGCTATACTGCCGTGGCTTGAGATAGAGGCAACACTCTGTAAACCTTCTCCCCTGTGTAGTTTTTAGATTGCGATTTTAGAAGCGAGATTGAGAATGACCAATTATAGTAAAGGTAATTCATTAATCACAAACATAAAAACATGGAGTAGGTTGAGAAATTTTTTTAAGAAAAACCATTCATTATATTCTCTCATAACATTGGTGGATAACCCAGATTTAACAGCAGATGGCGCTGGGTCCAACTTTAAGACGTGGAAAGAGGCAGTTATAAAAAGGAATGTATGAATGTATCAAAACACTGTTGAGAACACACTTCTCAATGCTGCGCCACTGCGGTAAGCGTATTGCGTCACTTCCTGTTGTTTGTATCTGGTCGTCTTGCTGTACCTTGCTAACTATCTGAGAGGGTTTAAACGACATTAATTCTTTAACTGCTGTGTATTGAAAGTGTAAACCCTGTACTTAAGCACCCTTTAGCCCGCTGTCATTTTAGTGAATTTATCAGCTACTCTTCCAACCGTTCTGTGTCGCGCTAACCAACTCAGGTATTGTACCTGGCGCACAACAATGGCTTCTCCCTCTCGTTCTCTCTCTTGCTCAGTGTGTCACATGTTTAGTTATTCCTCTGCCTCATCTAGTGATAATGGTACTTGTACTAAGTGTAGTTTATTTGCTGCGTTGGAGGCGAGGCTTAGTGATTTGGAGGCTACGATCCGCACCTTGCAAACCAAACCAGTAGCTTCGCTAGCTAGCCAGCCCCCATTAGCCGGTGCGGGTCGACTGAGAGCAGCTCCCGAGCAGTCGGGAAACCAGGGAAGTTGGGTGACTGTTCGAAGGAAGCATAGTCCTAAGCAGAAGCCCACGGTTCACCACCCACCCGTTCACGTTTCCAACAGATTTTCCCCACTCAGTGACGCACCCGCTGAGAAACCAACTCTAGTAATTGGCAGCTCTATTTTGCGAAACGTGACATTTTCCACACCAGCGGCCATAGTCAAATGTATTCCTGGGGCCAGAGCGGGCGACGTGGAATCAAATTTAAAGCTGCTGGCAAAAAGTAAACGTAAATACAGTAAGATTGTAATTCATGTCGGCGGTAATGACGTTCGGCTACGCCGGTCGGAAGTCACTAAAGTTAATGTTGAGTCGGTGTGTGCTTTTGCCAAAACACTGTCGGACTCCGTAGTTTTCTCTGGTCCCCTGCCTAACCTGACCAGTGACGATATGTTTAGCCGCATGTCGTCGTTCAACCGCTGGCTGTCGAGGTGGTGTCCAGCAAACGACGTGGGTTTCATTGATAATTGGCAAACTTTCTGGGGAAGACCTGGTCTAATGAGGAGAGACGGCATCCATCCTACTTGGGATGGAGCTGCTCTCATTTCTAGAAATATGGCCAGATTTATTAGTCAGCCAAATTGACAATTCAGAGTTGAGGCCAGGAAGCAGAGTTGCAGTCTTACACGCTTCTCTGCGCTTCCTTTAGAGTCATCCACCTACAACCCCATAGAGACTGTGTCTGTCCCCCGTCCACATAAATTCACTAAATTCACTAAATCAAATAAGAGTTCACATAGGAACTTAATAAAAATCAACACCACTAATGAGGCAGTTTACAAAGTAAAGAGACTTAAATGTGGACTCTTGAATATCAGATCCCTATCATCTAAAGGTGTATTAATAAATGAGCTTATATCAGATAACAATATTGATTTATTCTGCCTTACTGAAACTTGGCTGTGCCAAGACGAATATGTAAGTCTTAATGAATCCACTCCTCCCAGTCACATTAACACACACATTCCCAGAGACACTGGCAGAGGTGGTGGAGTTGCAGCCATTTTCAATTCTGCCCTATTAATAAACCCTAAGCCCAAACAAAAATTTAGTTCATTTGAAAATCTCATTCTTAGCATTTCCGATCCAACCATGAAAACTCCAATTATGTTTGTTATAGTGTATCGAGCACCTGGACCCTACACTGAATTTTTATCTGAATTTTCAGAGTTTCTCTCAGCTTTGGTCCTCAAAACAGATAAAGTCATTATTGTAGGTGACTTTAATATCCATGTAGACATTGAAAACGACAGCCTTGGTACGGCATTTCTCTCACTATTAGATTCATTCGGCTTCTGTCAGTGTGTACAAGAATCAACACACACTTTTAATCACACCCTTGATCTTGTTCTGACATATGGCATTGAAATTGAGCATTTAAATGTCTCTGCGCAAAATCTGCTTTTATCAGATCATTATCTTCTAACATTTGAATTTCTGCTCATCAACTATAAACCAAGAGTCACTAGTTATTATAGCAGATGCATATCTGAGGACACTGTTGAAAATTTTAAAGAAATTATTCCCTCTGCATTAATTTCAGTGCCATATCCCAAAATAACAGAGGAGTCATATCTTAAATTTAGCCCCTCCCAGCTTGATCACCTTGCCGATTTCACTGCCGGCTCTCTACGTGCTTCACTCGATTCCATTGCCCCAGTTAAAAAGAAAACAAAACCAGTAAAGAGACTAGCTCCGTGGTATAATCTTAACACTCGCAAGTTAAAACAGAAAACTCATAAACTTGAAAAGAAATGGCGTTCCACTAAACTGGAAGAGCCACACATGGCCTGGCAGGATAGCCTTAAAGTATACAGGAAGGCCCTTCGCCGAGCAAGAAAAGACTACTATTCAGCGTTGATAGAAGAAAACAAGAATAAGCCCAGGATCCTTTTCAGCACTGTAGCCAGGCTGACTGAGAGCCATCATTCTATTGAACCATGCATTCCTAGAGCCCTCACCTGTAATGATTTTATGAACTTCTTCAATAATAAAATTAGACTTATCAGAGAAAATATCCTACACTCCACAGATTCCAGTTCAGCAACAGGAATTATAGAGGCTGTTATTAGTCCTGATGTGTGTTTGGAAAGCTTCCATCCAATTGACCTTAAGGAACTAACGACAACATTATCTTCATCTAAATCATCAACCTGTATACTAGACCCCATACCTACTAGGTTGCTCAAAGAGGTTTTACCCCTAATTAGAAATCCACTACTAAACATTATCAATCTATCCCTTGTAACAGGTTATGTGCCCCAGTCATTTAAAGTAGCTGTAATTAAACCGCTCCTAAAAAAACCTACCCTAGACCCAGAAGTTTTAGCCAACTATAGACCAATATCCAACCTCCCCTTTCTTTCAAAGATTCTAGAGAAAGCAGTAGCGAAACAACTATGTGGCTTTCTTCAGTATAATAGTCTATTTGAAGAGTTTCAGTCAGGTTTTAGAAAGCATCACAGCACAGAAACGGCATTGGTAAAAGTTACAAATGACCTCCTCACTGCATCTGATGCGGGACTTATCTCTATACTAGTCTTATTAGATCTTAGTGCAGCTTTTGACACTATCGATCATCACATCTTACTACAGAGGATGGAACACCAAATTGGCATTAAAGGATCTGCTCTAAGATGGTTTAAGTCCTACCTATCTGATAGATATAATTTTGTTCATGTTAATGATGAATCATCAAGATATGACAAGGTTAGTCATGGAGTCCCACAAGGTTCTGTGCTTGGACCATTACTATTTACTCTATATATGCTTCCTGTAGGTAAAATTATTAGAAAGCACTCCATACATTTTCACTGTTATGCAGATGACACACAACTATACTTATCAATGAAGCCAGATGAAACCCATCAGTTAGCTAATCTACAGTCATGTCTTAAGGACATTAAAAACTGGATGTTTCATAACTTTTTAATGTTAAACTCTGACAAAACTGAAGTCATTGTGCTGGGCCCCAAACACATTAGAGACTCATTATCCAGCAACATAGTTAATCTGGATGGCATTGCCTTGGCCTCCAGCACCACTGTCAGAAACCTGGGTGTTATCTTTGACCAGGAGCTGTCTTTTAAATCACATGTTAAACAGATTTCAAGGACCGCCTTCTTTCACCTCCGTAACATTGCTAAAATCCGGCACATCCTGTCTCAACAAGATGCAGAAAAACTAGTTCATGCGTTTGTTACTTCCAGGCTGGACTACTGTAATTCTTTATTTTCAGGTTGCCCTAACAAAATTTTAAAAACTCTTCAGTTAATCCAAAATGCAGCAGCGCGTGTACTGACTAGAACTAATATCAGAGACCATATTTCCCCCATACTGGCTTCTCTGCACTGGCTCCCCGGTTAATTTAGAATAGAATTTAAAATCCTTGTTCTCACCTACAAAGCTATTCATGGTCAGTCACCATCTTATCTTGAACAGCTCATAGTACCCTATCGCCCATCCAGAACCTTACGCTCCCAGGATGCAGGGTTATTGGTGATCCCAAGAATTTCCAAAAGTAGAATGGGAGGCAGAGCTTTCAGCTATCAAGCTCCTCTCCTGTGGAACTATCTTCCAGTCTTGGTACGGGAGGCAGACACACTCTCTGATTTTAAGAGTAGGCTTAAAACCTTCCTTTTTGATAAAGCTTATAGTTAAGGCTGGCCTATCTAGCCCTTAGTTATGCTGCTATAGGCTTAGGTTGGTGGGGGAACACTCCATGATTCACTGAGCTTTCTTCTCTCCCCCCTCTGACTCCGACTCCTTCTCTGCTCCTGTAAATGTCCATATCCTTACACTAACTTTACTTCTTCCCCGGAGTCGTTGTGCTTTACCATCCTGCAGGTTTTTCTAGGTCGGGGTGGGAGGTGCTGCTGTGGTTCTGCCTGATGCCCCCTGGCCACATTAGGAAAGGAGGTCCTGTGACTTGGATCCTGTGACTTGGATCCTAGGCTGGATTTCCAAGTGCAAATCGGGACCCACAGATCACAATGGCTTCTGGATCAATAGACTACACCTGCTTCTGGACCACTACACCTCACATATCCCTGGATTTACAGATTCTACATACTCTTGGACTCAGCAACACCCAGATCTTGCTACATGGAGTACAATGACTCCTGGACCAACAGAGTCCACCTGCATGTGGATCACTAGACTTTCCATACATCCGGACTCATAGAATCCACAGACTCTGGGACTCATGGATGTTTTATACATTCTAAATGAACTGTCGTTATCATGTTTTTGTGTTCTGTACAAGTGACATTTATTGCACGTCTGTCCGTCCTAGGAAGAAGGATCCTCCTCTGTGGCTCTTCCTGAGGCTTCTTATTTTTCCTGTTTAGGGTTTTTTAAGTTTTTCCTCACCCGGTTCGAGGGTCTAAGGGCAGAGGATGTCACATCTGTACAGTTTGTCAAAGCCCAGTGAGATAATGTGTAAATTGTGATTTCGGGCTATACAAATAAAATTTGATTTGATTTGATTTGATGATCTGTTGGTATTTACAAGTCAGGCACTCAGTACACATGAAAATGATTACTCTTAATCCCTCAGGTGACTTTCCGTTGTAAGTGAGAATTCTATCAGACTGACAAAAGCCGGGGCTTTTTGTATACTTCCTGTGACAGGAAGACCTTCACAATTAAAGACCAGTGGTGAGTTTGCAATGAGAGAGGGGTACTCACCGCCAGAGCTGCTGGAGGTGTGTCCAAGAGGATCATCAGTAGGCACCTGGATAACAAACAGACAGGTGAGTCAGCTGACCTGTGTGAGGCCACAGCATCTGTGCTCGTGTACATTAGTGAAGTACAGCTCGGAGTACTTTTACTTCTTCCGTGACTGCAAGTTGTCACGGGCAGATGATGTCATCATCCACCCTCTGTGCTCTGGTGTGATCGTTCTGCTGGTTTCTGGTCTCCATGATTCGATGTGTGTTGTGCTCCCTGATGTTGTTGATGCATCAGATTGTGTTTATTTGTTGATTTTCCTTCGATTTTTCTGTTAAAACCGTCACTGAGTGACGGACATGGCGACAGAGTCGGTACCAGTTGTTTCTAAAAGTCAATTATCTGTGCTCTATGCCTGTTTCTGAAAGCGAGTTTTTAACAGGAAATGTGTTGTTTGTTTGTGTGCTTTGATTCGTTACCAGAACCAGGTGTAGCTGCAGGGGGCAGAGCAGGAAGTCAGCAGCATCTCGTCCTCTGCTGAGAGGAAGTTCCGCCCACTGCACGGCCCTGTCGGTGCAACTCCGCCTTCAATGGGGTCTCAGCTAATGAAGATGCTGTGACAGTGTGACTTAGCTGGTGGTCCTGCAGAAACACAGAGGAAGCTGGGAGAACGATGCTGATGATGCGACCGCAAACACGAGTCAGCACATTTAAACATGGCACTGCAGCAGCTGGGATACGAGATCACAGCAGTGTCAACGGACTGAGCAGCCAATCAGAAGCAAGCATAAAAAGTCACCACACTGGTTTACAGACCCACACACACTCACACATCACAGTTTTTGTATCACCTGAGGTAACTTTTATTTATTGATCACCAATCAACAACAATGGCTCTCAACAGTGTGTCAACATCAAACTCTTCAGCATAAAATACACTGGTGAAGAGAGACTGAGCGACAACAAACGCAACACTCTCTCTTCACTCCTTCATTCACTCCTTCTTCACTCCTTCATTCACTCCCTCTTCAATCCTTCATTCACTCCCTCTTCACTCCTTCACTCACTCCCTCATTCACTCCCTCTACACCCATTCATACACTCCCTCTTCACTCCTTCATTCACTCCCTCTTCACTCCTTCATTCACTCCCTCTTCACTCCTTCATTCACTCCTTCATACACTCCCTCTTCACTCCTTCACTCACTCCCTCATTCATTCCCTTTACACCCGTTCATTCACTCTCTCTTCACTCCTTCATTCACTCCCTCTACACCCGTTCATTCACTCTCTCTTCACTCCTTCATTCACTCCCTCTACACCCGTTCATTCACTCTCTCTTCACTCCTTCATTCACTCCCTCTACACCCGTTCATTCACTCTCTCTTCACTCCTTCATTCATCTTTCTTCACTCCTTCATTCATCCTTCTTCACTCCTTCATTCACTCCCTCTTCACTCCTTCATTCACTCCCTTTTCGATCCTTCACTCACTCCCTCATTCACTCCCTCTACACCCGTTCATTCACTCTCTCTTCACTCCTTCATTCACTCCCTCTACACCCGTTCATACACTCCCTCTTCACTCCTTCATTCACTCTCTCTTCACTCCTTCATTCACTCCCTCTTCATTCCTTCATACATTCCTTCATTCACTCCCTCTTCAATCCTTCATTCACTCCTTCATTCACTCCCTCTTCAATCCTTCATTCACTCCTTCATTCACTCCCTCTTCAATCCTTCATTCACTCCTTCATTCACTCCCTCTTCACTCCTTCACTCACTCCCTCATTCACTCCCTCTACACCC
>KV751370.1:229993-251829 GCA_001698575.1 Mola mola | reverse complement strand
TACATAAAAAACAAAATGAGTGCTTTTAATTTGAATGGCGAAAGCGGAAGTGCGGTTTTTAACGTTGCGGTTCCCCTCGTTCGCGCTCCATCTCCATCCTGCAGCAGGTTGCTGTAGACGAAAGGTTCAGCTGTGTTCAAAACTGAGCTGAACTGAACGGAACCGGCAAGAGGAGTCCGTCCGAGCTCAGCACTTCAGCCGCAGTCATGAAGCCTCAGGGCGGCCCGAGGAGGAGCGTCGTCCCGCTGCTAGTTTTCGTAATCTACTGCTCCGCCGGTCCGGGCCACGCCGACAGGGTCAGCAGACACGCACGCACGCACACACACAGACACACACACACACGGGCACGCACAGGTGATGTGTTAGTGTGAGTTTTACATTTATGTCCAGGCTTTTATTGTGAAAAAAATGAGAAAAAACTAAATTTTGTAAGGTTTTGAATGCATGCTATCAATCGCATCTTTGTGTCTGTGTCTGCATGCATGTGTTACCATGGTACAGAGAAATGGGTGTGCTTGATAAATTTTATTGTTTTTTCACAGCTTTCTTGGACTTAAAGTTTGCACTATTGCTGTACTAATAACAGTTTCAAACAGTGTTACTCTCTAACAACCGTTTGAAACAGTATCACTGTACTAACAACAGTGTCAAACACTATCACTGTACTAACAACAGTGTCAAACAGTATCAGTGTACTAACAACAGTTTCAAACTGTATCACTGTACTAACAACAGTGTCAAACAGTATCAGAGTACTAACAACAGTTTCAAAATGTATCACTGTATTAACAACAGTGTCAAACAGTATCACTGTCTAACAACCGTTTGAAACAGTATCACTGTACTAACAGCAGTTTCAAACAGTATCACTGTACTAACAATGGTGTCAAACAGTATCACTGTACTAACAACGGTGTCACTGTACTAACAACAGTATCAAACAGTATCACTGAACTAACAACAGTGTTAAACAGTATCACTGTACTAACAATGGTGTCAAATAGTATCACTGTACTAACAACAGTTTCAAACAGTATCACTGTACTAACAACGGTGTCACTGTACTAACAACAGTATCAAACAGTATCACTGAACTAACAACAGTGTTAAACAGTATCACTGTACTAACAATGGTGTCAAACAGTATCACTGTACTAACAACAGTGTCAAACAGTATCGTTGTGCTAAGAACAGTGTTGCTGTACTAACAACAGTGTCAAACTATCACAGTACTAACAACAGTGTCAAACAGTATCGTTGTGCTAAGAACAGTGTTGCTGTACTAACAACAGTGTCAAACTATCACAGTACTAACAACAGTGTCAAACAGTATCGTTGTGCTAAGAACAGTGTTGCTGTACTAACAACAGTGTCAAACTATCACAGTACTAACAACAGTGTCAAACAGTATCGTTGTGCTAAGAACAGTGTTGCTGTACTAACAACAGTGTCAAACTATCACAGTACTAACAACAGTGTCAAACAGTATCGTTGTGCTAAGAACAGTGTTGCTGTACTAACAACAGTGTCAAACTATCACAGTACTAACAACAGTGTCAAACAGTATCGTTGTGCTAAGAACAGTGTTGCTGTACTAACAACAGTGTCAAACTATCACAGTACTAACAACAGTGTCAAACAGTATCGTTGTGCTAAGAACAGTGTTGCTGTACTAACAACAGTGTCAAACTATCACAGTACTAACAACAGTGTCAAACAGTATCGTTGTGCTAAGAACAGTGTTGCTGTACTAACAACAGTGTCAAACTATCACAGTACTAACAACAGTGTCAAACAGTATCGTTGTGCTAAGAACAGTGTTGCTGTACTAACAACAGTGTCAAACTATCACAGTACTAACAACAGTGTCAAACAGTATCGTTGTGCTAAGAACAGTGTTGCTGTACTAACAACAGTGTCAAACTATCACAGTACTAACAACAGTGTCAAACAGTATCGTTGTGCTAAGAACAGTGTTGCTGTACTAACAACAGTGTCAAACTATCACAGTACTAACAACAGTGTCAAACAGTATCGTTGTGCTAAGAACAGTGTTGCTGTACTAACAACAGTGTCAAACTATCACAGTACTAACAACAGTGTCAAACAGTATCGTTGTGCTAAGAACAGTGTTGCTGTACTAACAACAGTGTCAAACTATCACAGTACTAACAACAGTGTCAAACAGTATCGTTGTGCTAAGAACAGTGTTGCTGTACTAACAACAGTGTCAAACTATCACAGTACTAACAACAGTGTCAAACAGTATCATTGTACTAACGACAGTTTCAAACATTATCACAGTACTAACAACAGTGTCAAACAGTATCACTGTACTAACAACAGTTTCAAACAGTATCATTGTACTAACAACAGTGTTGCTGTACTAACAACAGCAGTTTCAAACAGTATCACTGTAGTAACAACAGTGTCACTGTACTAACAGTATCAAACAGTATCACTATACTAACAACAGTGTCAAACAGTATCGCTGTACTAACAACAGTGTCAAACAATATCACTGTACTAACAACAGTGTCAAACAGTATCACTGTACTAACAACAGTGTCACACGTTATCACTGTACTAACAACAGTTTCAAACTGTATCACTGTACTAACAATGCTGTCAAACAATATCACTGTACTAACAACAGTGTCAAACAGTATCGCTGTACTAACAACAGTGTCAAACAGTATCACTGTACTAACAACAGTGTCACACGTTATCACTGTACTAACAACAGTTTCAAACTGTATCACTGTACTAACAACAGTTTCAAACAGTATTACTGTACTAACAACAGTGTCAAACATTATCACTGTACTAACAACAGTGTCAAACAGTATCATTGTACTAACAACAGTGTCACTGTACTAACAGTGTCAAACATTATCACTGTACTAACAACAGTGTCAAACAGTATCATTGTACTAACAACAGTGTCACTGTACTAACAGTATCAAACAGTATCACTGTACTAACAACAGTGTCAAACAGTATCATTGTACTAACAACAGTGTCACTGTACTAACAGTATCAAACAGTATCACTATACTAACAACAGTGTCAAACAGTATCGTTGTACTAAGAACAGTGTTGCTGTACTAACAGCAGTGTCAAACAGTATCACTGTACTAACAACAGTTTCAAACAGTATCATTGTACTAACAACAGTGTTGCTGTACTAACAACAGCAGTTTCAAACAGTATCACTGTAGTAACAACAGTGTCACTGTACTAACAGTATCAAACAGTATCACTATACTAACAACAGTGTCAAACAGTATCGTTGTACTAAGAACAGTGTTGCTGTACTAACAGCAGTGTCAAACAGTATCACTGTACTAACAACAGTTTCAAACAGTATCGTTGTACTAACAACAGTGTTGCTGTACTAACAACAGTGTCAAACAATATCACTGTACTAACATCAGTGTCAAACAGTATCACTGTACTAATAACAGTGTCAACAATGTCTTGGTTGGTTCTTGAATTGATCATTTCTGGGCTGGATGTGGCTCTGGATTCTTACATGTTATGTTCTGGTCTTGTGAATGATGAGGGGGTCCAGACTTCTGGCTGGTCAGGTTGCAAGGTTTTGCTGAAAATACCTCAGACCTGATTGTGGAGGGTCTCAGAACAGTGGCCGTTGATGACTTCAGTGTGTAACAGAGAACTTTTGTTATCAGCTGTAGATTTTTGGTTGTTCTATCGTCACATTGGAACAGCACACTGACCTAACCAAAGATGGCTGCTATGTCTCAACCCGATATCCTGATAAGAGCGTCTTCTGCTGGTGACCTCATCAGCAGTCAGAGCCTGTGCAGTAGTAATCTGGGGTTGGAGCCACTGTTTTGGAGTTCTTATCCGCCCACTCAATCATCAGCAGAGCTCAGCTGTCAATCATGACGTTTCACACCATTTTATATCATCAATAACTGATCAGAAAAATGAACACTTGAACATACGTCAGCGTGTCAAGAATGACCTAAAATGAGAGAAACCATCTTTGAGAAATTGTTATTTGAGTTTTAAGTTTGGCCTAACATGGGGAGGGAGGGGCCTATGAGCTATACTGCAGCCAGCCAGCGGGAGGGGGGGGTGGCGATGGAGATGTTATGGCTTCGCTCTTGGCGAGCTCTCATGTCAGACATCTGTATGTTTTACAGTCTGGTTGTTCTGTGTGATATGGATGGATAATTTTGTTTTTTCTAACAACATATATCACAACGTGATATATATGAACGTCTGTTTCCTGTAAATTTTATAAAAATGTCCACACATAATAAACACATGCCATCACCACAACCTATTTTTGGATAAATCCTGTGACTAAACCTCAAACCGCAGTTTTCAGCTGAAAAACAACGTACAGAGGGCTTTGTTGTGTTGTTGAGTGATTCAGATTCAGATGCTGACATTTTAGTGATAAATGTTCAAATTCTGCCTATTGTGTTATCAATCTGCTGAGTGACTGCTCTTTAATGGTTGAAACTTGCTATCGCAGTTATTATTATTATTATGAGATCTGTGACAACGACAGTTTACGTGGAGCAATCAGAAAGGATCCAAAACAATTGATCAGCAGCAGAGACGTCAACATTTGTGATCTGCACATAAACAGTCCTTTCAAGTCTTTTAAGTGAATCAGAGTTCGGCTTCATCTGCTGTTTAAACTGCTACATGATTAGGCTCCGCCCACATTTACATTTATCAATATGCAACTTTACAAGTATAATAGATTAGTTCACATGCTGATCTCGCTCTTTGTTGTTGGATTTCTCTCGGTGTTGGGTCATGTGACCCAGCAGGTCGAAGTGTATCGACTACTGATCCGAGGTCTGTCCGCCAGCGGAAATCAAAGAATGTCAGAAGAATGGTAGACAGGAAATTAAACCTGTCTGTCTGTCTGTGTGTCCGTGTGCAGTCAGTCAGACAGTCTGTTGTTTTAGTTTGTCTCTTTTCAGTTTTAGGCCTTTTGTTCTGATCTCTTGTTATTCCTGACCTGGTTACGCACGCACACACACACGGAGTACAGCTCTGGTGCTGGTGATGTGGGAGAGGACAACCTTTGTCTCCAGGGTTTTCTTCAGCCTTTAACCCCCGACACCAGGCTCTTTGCATCCGTTTGAACGTGACCTTCGCTGGTTAGTTTGTTTGGTGTCTCTGCATGTTGGCACGGCAGATGTGTGGAAACCTACCCATGATGCCCTGCTGCAGGACGTGTCCAGGCACCGCTGGGAGACAGGAATGAAGATAAGACGCGCGACCGTCTGCTGGCTTATCACAGTTACACCTGCAGGATACATGAGGTGTTTGGGTTTCCAAGGAAAAAGATAACCACATCGTGAAGAAACATGTTGGACCACGACCCACTTGAGCCAGGACAGAACAGGTCCCAGGGTTCCCCACAGACCTGAACCACCGGCGCACTAACACTGTTTGCTGAGAGTTTAGTCTGTCTGTCTGTCTGTCTGTCTGTCTGTCTGTCTGTCTGTCTGTCTGTCTGTCTGTCTGTCTGTCTGTCTGTCTGTCTGTCTGTCTGTCTGTCTGTCTGTCTGTCTGTCTGTCTGTCTGTCTGTCTGTCTGTCTGTCTGTCTGTCTGTCTGTCTGTCTGTCTGTCTGTCTGTCTGTCTGTCTGTCTGTCTGTCTGTTTGTTTGAACTGTTGAACCTTTAAATCCAACTTAAGCCTGAGCCTCAAACATCTCCAACACCAACAGGAGACTCATCACTGCGCTCAGACCGACCCGAGTCCATGTTTTAGTCCATGAAAACCTTACTTGTTCACTTTTCTCTGTGCAGGTGTGTCACTGCAGCGGGAAGTCTTTCTGTCACTGTGATGGGGTCAAAGGTCAAAAGGTGAGACTACCTCAACACATGTGTGATGTTGGTGTCTGAAAGCAGCTGAAGTGACTCAGACCTGGTTCTGTCTCATATTTGATGTCACCTCCTGTTAAACTATGAATGCATGAATCTGTCCGCCTGTCTGTCTCTCTGATCGAAGGAAGCAGCTTCAGCTGATGTACAGCTGTTGTTGGAGTTGATGAACATGTTAACATTATTCTGACAGTTTAATTGTGCTAAGCTAACAGTGTTGCTGTCTTGTGTCAGCTGTCTCTGTGGGCTCACGACCCTGCAGTCCGACTGACCTGTTTAACCCACAACTCAAAGTTTCTGTTTCCTCTGACTTCATCACGTCACTCATGATGACGATCCCTGATCACTTGGTTTCTCTGTAAACCTGGAACATTTTCAAGCCCTGAGTCACGTCTGCAGGCTCAGACTGTAGGACAAAAGTCCTAAGAGGCAAAACCCAGGGCCTCACAGTGACATCATCCTGAGCCCTCATCAGTGTGAGTTGACAGGCTGCTGTCCTCCAGTGGTGACCTGCTGTCACTGCAGGCTCTAACATGGCTCCCTGATGTGGCTCTCCGGAGAACACGCAGCCCAACATGGTTCATGATAAAAACCAACATGAACATCAACAGTTTAAAAGTTAAATTATCATTTTCTGGCACAAAAAAAAAAATGTTCCTGTGCAGCTGCAATAAATGTCAGAAGTGACATGACTGTGTTTGCAAATGTGACTCATGATGTCTGGGGAAGTGATTTAACTTTAGTTTTTTAATGGAAGGAGCACAACATAAATCAAAAAATGTTGATACAGTCGAATCTGGACAAACGCACATCGTCCCAGCCCTCCCAACAAGCCCCAACTGCTCCACTCATGGTTTGGCGAGCAGCACCATCCAGCACCTTCCTGCCTAGAGAACCAAACCAGCACGGTCTCTGTCGGTGACGTTCCGCCGTGGAATATTTCAGTGCTCTCTGACCAGCACAGTCTTCATGGATTCTTCCGCAGCTCAGAACCATCTGTTTCAATGTGCTGTGATTCAGTCGCTGGGTTGCCCTGAGAACATTTAAACATGTCAGTAAATATGGAGCAAATGCAAATCAAACATTTAAATGCAGTCAGGCGAAGGAGACGGGAAATCTGGGGGTCTCAGACCACCGAGACCACCCAGGGGTGATCTCAGGTGTGTTCTGAAAGAGCACAAAAGCTGGTTCCTCTCCGCTGAACTTAAAACGTCCGTCTTCTCGCTCAGGAGCCTGAATGCACCTGGATTACAGCCAGGATATGTGCACACTTGAGTTTACCTGAGCGAGCTGCTTCTGTGAGGACAACAGCTCTACTGATCCAGGATCTGTTCCATACCTGAAACCACCTGAGTCACCTGTTCATCTGAACTCACCTGAGTTTACCTGGTTGACAGATCCAGGATCTGTTCTGTACCTGAAACCACCTGATTCATCTGTTCATCTGAACTCACCTGGGTTTACCTGGTCGACAGATCCAGGATCTGTTCCTTACCTGAAACCTGAGTTTTCGCAGATCATGTCAGTCAGCTGATGAGCTGACCTCAGATTTGCTCAACACTTCCTGATCTCAGCCTATTGTCCTCTGCAGGGTGAACTTGGTTTCCTTGGATATGATGGAATACCTGGAGTGATTGGTTACCCTGGAAATGAGGGCAACCAGGGCTCACCTGGAGAAAAGGTAACACCGTCGGAAGTGAAGCAGCAGATGAGACAACAGATGTGGTTCCTCTGGGTTCCGTCCTTGTTCCGTTTTTACTGAATCTGTTTTAGTTCAGATGTTTTGACGTACTTTGTCAATCAATCAGCAAATCAGCTGTTTGTTGTGTTATTTACAGAAATTTAATGATTTGTTTGCGGATTGTTGGTTGTTTTCATCAGCTGTGAGTTACATGACTTCAGACTTGAAAAATTAAAAGTTTTAATGACTTCAGCATCAGAAATGTGTTAAAAGCTAATCAGCTTTTTGCTTTTCTGAGCAGCCAATCAGCTGCTGGTTCTGTCCTTGTCAGTAAGGCCTTTGTTATTTGTTGTCAGGGCAACCGAGGAGCAGCAGGAGGTCCAGGTCTGAAGGGCTCTCGGGTATGACTAATGATGATGACGATGATTCACTGAGAAGAATTTATCCTGTGTTGAGTTTGACTGAATTCATTTAAAATCCCTGTCTTCTTTCCAGGGTCCTCCAGGAAAACCAGGTTTCCCAGGACCTCCAGGACTACCAGTAAGAACAGAGATAGAACCCAAGGGAATATCCAGAGAACATTAGGAAGAAGAGAATTTTCTTATCTTTCTACAGCGCAAGACTTTATATGAAAACTGTCAATGTGTGAAGTGTCAACCGTCATAAAACTGTTGGAGTGAAGGCAGTGAGAGGAGGGAAGGTGTGAAGGGAGGCTGTTGGTTCCTGCAGAAACAATTTGAAAAAATCAGTTCCAAAGTTCCAGATGGACGGATGAGATTAAGATTCTTGTGTTTTTTCTCAGGGACTTCCTGGACATGAAGGACCCATCGGCCAAACAGGACTCCCAGGATGCAATGGGACAAAGGTAGAGCTCAGTTAGCTTCCGTAAACACTGACACAGTGCAAGTAAAGTGTCGAGGCGGAAACACAATAAAAACGCAATAAACTGAAATGCAAAAAACAAAAGGGAAACAAGGTGAAGACTAAAAAACGCAGACAGAACAGCAGAACTGTATGTTTGTGGAGGTTCTCAGTCATCCAGGTTGAGGTCTTCTCAAGTGCTACAGTTGAAGGCATCTGGACCTGTTTTTGGTTTTTGAAGACGTTTCACTTCTCATCCAGAACTGATAAGCCTTTCTCTGAGAGATGAAATATCCTCAAAAACCCCAAAGAAGTCCAGATCAACTAAAGCAGTTGAGACACAAGAGAACTGTTTGTTTCCTTCCTTAAGAGTGGAACCAGAGATCGACTGGCTCAGAACCTCACGTACATCTCATGACCAGACGTATTAGCCTCGAACCAGCAGCTCCTGCGACCCTGATGTGTTGGTTCTCTCTCACAGGGGGATGTTGGTTACCCAGGATTCCGCGGGGTTCCAGGACCTCTCGGCTTTCAAGTGAGTCCTGGCCACTTCCTGTGTGAGACAGTGAGAACCTGCCCAAAATTTCCAGTGAAGCTAAGCTGGGCTAACAGACTGTGTTGTTGTGTTTCAGGGTGAACGAGGACTGAGAGGTGAAAAGGTAATTCCACACATTCACATGCTGTGATGATCAAACCTCGTGTCTGCAGTTCCTCCCACCGTCCTCAGGTGACCAGTGCGACCAAAAAAGGAATGAATGAGTGTAGATCTTTCTGTAGCTCGTTTAAATGCAGAAGGTTTACACGTTTACACGCAGGTCAGAAGGATAAACGATAAAATTACTGCAGAAAACACAAAACAACGACACAAAAAAGGAAATAGCACTGAAACAAATCAGCAGTGAGACAGGAAAAAGACCTGAGGTGAGTTTATAGCCGTAAATACCACCAAGTCACCCGAAGCACTTCTTGTTCACACCAAGATTTCAGGGTTTGCGTGTCATTAGAGAAACCGGCTACGCTAACGTTAACAGCAGCAGTTAAGCTGAGCACTGCGTCACTGCAGCCACTTCCTCTCTGTTTCTCCGAACATTAATAGGAACTGTGAGAACATCATTAATACTGGACAACACATTGTTACAGACACAACAGGAAATAATGTTCCATGATGGCTGAACCCCCCCGCAGCATTAGCACGCCACGTCCTGACGTCACTGCTACAGCACATCACTGATATATTCAGTGTCTGAGAAACGCTGGAGTGTGAAGTGTGTCGTTGGCCACCAGGAAGCTCCCTCAGAGTTTTTATGGAGCTGGTTTGACAAAAAAGAAATGGTTGGTCGTCCAACGGCATCTCTGTCTTTATGTTTGCTTTCAGGGCGACTCGCTCGTCTTCCCCGTCACGCCGGACGTTAAAGGAGTCAGAGGACCACAGGGACCGGATGGAGAAAATGTCAGTCACCATCATTTGGTGTTTGTGATATACAGAAGGTTCCTCAGTACAAATGTTGTGCTGAGCTGTTGTATCCCATCATGCATCTTACCAAGTAACCAATCAAAATAACGTTTAGATATGTGAGTCCGAGGAACATCTGTGTCCTGCAAATGGACAGCAGGAGGGACAGCAGGAGGGACAGAAGGAGGGACAGCAGGAGAGACAGCAGGGGGGACAGCAAGAGGGACAGAAGGAGGGACAGCAGGAAGGACAAAAGGAGGGACAGCAGGAAGGACAGCAGGAGAGACAGAAGCTACAGCATATTTCAGTTCTTACGCCGAACAACTGAACTTCTTGTGGGGACAAACTCCTCTTTGAATGTGCATATGTTGTTATGTTTGTGTGTCTGAGTGAATGAAGACAGGAGTGGGCGGAGCCCATGGAGCCCGCTGTGACCTACAGCGGCTGAAGCTAAAAGCAGTTAATGAAAAAAATCAATCTTCAACTTTTTAAATTGTCCTAAAGCACAAATTCAAATTAATTCATAAATTTGATTCATTGCCCAACCCCTGTCTGTGATCCACTTTTGATCACAGGCTGTTAGCCTGGAAGCTAACTTTATTCTATTGGCTGTTGGAGCATGAGCTCTGATTGGCTGTTTATATTCCAGGGGCTGAGAGGAGATCAGGGCGAACCAGGCCTGCCAGGACCACCAGGATCGGCTGGACTTCCTGTAATCATCAGTTGAATCAGACTTTGTGTGAATGTTGACGTTGATCAGAGGTTCATCAGCTGTTTCTCCTCTCTCGCTTCTCAGGGACGCCAGGGGTTGCCGGGGTTACCAGGAGACAAGGTTCGTCAGCGCATCGGCTGTATCTGTTTGGTCATGTGATCACTGGGTCCTGATAATGCTCTGTCTGGTTTTAGGGTCAGGAGGGGCCAAGTCCAGTGATCCCAGGTCCTCGAGGGCAGAAGGTGAGCTAATTTATGCTAATTAGCATTAAGGCTAATCGACAAATTTTAAGTTCCCATTAAAACATCTGTTGTTTGACTGTCAGGGTGATCGTGGCCCTCCAGGGATTCCTGGACAGAAAGGGATCAAACTGTACGCCGAAGGATCCAAAGATCTGAAGGTCTGTCTGACTGACCAACTGTCTGACTGACTGACTGACTGTCTGTCTGTCTCACTGATTGTCTGACTGATGGTGTGACTGTTTGTGTCTGAAAGAGTGACTGACTGCCTGACTGACTGACTGTCTGTCTGTCTGTCTGACTCTCTCTCTGTCTGACTGTCTGTCTGACTGACTGTCTGTCTGAAACACTCACTGTCTGTTTTTCTGACTGACTGTCTGTCTGACTGTCTGACCGACGGACTGACGGTCTGACTGACTGACTGACTGACTGACTGTCTGACTGACTGTCTGACTGTCTCACTGATTGTCTGACTGAAAGACTGACTGACTGACGGTCTGACTGTCTGATGGTCTCACTGACTGTCTGACGGACAGATTGACTGTCTGTCTGTCTGTGTCTGAAAGACTGACTGACTGTCTGTCTGACTCTCTGATGGTCTCACTGACTGTCTGACGGACAGATTGACTGATTGTCCGTCTGTCTGTCTGTCTGACAGACTGTCAGTCTGACTGTCTGTGTCTGAAAGACTGACTGACTGACTCTCTGTCTGTCTGACGGTCTGACTGTCTGACTGACTGACTGACTGACTGACTGTCTGTCTGTCTGTTTGTCCGACTGTCTGTCTGTCCAACTGTCTGTCTGACTGACTGTCTGTCTGTCTGACTGACTGACTGTCTGTCTGTCTGTCTGTCTGTCTGTCTGTCCGACTGTCTGTCTGACTGTCTGTCTGTCTGACTGACTGACTGTCTAACTGACCGACTGTCTGTGTCTGAAAGACTGACTGACTGACCGACTGTCTGACTGTCTGACTGTCTGACTGACGGTTTGACTAACCGTCTGACTGAGTGGCTGTCTGACAGACGGTTTGACTGACTGACTGTCTGACTGATGGTCTGACTGACTGACTGACTGTCTGTTTTTCTGACTGACTGCCTGACTGTCTGTCTGACTCTCTGACCGACGGACTGACGGTCTGACTGTCTGACTGACTGACTGTCTGACTGACTGTCTGATTGACTGTCTGTCTGACTGTCTCACTGATTGTCTGACTGACTGACTGACTGACTGAGTGACTGACTGTCTGTCTGTGTGTGTGTCTCTCACTCTGTTGTCACTTTTGTTGTTGTTTTTCAGGGTGAACCGGGTGATGTTGGAGATAAAGGTTGTCATGGACTTGATGTAAGTCAGATCCGTCTCACAGTCTGATCACCTGTCTGTGTGTCTGCAACAGGAACCTGTATCCCTGCAGCTGACCTGTAATTAAGCGTTTGTTTTGTCGTCCAGGGTGTGTCGGGTAAATTGGGGGTCAAAGGAGAGAAGGGTGAGCGCGGCGATCCGGGTCCACTGGTAAGAGAGAGATTCCTGATCACATGATCAATGCGATCGATCTGTTATCAAGAAAGATCAATTCTTTCAATTGTCCTCATTGTTTGAGCTGAATTGTAAGAGGATTCAGCCGGTGTGACGTGGTTTCAGGGAAAGCCGGGCAAGGACGGAGCCCTGGGGGAGCAAGGAGAACAGGTAGCATTTAGTTGGTTGAAGCTAGCAGTTGAATTCTCTGACTAATGAGTAACCAGCTGTGTGTCCGCAGGGAGACCCCGGCGATCGCGGCTTCGTCGGCCCTCCCGGTATCGATGGAGCCAAAGTGAGTACTGCGACACAGGTACACAGATTACTACTGCAGTACTGCACTGTCTACTACTGTGTTGGCTGTGTGTGTGTGTGCAGGGGGAAAAAGGTGACCGTGGTTTTCCAGGACTTCCAGGAGAGGTGAGTCAGAGTTTTTCACTGCAGAATTCACTGACAGGAAGTATGGAGATTTAACAAAGTAAGAGTCAGATTGACTGAAAAGCTGTAAAACTGCATA
Source organism: Mola mola (assembly GCA_001698575.1). Lineage (NCBI taxonomy): Eukaryota > Metazoa > Chordata > Actinopteri > Tetraodontiformes > Molidae > Mola > Mola mola. The sequence continues at coordinate 238,973 of KV751370.1, read as the reverse complement.
TGACCAGGTGAATGACGTTGCATCACTCATGAGCGAAGTGGCGTTGGTTGATTCTGTGTGCGTGTGTACTGCTCTCACAACAATGAGACAAACAGTCCAGAATCTTTTCAGTATTAGGAGTCAAAAAGAGGAAGGTGGAGCCAGAAGATGAGGGCGTGGCCAACACATACTTCCCGCAGACTTCATCTTAAACATCTTAAATGTCTGTTTGTTTTCATCAGATAGTCTGGAATCACATATTCCTGGCAGGCCAGCCTGGAGTCCCTGGGCCCCGCGGACCCCCTGGAGTCCCTGGAGAACAAGGTACTACACTGAGTGGCCCTGAAGGGAGGGGTCACTGTGTTTTCCATGTTTTTATTTTCAGTGGATCTTAACGGCTCAAATGTTGTCATCAGCAGGACAGAAACTGAATCAGACAACAGAAGTGAGAAGATTTTTCCTCGTCTGACAAAATTCAACAGTGAAACACTGACACAAATGTTTTCACTGTGTGTTCAACCTGCTGTAACACAGGAATCTTGGAATTTTGGCGTTCAATAGTAATTAATAATCAATAATCCAAAATGGTTATTAATTATATTGGGTTGTAGGATAACATTGGCATTAGATCATGTGACGAAGGGAAGGTAGCTCCAGCACTGTGAGGTGGCTCTGGGTGAGTGTTCGTACCACAGATGCACACCTCATGACTGAAAGTGTTAATGGAAGCGAGGGGAGTTTGGGGGCCTGGGGCTCTGTCTCAGGCTCTGTGGGGCAGAAACAATCAGGTCCAACAGAGACAACTGGGTTATCAGTTTTAACCACAATACAACTGTTTACAAGTACAACTGGATGTCTCCTCCTGCAAAAGCAGATTAAATTTTGAACACTTTGCCTCGAATGTAAACTACTGCGTATCTCCGTATCTGTGTATATGTGAACGGTGTCTGAGGCCATGGGCTATAGACAAAGGCAATATGGCTGACAGCTGTGTTACTGTGTCAGAGGGGTCAGACCAGTTACTGTTGGAGACCACTTCTATTAGCCTAGCTTTGCTATACTAGTCCCAGATCAACATTTCCAGTCAGTGGAAACAAAAGCAATGCTCTCTTGTCTGGTGTCTGTGGGGGAGGGTATCCAGGCTGGAAGACCTGGCTGCAGTTGCAGGGAAGGTGTTGAGTCTTGGCTGTTTAATCTTAGTGAAACAGAAAATAGGAAACCGGTTGCTCCTTGTTCCCTTCAAAGTTAGCATTACAGTACTAACGTTCTGTAACTCCTATTTCTTGGAGGTTGGCCTGCAAGTTCTGGTGTAGCTGTTGCCTGAAGTTCAGATCTCTGCAGGCCACAGAGGGGAGGGGAGGAGCTGCAGCTCTGTGCCTGTTGGAAGTCAGCAGGAGAAAACTTAATAAAGGGAGAGAGGCATTTTCAATTCTTGAGATCTAAAGTCACTGACCAATCAGGTTGAGTCCTCAGCTGGGTTCTGTATTGGGGTATAAAAACTGGGGGTTTGGGTTAGTCCTCAGAACATGAGGCCATATGGGTAACGAGGGAAGTTGGAGCATCAGATGATTGGCATGTGTGGATACGATCTTGAAACAGAGAAAAACACGAAGCCAGAAAATCCTGAAGGACTATGTCCGGCCATCAGTTTTTGACCTCAAGCTCAAGTGCGCTTGGGTTATGCAGCAGGGCAATGATCCGAAACACACCAGAAAGTCCAGCTCTTTAATGGCTTAAAAAAAAACCCCAAAATCCAGGTCTTGGAGTGGCCTAGTCAAAGTCCAGACTTAAATCCATCCAAAAGCATATATGTATATTGTGACTTTTGTAAGCAAACTGTTGATTCTGCATGTACAAACTGCTTGTGGTTTATGAACTTCACTGTGTGCGTATAGAATTTTGAGACTCTTCCAACGCTTCGATTCACAAATGCATTTTTTCAAAGAGAGACTATCTGTAGCCAATCAGATGCTCCCTCCATTCAGCTTTGTGGGCGCGTTCTTGTGATTGGCTGAAAAGCAAAACACCCCCACGTTGGGTATAGTTTACTTATCAGCCAATCACATGATCGTGTCCACACAGCAGTTTCTGAATAATTATGTTACCAACGTGAGGTCGGTATGTTTGTTTACTGAGGGGTGAAGTTCTGTAGCTAAATCAATTTTCCATGTCTGTATCATCCGTACATCAGTGCAGCATTTCAGTACTATGACGAGGCTTTTTCCCCACAGCAGGAGCTCAGCCTGGTCCCACGCATGGCGACAGTCCTGGCCTCCCATCGGGGGGTATTAGCCTTCGGTCGCTCAATAAATGCAACTTGGTGTTTCGCCGCTCATGCTGAAATAACCTAATTGCTGGGGAGGGACTTAATTCTCTGCAGGCGGGAATATTTGGGTGTAACACTGGTCACTACTGCAACAGACATGTAGATGGAGCAGAAGAGGAGACAGCGCTGAGTCAGTCTGGAGTCCTGTAGCAGCTCCGCTGGCCCTCCGTCCTGGGAGCAGTTTACCGGTGTTGACTCTGGTTTTCTGTCTCCCTTCGTCTGAAGCTTTTTTAGCCATTTTTATTTATGTAGAACGCAAAACATTTGTTTGTCCATTTAAAATATTTTTGTGGAGAGAATCAGTTACACATAGTAAATCACAAATTGTCTCCCTGGGGTTTGACAAACTGTACAGATGTGACCCCCTCTACCCTCAGAACCCTCGAATCGGGTGAGGAAAAACTTAAAAAAACCAGCAGCAGACCTGCCAGTCGTTTGACGTTTACTGAACAACATTGTGATGATAAGGTAATTTCATCTACTGTTGCGTTTTAAATCAAAGTCAATTTTTCTTGTAAACTTTAGTTCAGTTGCAACCAGAAAAATCCTGAGATCTGACCCCGGCATGATGGGACCGCTGGGCCGATCTGACCTCTGTTTTTACACCTTTGTGCTTTGAATTTTTGTAAAGTTAAAAGTAAAAACATCAAGTGCTTAATCTCTCAATGGCAGAGGGTTCCCCTCTAGATCCTGGATTGCCCTCTGGATCATACTAGAGCAGAGCAGGAAACAGTCATGTCAAAAGAGGCTAAAGTTTTGGACACTGTCTTTCTGTCCGTCTGTCTGTAAGACAGGCAGACAGGCAGAGAGACAAGCAGACAGACAGTCAGACAGTCAGACAGACATACAGACCTGGGCACAGTTAAATTGACTTATCAGATCAGCTGTCAGTGTCACTGGGAGGGAAGAGCCAGATCCAGACAAGAGAACAGGTGCAGTTCAGTCAGACGAGGGTCCTGCCAATCCAGGTAGGTCTAGCCTTCAAAGTTAATTGAACCCAGAACCAGGGCTCAACCAGGACTGGATCCATGTGAACAGGAGCTGAGTCCTGGCTGTTCGTGTGAGCTAATGGACAGATGTGTTCATCTTGTGCTTCCTTTCAGGACTCATCGGTTTTCCTGGACTGCAGGGCCAAGCAGGTACACGTTGTCATGTTGATAGATTAATTAATGATCAGATTACAATCAATGACAACAATACTCTCACACAGGATTGTTGCCCTGGTGTTTCATATTCACTTTATCATCCCTTCAGGTGTTGGTCTCGTGGGTCCTTTTGGCCCCCGGGGGCCGCCTGGATCAACTGGACCCAAGGGAGATCCTGGCAAGCCTGGGCCCATTAGTTTTGGACCCCCCGGACAGACTGGAGTCCCAGGAGCTCGTGGAGCTGAAGGACAACCAGGAGAACCAGGAATACCAGGTGAGTTTCTGTGAGGTCCTGACCGGGAAAGTGCTACCAGCAGAGTACCTCATGTCAGACGCCAGAGTCGGCCTCAGACTGAATATGCAGCTTTGAGCGCCTGCTCAAACTCACTCTGAGTTTGTTCAAGAAGTTCTAGAGATTGTTCGAGAAGAATGGTTGGACTGGAGGTGTTTCACTACATTGTCTGCTGGGTTACTTTGACATGAAGGCCTGTGGGAGCACGTGGGAGTCTCAGTGCACGTGGTGAGGATGGTTTTCGTATGGCCTGGACGTTGCTGGCATGAAACAGGAGGCATATACATGGTTTACGGACGGGAGCTCGTCGGGTAACGCGGCCTCACACGTCAAGGGGCGCTCGGGACTGTGGAACTAGTGAAGTTCTGAGCTGTTCTGGGCTTCAGGTCTGACATTCCTCCTGGCTCATGTTCTCGCGATCACCAGCTTTGATCCGACGTCCTGCATCTTCTTGTCACTGGTTCTGTGTCAGCGTGGACCGTTTTATCAGCAGAATCAGGGACATCTGATCACATGATATTTGCATAAATCGGCTTCAGGGTGTTTAAACGAGGAAATAACCTTTAGGCTCTCTGCTCGTTCTCACAGCTCAAAGTTCATCCCGGCAATGGTTCGTAGCACAAACCCTGAAATCTTCCTTCTAACCTGGATGTTTTGTTGCTTCCTGTTTGCAGACTTCCTGCAGGGAGACGTCGGCCCTCCGGGACAGAAAGGACCAAAGGGACTGCAGGGGCGTCCTGGAGGCAGAGGGGAGGATGGAGAGACGGGTGGGTGAGGCGAAAACCAGCGTCGCCGATTTTCACTTTACGAGAGAAAGAACCAAACTGAAGAATCCAAACCCATCCAGCTGTGAAGAGGCAGAGTTTTGATTATTGATTATTGATTGGATTTGTCAGGTGAGAAGGGGGAGGTGTGCATAACCTGTCAAACTGTCTTTGGGCCTCCTGGACCTGCAGGTGACACAGGAGAACCCGGTGAAGTTGGCGTGATGGGTGAGAACTGTACATCTCCATTTAATAATTTTTATTACTGATTGATCTGCCAATTATCGTCATGATTAATAGTTCAATCAACAGGATAATTGAATAAGAAAAAATTACAGAATTCATTGATTACTAAGGTGTTGGAAACAGAGGATGTATTAATCCAGTAATCCTGTCTATGACGTTCTTCGGTTTCCAGGTTCGGCTGGTTTTCCAGGAACCAAAGGGTACAAAGGGGTCAAAGGTTTTCAAGGACTCCCTGGTGAACAGGTGACAGCTCAGGAGTTTTTCTGATTTCATTTTGGTGTAAATTCTCTGTGAAATGTGTCAAAGTTTTATAAATGTGAGCTGAGCCAATGATAGAGCTGTGTTGTTCTGTCCAGTCAGAGCAGACCGCTGGGCTTTGTGATTGGACACTCACATTGTGAGTCACTGTTATGTCTTCAGGGACCATTTGGTATCCCTGGACTCACAGGCCCCCCGGGACCTGTTGGTGAGCCTGGGGTCCTGCAGAGGGTGGGGCAGAAGGGTGAGGACGGGGACCAGGGGCCTGCAGGACCACCAGGGCCACAGGGGAAGGACGGCCATCCAGGGGTCCCTGGATCCGAAGGTGTTCAGGGAGAAAAAGGAAACGCTGTGAGTGTTGGGTCGGGTCGGGGGTCATTCACATGGTGGGTGAGTGTCCTGAGTTTCCATGGTCACAGTTGTATGACCTGTTGGTGGTGGTTGGCTGTTGGTTCTCAGGTGGCCCTTGGGGAGGAAGGGGAGCAGGGCCCGGTTGGAGAGACTGGTCCCAAAGGTCTACTTGGTCAGATGGGACCTGCAGGACCTCCTGGAATCGGGGCCCCAGGACCTCCAGGAGCAAAAGGCAGTGTGGGAGTCATTGGGCAGCGAGGACATTCTGGAAAACCAGGCGAGTCTTTGGAACCACTTCAAGACTTACATTTTTTTCTTTCAATTGATTTTAACCTCATTTATTTTGTTGCTGCTTAATTCTGATGTTTGTTTGTGGATTCAGTTGTTGTTTTCTGTGTTGACTTCCATTCACATGCTTTCCACTCTGCTTGTTCAGGAGAAAAAGGTTCTCCAGGGGAGATCAGAACATATCCAGGAGACGCAGGACAGAAAGGAGAGAAAGGTTTATCCGGCAACCCGGGACCTGAAGGTGAGAACAGAATGGTCTGAGTGCCAGCTGAACCAGATCAGGACTTTAAGCTGGAGGCCGTCTCGTGGACTTTTTCATGATTTTGTTGTTGAGTATTTTGAGAAGTCGACAGTGGAACCAGAGGGGGGACGAAGTTCAGCTGAAATATGAGTCCCTCAGCGAGACAAAACAACTTTCTGAAAACACAGCAGTGATACAGTCAGGCACACAAGTATGTGGACTAGGACAGTTTCTGTCATGTTGCCTCTGTGCACCACAACAGTGGATCAGAAGTGGTGCAACAACCATCCTGAACAATCTCAGTAGAGACAGTCTTTATCAGTGGTCTCTAAATATCTGGAAATGTTTTTTTTTTTATATGTAAGTTGTAGTTATTGTCGTCAGCCTTGTCAAAGAAGGTTTTCTGTCTCCTTTGGGACAGACAATAAAGTTTATCTATCCATGAACCAATCAGGATGTGACTGATGTGTCGACTTTCAGCTTTAATTCGAAGTGAATCACGGGAGCTTTTTCACATCACTGTTGTGTACTGAGGCAAAATAACAAAACCCGCGTCAATATTTATGAACCTAACTGTACCTACTGAAGTTAGCGTGCTAACCTGTTAGCCCATGCAAGCCCCATCCTGTCCTGTAATACCACTTTTATACCACTAAAGGTGATTGTTCGACAGCCCCGGTACTTTCACAGCCCTCTTAGCGTTTAGGCTAATGAGACAAAATGCCAGAAATATCATTACAGCTATTTTCATCACCAAAGAGAAAAATACTACCAAACACCTTCTGGGCTCAAGTTTTTCACTTTGACCAACTCAGACAAACCTGAGCCTCGTTAACTCATCGTGAAGTCATTGAAACAAGACAGCTCAAACTCAGCAGAAGTGCCTGGGTTCTTCTTTACGCATCAGCTCGATTTGCATCTTGAGATGTGAAAATATTGTGTTTGTTTGACGGGGCAGATTTCACTCTGCTCTACCTACAGCGGACGTGTGTTACTCCACAGATATGCTGCATTTGTGGGGATTCCTTCAATTGTGGAGCTTGAAATGTGCGAAATGTGTGTCCTCCACTCACCTGTCAACTCTGCTCAGGTATGGCAGGACCGTTCGGCCGGCCCGGCTCCATCGGCCTGAAGGGAGAAAAAGGAGACGCAGGATTTACAGTTCAGGGCCCTCCAGGCTTCCCAGGGGTCAAAGGTGAGATTGAAAATGAAACAAACCACTGAAGCTTTCAGTGTACTTAAAATCAAAAACCTGTCAGTAACCGAAGAACGATTTGTGTCCCACCTTGATTTTTGTCGGCTTCAGGACTCAAGGGTGTTCCTGGAGCTCCAGGTTTACCAAGTTTTGGTATCAAAGGACGGGCGGGGCCATCAGGCCCCCCAGGGATGCCGGGCCCCAAGGTAATGGTGATCCACACAGACGGGAAGTTTGAAGAAAGTAGAAGCTCCGCCCAGCTTCTTGGTGCCATGTACAGACGCTTATATGTGTACGCTGGGGCTCCACCCACATCTAACACTACAATCAATACTGTGTTTCTACATTTTCCTGTAGTACTGGAAACGAATCATACTTGAGTGCGTCTTTAAATATAAAGTAAGCAACACAGGGACACAGGGGACACGCCCCCCCAGCTCTTGAAAAACGTCAAATTTTCCCCCACAATAAAATAATAATAACAATAATAATCATGATACATAATACTAATCATTTAAAAATTGGAATTAGGGTCATGTATCAATAAATGCCAACTCTGCTTTTTTAAAGTGTTTTCATAGTTTGACACAACACTTTTAGAGTTTTGTGTCTGTCCGCCCTCCCCATTACTCTCAGCGGTCTCAGCCGTCGCTGCGGTGGGACCCTGTGAGGTTGATGGTCGCTGAAGTGTGACACCTTTCTGATTACGTTTCCCAGAGTCCATCTGTGCGACGCAGGTCGAAGAACCAGCGCAACTTTCTGAAGCTTTGGGGAGTAAAAAGATTCAAACGTTCCTTCATCAACCCGACTTTCAGGGCGTTTTGGGCTGAGCAGAGAGGAGGCGAGACTGTGCCGAGTGTCCCCTTACAGTCACAGTCATCAACAGCGTATTAAGTTACTTCCTGTCATAATGAGCCTGTGCTCCACAGTCCAGGTGCTAGACTGACAGAAGGCAGAAATCACATCTTCATTTACAGGCCGAGAACTGCTGTGTGTGTGTATTCGTTCGTTTGTTTTCTGCCGCTTATCCGGGTCCGGGTCGCGGGGGCAACAGCCTGAGCAGGGAGATCCAGACGCTCCTCTCCCCGGCCTTTTCCACCAACCCCTCCGGGGGGCGGGGGGGACCCCAAGACGTCCCCAACCCAGCCGAGAGATATAATCTCTCCAGCGTGTCCTCGGTCTGCCCCGGGGTCTCCTCCCGGATGTCCAAGCTCCTCACCCTATCTCTAAGGCTGAACCCAGCCACCCTACGAAGGAAGCTCATTTCGGCCGCTTGTATTCGCGATCGCATTCTTTCAGTCCAGAGCTCATGACCATTTGTGAGGGTTGGGACGTAGATTGACCTGTAAATTGAAAGCTTTGCTTTCTGTCTCTGCTCTCTCTTCACCACAACAGACAGCTTCTGCGTCCGCATCAATGCCGACGCCGCTCCAATCCGTCTGTCAATCTCCCGGTCCATTTTCCCCTCACTCGTGAACAAGACCCCGATATACTTGAACTCCTCCACTTGGGGAAGCGACTCTCCCCCGACCCAGAGTGGGCAATCCACCCTTTTCCGGCTGAGAACCACGGCCTCAGATTTAGAGGTGCTGATTCTCATCCCCGCCGCTTGACACTCGGCTGCAAACCGTCCCAGTGAGAGCTGGAGGTCACTGTTCGATGATGCCAACAGGACCACGTCATCTGAAAATAGCAGAGACGAAATCTGGAGGCCACCGAACTCGACACCCTCTGACGCTTGGCTACGCCTAGAAATTCTGTCCATAAAAATTATGAACAGAGCCGGTGACAAAGGACAGCCTTGGCGAAGACCAACCCTGACTGGGAACGGGTCTGACTTACTGCCGGCAATGCGAACCAAGCTCTGACTCCAACAATACAGAGATTGAATAGCC
>KV751370.1:218993-229501 GCA_001698575.1 Mola mola | reverse complement strand
ACCCCCGGGGCGCTGCCGCTGTGGAGTTGTTTGACAGCCCCAGCGACCTCGACCCCAGGGATGAGACAGCCCAGCCCAAAGTCCTCCAGCTCTGCCTCCTCCTCGGAAGGATTGAGGAGATCTTCGAAGTATTCCTTCCACCACTAAACTAAAGACTCAGTTCAGGTCAGCAACTCCCCTCCCACACTGAAACCGTGTGGACGGGGTTCCGCTTTCCCCTCCTGAGCCACCGAACAGTTTGCCAGAATTTCTTAGACCGTGTGGACGGGGTTCCGCTTTCCCCTCCTGAGTCGCCGAACAGTTTGCCAGAATTTCTTCGGCGCCGACTGGAAGTCTTGTTCCATGGCCTCACCAAACTCCTCCCACACCCGGGTTTTTGCCTCAGTGACCACCCGAGCCGCAGATCGCTTGGCCTGCCGGTAGCTGTCTGCTGCCTCGGGAGTCCCACAGGCCAACCATGACCTGTAAGTCTCCTTCTTCAGCTTGACGGCCCCTTTCACCTCTGGTGTCCACCAGCGGGTCCTGGGATTACCGCCACGACTAGCACCAGCGACCTTGCTACCACAGCTTCGAGCAGCCGCCTCGACAATGGCAGCGCGGAACATGGCCCACTCAGACTCCATGCTCCCCACTACCTCCGGGATGTGGTTGAAGCTCCTCCGGAGGTGGGAGTTGAAGACCATTTTCACAGGGTCCTCAGCCAGACGTTCCCAGCAGACCCTCACTATTCGCTTGGGCCTACCTGGTCTGTCCGGCTTCTTCCCCCGCCACCTGATCCAACTCACCACCAGGTGGTGATCAGTTGACAGCTCTGCTCCTCTCTTTACCCGAGTGTCCAGCACATACGGTCGCAGATCAGATGATACGACTACAAAGTCAATCATTGACTGTCGACCTAGGGTGTCCTGGTGCCAAGTGCACTTATGGACACTCTTATGGCTGAACATGGTGTTAGTTATGGACAAACTGTGACTAGCACAGAAATCCAATAACTGAACACCACTCGGGTTCAGATCGGGCAGTCCGTTCCTCCCAATCACACCCCTCCAGGTCTCGCTGTCATTGCCCACATGAGCGTTGAAGTCTCCCAGTAGGACGATGGAGTCCCCAGTTGGGGCACTCTCCAGTACCTTTTCCAAGGACTCCAAAAAGGGTGGGTACTCTGAACTGCTATTTGGCGCATAGGCACAAACCACAGTCAGGTCCCGTTCCCCAACCTGAAGGCGCAGGGAAGCAACCCTTTCGTCCACGGGGGTAAACTCCAACACATTGGCTGAGAGCCGGGGAGCTATTAATAAGCCCCCGCCTGCTCTCCGCCTCTCACCTGGGACAACTCCAGCATAGAACAGAGTCCAACCCCTCTCAAGAAGACTGGTTCCAGAACCTGAACTGTGCGTTGAGGTTAGGCCGACTATATCTAGCCGGTATCTCTCAACCTCACGCACAAGCTCAGGTTCCTTCCCCATCAGAGAGGTAACATTCCATGTTCCGATAGCCAGCTTCAGCAACCAGGGATCGGACCGCCAAGGCCCCTGGCTTTGACTGCCACCCGATCCACATAGCACCGGACCTCTATGGCTCCTCCTGTGGGGGGTGGGCCCATATGAGGACGGACCCATGTCACCTTTTTGGGCTGAGCCCGACCGGACCCCATGGACAAAGGCCCGGCTGCCAGGCGCTCGCCTACGGACCCCTTCCCCAGGCCTGGCTCCAGGGCGGGGTCCCGGTATCCCTCCGGGCAGGGTACACAAGTCCTTGTTATTATTCACCATCATAGAAGTCTTTGAACCGCACTTTGTCTGGCCCCTCACCTAAGACCAATTTGCCTTGGGTGACCCTACCAGGGGCAAACAGCCCCCGACAACATAGCTCCTAGGATCATTAGGGCACCCAAACCCCTCCACCACGGTAAGATGGCAGATCCTGGAGGGGTGTGTGTGTACTCCTAAATACTGCAAACACCCATTGTCCGTACACACTGAGCGAAGGGCTGATACACAGGATGCAGCAGCATAAAGACTCAGGTTGACATGAAAAGAATCTCAGGTTTCATAGTAAAACACTGGAGAGGCAGCTGATACTGTTGTTTTTATAATCACATTGAATATCTACAACAACTGTTGTATCAAATCAAATTTTATTTGTACAGCTCGAAATCACAATTTACACATTATCTCACTGGGCTTTGACAAACTGTACAGATGTGACATCCTCTGACCTTAGACCCTCGAACTGGGTGAGGAAAAACTTAAACAGGGAAAATAAGAAACCTCAGGAAGAGCCACAGAGGAGGGATCCTTCTTCCTAGGACGGACAGACGTGCAATAAATGTCACTTGTACAGAACACAAATGATAACAGTTCATTTAGAATGCATAAAACATCCATGAGTCCCAGAGTCTGTGGATTCTATGAGTCCGGATGTATGGAAAGTCTAGTGATCCAGACGCAGGTGGACTCTGTTGGTCCAGGAGTCATTGTACTCCATGTAGGAAGATCTGGGTGTTGCTGAGTCCAAGAGTATGTAGAATCTGTAAATCCAGGGATATGTGAAGTGTAGTGGTCCAGAAGCAGGTGTAGTCTATTGATCCAGAAGCCATTGTGAGGTCCCGATTTGCACTTGGAAATCCAGCCTAGGATCCAAGTCACAGGATCCAAGTCACAGGATCTCCTTTCCTAATGTGTCCAGGAGGCATCAGGCAGGACCACAGGCAGGACCACAGCAGCACCTCCCACCGCGACCTAGAAAAACCTGCAGGATGGTAAAGCACAACGACTCCGGGGAAGAAGTAAAGTTAGTGTAAGGATATGGACATTTACAGGAGCAGAGAAGGAGTCGGAGTCAGAGGGGGGAGAGAAGAAAGCTCAGTGAATCATGGAGTGTTCCCCCAGCAACCTAAGCCTATAGCAGCATAACTAAGGGCTAGATAGGCCAGCCTTAACTATAAGCTTTATCAAAAAGGAAGGTTTTAAGCCTACTCTTAAAATCAGAGAGTGTGTCTGCCTCCCGTACCAAGACTGGAAGATAGTTCCACAGGAGAGGAGCTTGATAGCTGAAAGCTCTGCCTCCCATTCTACTTTTGGAAATTCTTGGGATCACCAATAACCCTGCATCCTGGGAGCGTAAGGTTCTGGATGGGCGATAGGGTACTATGAGCTGTTCAAGATAAGATGGTGACTGACCATGAATAGCTTTGTAGGTGAGAACAAGGATTTTAAATTCTATTCTGAATTTAACTGGGAGCCAGTGCAGAGAAGCCAGTATGGGGGAAATATGGTCTCTGATATTAGTTCTAGTCAGTACACGCGCTGCTGCATTTTGGATTAACTGAAGAGTTTTTAAAATTTTGTTAGGGCAACCTGAAAATAAAGAATTACAGTAGTCCAGCCTGGAAGTAACAAACGCATGAACTAGTTTTTCTGCATCTTGTTGAGACAGGATGTGCCGGATTTTAGCAATGTTACGGAGGTGAAAGAAGGCGGTCCTTGAAATCTGTTTAACATGTGATTTAAAAGACAGCTCCTGGTCAAAGATAACACCCAGGTTTCTGACAGTGGTGCTGGAGGCCAAGGCAATGCCATCCAGATTAACTATGTTGCTGGATAATGAGTCTCTAATGTGTTTGGGGCCCAGCACAATGACTTCAGTTTTGTCAGAGTTTAACATTAAAAAGTTATGAAACATCCAGTTTTTAATGTCCTTAAGACATGACTGTAGATTAGCTAACTGATGGGTTTCATCTGGCTTCATTGATAAGTATAGTTGTGTGTCATCTGCATAACAGTGAAAATGTATGGAGTGCTTTCTAATAATTTTACCTACAGGAAGCATATATAGAGTAAATAGTAATGGTCCAAGCACAGAACCTTGTGGGACTCCATGACTAACCTTGTCATATCTTGATGATTCATCATTAACATGAACAAAATTATATCTATCAGATAGGTAGGACTTAAACCATCTTAGAGCAGATCCTTTAATGCCAATTTGGTGTTCCATCCTCTGTAGTAAGATGTGATGATCGATAGTGTCAAAAGCTGCACTAAGATCTAATAAGACTAGTATAGAGATAAGTCCTGCATCAGATGCAGTGAGGAGGTCATTTGTAACTTTTACCAATGCCGTTTCTGTGCTGTGATGCTTTCTAAAACCTGACTGAAACTCTTCAAATAGACTATTATACTGAAGAAAGCCACATAGTTGTTTCGCTACTGCTTTCTCTAGAATCTTTGAAAGAAAGGGGAGGTTGGATATTGGTCTATAGTTGGCTAAAACTTCTGGGTCTAGGGTAGGTTTTTTTAGGAGCGGTTTAATTACAGCTACTTTAAATGACTGGGGCACATAACCTGTTACAAGGGATAGATTGATAATGTTTAGTAGTGGATTTCTAATTAGGGGTAAAACCTCTTTGAGCAACCTAGTAGGTATGGGGTCTAGTATACAGGTTGATGATTTAGATGAAGATAATGTTGTCGTTAGTTCCTTAAGGTCAATTGGATGGAAGCTTTCCAAACACACATCAGGACTAATAACAGCCTCTATAATTCCTGTTGCTGAACTGGAATCTGTGGAGTGTAGGATATTTTCTCTGATAAGTCTAATTTTATTATTGAAGAAGTTCATAAAATCATTACAGGTGAGGGCTCTAGGAATGCATGGTTCAATAGAATGATGGCTCTCAGTCAGCCTGGCTACAGTGCTGAAAAGGATCCTGGGCTTATTCTTGTTTTCTTCTATCAACGCTGAATAGTAGTCTTTTCTTGCTCGGCGAAGGGCCTTCCTGTATACTTTAAGGCTATCCTGCCAGGCCATGTGTGGCTCTTCCAGTTTAGTGGAACGCCATTTCTTTTCAAGTTTATGAGTTTTCTGTTTTAACTTGCGAGTGTTAAGATTATACCACGGAGCTAGTCTCTTTACTGGTTTTGTTTTCTTTTTAACTGGGGCAATGGAATCGAGTGAAGCACGTAGAGAGCCGGCAGTGAAATCGGCAAGGTGATCAAGCTGGGAGGGGCTAAATTTAAGATATGACTCCTTTGTTATTTTGGGATATGGCACTGAAATTAATGCAGAGGGAATAATTTCTTTAAAATTTTCAACAGTGTCCTCAGATATGCATCTGCTATAATAACTAGTGACTCTTGGTTTATAGTTGATGAGCAGAAATTCAAATGTTAGAAGATAATGATCTGATAAAAGCAGATTTTGCGCAGAGACATTTAAATGCTCAATTTCAATGCCATATGTCAGAACAAGATCAAGGGTGTGATTAAAAGTGTGTGTTGATTCTTGTACACACTGACAGAAGCCGAATGAATCTAATAGTGAGAGAAATGCCGTACCAAGGCTGTCGTTTTCAATGTCTACATGGATATTAAAGTCACCTACAATAATAACTGTATCTGTTTTGAGGACCAGAGCTGAGAGAAACTCTGAAAATTCAGATAAGAATTCAGTGTAGGGTCCAGGTGCTCGATACACTATAACAAACATAATTGGAGTTTTCATGGTTGGATCGGAAATGCTAAGAATGAGATTTTCAAATGAACTAAATTTTTGTTTGGGCTTAGGGTTTATTAATAGGGCAGAATTGAAAATGGCTGCAACTCCACCACCTCTGCCAGTGTCTCTGGGAATGTGTGTGTTAATGTGACTGGGAGGAGTGGATTCATTAAGACTTACATATTCATCTTGGCATAGCCAAGTTTCAGTAAGGCAGAATAAATCAATATTGTTTTCTGATATAAGCTCATTTATTAATACACCTTTAGATGATAGGGATCTGATATTCAAGAGTCCACATTTAAGTCTCTTTACTTTGTAAACTGCCTCATTAGTGGTGTTAAATTTTATTAAGTTTCTATGTGAACTCTTATTTGATTTAGTGAATTTAGTGAATTTATGTGGACAGGGGACAGACACAGTCTCTATGGGGTTGTAGGTGGATGACTCTAAAGGAAGCGCGGAGAAGCGTGTAAGACTGCAACTCTGCTTCCTGGCCTCAACTCTGAATTGTCAATGTATCCTGTCAATCATAACATAAAACGCTCCACAGAGTTTGATGATCCATGTACAAAGCCATGAGAACGGTTAGAACTGTCAGAACCACACTGGAAAAACACAGGAAGTCAGAGCCACAGGGTTCAATTTTAAGTACAGAACTGATTCAGAAGTAACAAAACATGACAGTAAGTTTAACGAGCGTCAGAATCAGTTTTGACGATTGATCGAGTACACAGTACGTCCTTCTGTACGTACGTGTAAGATTCATTTTTATTTGCACTTCTGGTATTTAAGAACATCTATTAGGGGAATTTTTTTTCCTACTTCGCTGTAACCAAAATAAGATTTTAGTACAGTATATTTAGTTTGAATTCAACACTGCTTCATTTAAACAAACAAAAAACATGTTGTGTGGGAAAAACGTACAATATTTGCCTCCAAAAGTGGCCCTAAATAAAGTACAACAAGTGCAAGTACCTCCAATTTGGACAGTATTGAATGACATTTCATCAGTGGACTATACTTAGCAGTCTTCTTACTCTGTTGCTACGTGGCTAACTACTGCAGCTAACCATGAAGTTTCTGTTATGTCACCGGGTCAAAGCAGGTGTTCCGCCCACAGGGTCTGCTTGGAGGGTTCTGCCCTCTGTGCCACTGTCACTGAGTCAGCGATTGGTTGTTGGGTCAGAGAGAGCTCAGAACTGAAATTCTGATCTGTAACCGTAACTGAGGGAAGCGGAGGATCCGCTAAACACATGTCAGACAGAGACAGGCTTTCACTAGACGCCATGCTAAGATAAGACTAGCTAGCACAACTGAATAGTTTGGAACTAAGCAACTTTTGGATTAGCAAGAAGTTTGCTAGACAGAGAACCATGAGTTCATAAGACGAACAAGTGTCAGTTTAAGTGAACAAAAGCTAATTAGCCTATGTAATTAAGAAGGGTGAAGCTAAAACAGCAAAGTATGCTAGCAAGAAAGCAGCTAACACCACTACAACAGGAAATAAAACGGCTTGCTCTCATGTTGTGTTCACAGGGGGATAAGGGCATCGGTTTCCCTGGTCAGCAGGGTCAGGCAGGCCCACAGGGAGAAGATGGCTCTGTGGGGCCCCAAGGAGGCCCTGGACCCCAAGGACTTGATGGAGCTACAGGACCTCAAGGACAAGATGGACTACCAGGACCAAAAGGTGCATTACTCACTACTTCCCAGTGGTTAAGAATGAACTTGTGGTGGTGGGTGCGGCAGCACAACATGTGGAAGATGTGTTCACCAACAAACTAGCCAAACAAACTTTCATCAATTACGCTTTTTATTTCAAAGGAATAACCTCCCTAAAGGAGTATCAGGTCCACATAAATAGCTCTGCAGAAATGAGAATTTACAAATTAAAATAAATTGCCATTTGTGAATGAATAATTCTCCCAAATATGTTCAGTGGTTAAATAACTATTCATATTTCTTTTTCAAGATTTGTAATTTCTTTAGATGAAGGTGATACAATACAAACATATGCAATCAAGAGTAAACAGACAGAAATTTCAACACAAACACTTAAAAGTTGAACAGCCAATTATCCAAACATTCAAACTAAATTAGTAGTACCTAAATTATAAATAGCTTTTGATAAACTTAATCTGTTATATTTGATAGCATACTTATATCTCTGAGCCACCTGTCCTGTACAAAAACCTCAAGAATCCCTGTGAGCGTATGTACACAACACGGCTGAACTGAACTCTCTCAGGTCGTAGAGGACTAGATGGTGTTCCTGGTCCTGTTGGTTCCACTGGGCTGTGTTTACCTGGACCTCCCGGACCTGAAGGAGAGCAGGGACATATGGGCGTCATCGGATTCACAGGTAATATCTCCACAAGCTGGTAACAGCAGAGTTTATGTTCATCTCACTGTCTCACGCCAGGCTGCGTGAAACTCCTGCCAAGAAGATTTTCCAAAATTTTGGAAAAATCTGAGTTTGTAGGATTTGGTTAGATAAACTCAACTGTGTCTCTACCTGCAGGGATCCGAGGCCCAAAAGGTGTGCGGGGGGACCCTGGGCTGCCAGGTGTTGGGACTCCAGGGAACCAGGGGCCATATGGGGCTCCAGGGTTTGATGGAGCTCCAGGGCCAGTAGGAGAAGTTGGTTTCAAGGGCTCAAGAGGAGCCAATGGGGAACCAGGAAGCCCAGGTGAGGTGTTTGTTGTACCACGTACTGGACCACCTCTGGATGAATTGTGGTTGAAGTGTTCATTTTCCCATAAGGCAAAATTGTTAGAACTTTGGTGAAATCTAGCACTATCATGTATTGTGTACAGTGTCCTCACAATTAACTTCCACATATATTTCTGTTTCAGGCCTGAGAGGGGATGAGGGCCCTCCAGGAGCCCTTGGGATTCAAGGGGACGATGGGAAACCAGGAGAAACTGGGCAGCCAGGACCAAGAGGTTTCATCATTCAAACAATCAATTCCTGAAACAATCAACCTTTTTACCTGATCACCTGTCTGTCTTTCAGGTCAGATGGGTATAGAGGGGGTTCGTGGTTCTCAGGGGTCTCCTGGGCGACAGGGGGATAGAGGAGACACTGGGCCAAAAGGAATCCAGACTGCTGTGGAGACATATGGAGATGTTGGAGACTCTGGAGACGCTGGTACAGTTTTAGGATCAGTCCTGAGTTCATTATCAATCAGAGTTAGCCACAAATTTTGCTTTGTCTCCAGTGAAAATATATTTCTTCACGGTTATATGCGACCACAACCATAAAGTGGAGAGGATCTGTTTTTTCTACATGAACATAAGTCAGCTCTGTCAAGTGTAAACCGACGTATTGATTATTCCTTCCTACTTTACATTTTACGGCTTGTCTCGTATTGTCTTTATCATCCTCTCATCTGGGACCGAGTCCCAGGGGCCTGGACACTCCTCTCCTTGAACACTTCTACTAGCTTGTCTAGGAGGATACTGAAGCATTCCCAAGCCACCTGAGAGATGTGATCTCTCCAGTGTGTCCTGGGTCTGTACGGGGTCTCCTGGTGCCCAAAACACCTTTCCAGATATACATCCAGGACGTATCCCAACCAGATGCCCGAAGCACCTCAGCTGGCTCCTCTTGGCACAGAGCTCCTCCCCGATGACTGAGCCCCTGCAAGGCTGAGCCCAGCTGCCTTGTGAAGGAAACTCATTTTAGTCGTTTGTATTAGTGATCTTGTTCTTTTGGTCACCACCTTTGTGGTGACTATAGGGTTACATTTTTATTATAAATTAATTTCATATGGGTTGCCATGTATTAGACTAATTCCAGGTTCTCATAATCTAAAATACATTTTTTAGAGTGATTACCTTCAATAATACATGGCTGTCAGTTCCAGATGTAAACATTTAGCACACTGTTTCAGAAATTCATAGTTATTCCACAAGATGCTCTGAGAACTTAATTAGATCATTTTTCCTTCTCATCATCCTAGCATCCACTTACTCTTCGGGAGGTGAATGTTGAGATTAGTTGTGCCACCGGAGCTCCTACTTGTGGTTCTACAGATATTACAAACTAGACTTTTGTCAAATTTTCCACCTTTCGGGTTAAATCCAGACTTCAAATAAAGTACAGCCTGTTAAGAGGATACAGACATGTTATTGTCTTAGTTCCATGGCAACAACATGGTAACGTGACTCACATCAGCCTGTCTCAGAGTTGGGTTACTGTCAGACACGTCTGCAGCGGTGCAACAGACAGCAAGGATCTTTCCATAGGAGGAACTGCAGGTGTGAACAAATTTATTCTCATCAGGTCTATCTCTCGACCCATTTTGGTGTGCTAGGTCCGATCCACGGAGCATCGGATCAGTATCCTTCTTCAGTGTTAGAAAACGACTACTGGTTCAGATTGGTTCATCTTTACAACACACGCAGGGATACTCAACAAACAGTTAATAAGCCTAGTTGTGTTGTTCTACCTGTCTGTGACACATCTGTCCTCCGTCACTCCATCAGGGCCCAGTGGCCTCGCTGGCATCAACGGAGACAGGGGTCTTCCTGGGCCACAGGGACCGGACGGCAACAATGGTAGATCTGGAAATCCTGGTCTACAAGGTGAACTAAAAAGAAAAAAAGAAGCTTCACACTCACCGACAGTCGGACATAAAATGAAAAGTAGGAAATATGTTGCTTATGATTTAGTATGACTCAAACTTCAGGAATAACTGGAGAGCCTGGTCGGGATGGAGAGGAAGGTCTTCCTGGTTTGTGTGGACTTAATGGAAACCCAGGAGAGATGGGGAAGCCAGGTAACATCCCCTAAAACACAAACTGTCATTGTAGAATGAAAGATTTCACTGATTTATTACAAATATGATCAGTATCTGATGATGATTACTTTACTGATTCTTTACAGGATATTACTTTCTTACAGCAGCTATATTAAGACTCAGACACCCCAACAATCACACAAAACAGCCAACACAAAAGGCATATTAGCATTCTTTAAACTAGGCACTGAGTGCTAACCATAAA
>KV751370.1:199371-218636 GCA_001698575.1 Mola mola | reverse complement strand
GTTGTTGATTAAGTCCAAACACTGATTCCATACTGAGCAACATAATTGAGAAGCCAGCCTTTCAATTTTTACACAAAATTTTATACACAAAATGAAAATGTCTGGAACCAGACGGATTCATGTAGCTCAGTGCAAAGCTACTCATTCATTCTAACTTCTCTGCCTCTACTGGTGTCTTTCAGGTCTTAAAGGTGAGAAAGGTTTGGCGGGGCCTCGTGGGGAACGTGGCTCTGATGGGAAGCCAGGACCAGGAGGATCTAAAGGCCCTAAAGGGGAACCAAGTCCTCCTGGACCTGGATCAAAAGGACTGCCAGGAGAAAAGGTTATGACACAGATAAAGACACACCCCTGACAAACCCCACTTGTATTTTAAATGTACAGTTTTTCTTCCTGAAGTAATTGAAGTGCATTTGTGCTGTAGGAAAGCTCTGAAACTGTCCTGCTGTTGTGATTGGTTACACAGACGACATGTAATTGGGTGAAGTTTCACTATTTGAGAAATATCCCATAATAACTCAATTTTAAGGTACTTTACCTTTGACCTGATATTGTTGTATGCAGATGGTGTTGTGGTTTATCAATCAATCAATCAAGTTTAATTTGTACAGCCCAAAATCACAAGTAACAATTAGCCTCTGAGGGCTTTACAATCTGCACTTTACAACACCCTCTTCCCTTAGACCCTCGAACCCGGTGAGGAAATACCCCAAAAAACATAGACAGGGAATAAAGAAAACATCATTACAGTCTATGGATATGAAAACGTGAGAAATGAGTCCAGAAGCATGTTATTAAAGTGCAGAGTCCAGGAACCAGACGGGGATCCAGGTCCGGATTTCAGGCCACTCTTTCTTATGCTGGGTAGGATAGTAAATGTCACATCTCCATCGGATAGCAGGTAGCTACCAGAAACCATCACGCCCACATCACCAGGTGTCTGAGAGACGATAAGTAGAGGGACTCCAGGGAGAAACTCCACAATACTGGGACATGACAGAGTGCAGAGTAAAAAAAGTATGGAAAGAGCAAGGTAGAGAAATAGAGGGGCTCAGCGTATCATGGGAAATCCCCCAGCAGTCTAGACCTATAGCAGCATAGCTATGGGCCGGCCTGTGCCAGTCCTGAATGTAAGCTTTATCAAAAAGGAAGGTTTTAAACTACTATTAAACAAAGAGAGGGTGTCTGCCCCACGGACCTGAACTGGGAGCTGGTTCCAGAGAACAGGTAACTGGTACCTGAAGGCTCTGCCTCCCAGATTACTTTTAGAAATCCTAGGAACTACCAGTAAGCCGGCATTTGGGGAGCGCAGCGTTCTAATTGGGCGATCACGCATGATAAGTTCTTTAAGATACAAAGGTGCCTGACCATTTAGAACTTTGTAGGTGAAGAGGAGAACTTTAAATTCTATTCTGAATTTCACTGGAAGCCAATGCAGAGAAGCTAGAACAGGAGAGATATGACCTCTTTTTCATATTCAAGTGAGCACACGAGCAGCAGCGTTTTGAATCAACTGGAGGGTCTTTAGTGACTTGGTACTACAGCCTGATAATAAGGAGTTACAGTAGTCCAGCCTGGGAGTGACAAAGACACGGACCAATTTTTCTGCATCATTTTGAGACAGAAAGTATCTGATTTTTGCAATATTACATTGATGAAAAAAGGCAGATCTAGAGATTTGTTTTATGTGGGAGTCAAAGGACAGATCCTGATCAAAGACAACTCCCAGATTCAGTGCTGTTAGAGGTTAAGGAGATGTCGTCCAGAGTTACTATGTCATTCAATAATTTATTTCTGAGGTGTGTAGGTCCGAGGACAATAATTTCAGTTTTATCTGAATTGAGCAGCAAAAAGTTGCAGGTCATCTGTATTTTTAATATTTTTAAGACAGGCTTGAAATTTAGCTAGTCTGGTGGTTTCGTTAGGTTTGAAGGATAAATATAGCTGGGTGTCATCTGCATAGCAGTGAAAATTAATATCATGTTTTCTGATAATGTTACCGGGAGGAAGCATATATAAAATGAAAAGAATTGGCCCTAATACTGATAATTGTGGAACTCCATAGCTAACTTTGATGTACATAGAAGAGTCATCATTAACATCCACAAATTGAGTTCTGTTAGATAAATAAAACCTAAACCAATTTAATTCCACTCCCTTAATGCCAATTAAGTTGTCTAATCTCTCTATTAGGATCTGATGGTCGATGGTGTCAAACGCAGCACTAAGATCCAACAGAACAAGTACAGATAGTCTCTCGTCTGATGCAATTAAAAGGTCGTTTGTAACTTTGACTAGTGCAGACTCTGTGCTATCCTTTCAAAAACATGAGTGGAAAACTTCAAATAAGTTAATAGTCTGTAGAAAATCACATAACTGATTTGCTACCACTTTCTCTAGGACTTTAGACATAAAGGGAAGGTTAGATGTTGGTCTGTAGTTTGCCAGAACCTCAGGATCAAGTGTTAGCTTTTGAAGAAGAGGCTTGATTACAGCTGCTTTGAAGGTACGTAGCCTGTTATCAGGAATGAATTAATCATATCTAAGACAAAAGTGCTGATTAGGGGTAGTGTTTCTTTAAGTGGTTTAGTAGGAACTGGGTCTAGAATACATGTAGCTGGTTTAGAAGAAATAATGGTTGAGATTAGTTGCTCGAGATCAATTGGTGTAAAAATGTTTAGGTAACTATCCGATGCTGTAGCTGACTTCAAGATCTCTGTGGTCAGAGAAAGGTCAGTGCCAGTTGAGGATAGTTGTTTCTGAGTTTTCTCTCTAACATCTTTGTATTAAAAGAGTTAATAAAACCATTACCAGTTACTCTTATGGGAATTTGTGGCTCAACAAAGCTCTGACTCTGTCAGCCTGGACAGAAACCTGGGATTGTTCTTATTGTTCTCTATTAATGCTGAGTGTTTGGCTGCTTTCGCCATGCAAATGGCCTTCCTGTATGTTTGAAGGCTATCCTGCCCAAATGATCGTGACTCATTTGGTGGAGTGCCATTTCCTCTCGTCTGCGGCTTTCTTGTTTCAGTTTGCGAGTTTGAAGATTGCACCATGGTGTTAAATTACTACGCTTACCAATCTTCTTTTTAGAGGAGCAATGGAGTCTAGAGTTGTTCGTAATGAGTCTGAGATTCTGTCAACAAAGTGGTCAATCTAGGGAGGACTGGGCTTAACCAAAGGATCCTCCACTCTAGTAGGACAAGGAAATGGATTCTGAGCTACTGGAATCAATTCTATAAATTTAGTTACAATATTATCTGAGAGAGATCTACAGTAGAAATGTTTGCCTGTCACCATGTATTCATGCGTTAAATGTTCAAATGTTATTAAGTAATGGTCAGTTAAAAAGAACTGAAGAAGCCTTTCGGATGAGAGGCGAAACGTCTTCAAACAAGATAAGAAGTCCATTTGCTTCCTACTAAACACTCCAAGATCAGTTAAAAAAGGACTATGTGGAAAAATTGTTAAGTGATCAATTTCGATCTCTTACATCAGTACAAGATCCAGAGTCTGATTAAAACACTGAGCAGATTTATGTACACGCTTACTTGCCAATTGAATCTAACAGTGAAATACATGTAGAACCAAGGCTATCATTTTCAATTAATCCATATGGATGGATCGGATTCATTAGAACTAACATATTCATTGTGAATTTAATTTTATGTTAGAACTCCATAATTAGTTCCTGTACTTGTCCATCCCATTTCCTTGTGTTTTATGTGATGTTTCTTGCGACAGTGGTGTCCACATGGAGATGTGATCACTCTCCTCTGCTGCTGGAAGCAAGCTGCACTGTCTCATCTTCTCTTCTGTGTACCCTCTAACCAAACAATAAAATCACACAGCTGCATGGCCATTATTCTCAAGCTAAAATTTGCCTTATTAAACTAGTGCATGCATTTGCATGATGGGCATGCGTCCTCTGCACGCAGAACATTATAGCTCCAATTAAGTTTTTCTGACTGTCTTTTGAAGTGGTTTGCTAGTTTGGATAAGATAATATCAGATCAAAATATATATTAATTTATTTTGTATTCTGAAAATCTAGAAAAGGACTCAATGGTGAACAACAACACTGGGATGGAACTTTCCTCACAGCTAACAAAGGTCAAAATATAATCTGTATATAACATCAGCTTGTGATCTAAAGGGTCCAGAGCACCCACTGATTATAAAGTGAGGCCAAAAATGGCTGGGAAGACCAGGTCCTAATGGTGTTTCTACAAGTTATGTATGAAGCAATAGAGCCATCATTTTGCCCTGCTGCAGTATATTCTTTATATATTTAACATAACAGCTTAACAAACACCTCTCCAAAGCACTCAAGGACTAAAAAGATTCCCACACACTCAACCCTATCACACTCACACTCATGCCTTGTCAGCAAATTATGGAAAAGAGTGTTTTCATCCCTAGCTAAACATATTATATTTGTCAGACGACACGTGTTATCTGTGGAGTGGTGATTACGTATAAATCCAACCTGATCTGGGTGAGTTAAAGAGGGCACATTCTAGTTTAATCTGTTGGCAAGGATCTTTGAGAATATGGTATGCAAATGTTATTCAAAATATCCACAGATCTGTGTTATTGGAGGGGTTGCAGTGGTTAAAACGCTGTCAATGACTTGGTCCTCACATCTCATTTTAAATTCTTACATACCAAAAAACAAAATGAAAACAAATTGGGGTCATCTAGATTGGGATCCTGTATTTTGGCAGTCACTACAGGGTGGCCTTGACTATCTGTTTCAAAGGTAATGCTGAGGTTTTCTCTTTGACATAGACCTAGATGGAGACACGGAATATACGGGGACAGGTTTAACAATTTATTAGTTCATTATACTTCAATTAATTGTAGTTGTGTGGTCGTGGTGGTGGTCAGATGAAGACTGAGTCAGTTCCAAGAACTGGGCACCATGGGCACAGAAAGAGCAGGTCAACACAAAGTCCCTGGTATCACCAGACACTGTCTAACCAGAGCTAGAAATCTAGATACTCCTGGATGACAGGCAACTTTAGAAGAATGCTTTATCAAAGATACTCGGCATATCCACTAAAACATCGTTAATTAAAGCCTGAAAAAAAGACATCACTTTGTACTCAAAATGTCCAAGTGGAGTTTTTAATGCAGTCTTCTACTCGTTGCCTTCCTGTATCCTCACCAAATAGTATACATTTCTCAAATCAAGTTTCGAGTAAATGGAAGCCTCAAGCAGAGGTCCAAAAGTTGAGTCAGTGACAGGAAGGGGATATTTATTTTTAATAGTGGTATCATCTAACACACGGTAATCAATGCAGGAACGGAGGGATACGTCTTTCTTCTCTACAAAGAAAAAAACAGCTCCAAGGACGGGCAGATGAGACCGGAGGAGAGTGATTCATTTATATATTTTTCCATTGATTCTCTTTCAGGATTTGACGAATTATAAAGGCGGCTGTGAGAGGAGGGGCAGTGAGAAAATCTATGGAGCAATCAAAGGGTCTGTTTGGACATAGAGTGACAGCCAAATCTTTTCTAAAAACTTGATCCAGGTCATGGAAGTCAGAGGGATCCAATGTTAAATCCCCGGGTTTCTGAATGAGAACAGTGGGAACACTAGGGGAAATGGCAAAGCAGAGAGAATGTGAATGGCAAAATATGCTCCAATTAGTTAGTGAAGCAGTTATGCAATCAATATTTGGATTATGGAGTGTAAACCGAGGCAAACCTAAAACAACCGAGGACATGGGTGACGAGATGACAAAGAGAGTTATAGTCTCTCTATGATTGCTGGACAGATGTAAAATTACAGGGATGGTGCAGATTGTAACCTTTTTCTAATTATCGTCCATCTAAAGCGCAAAAATTTTTCGGCATAGATAGCTTAAATAGAGTAACAGCTGGTAAATTATCTTGAGCAACAAGATCACCAGAAATAAAATTATTATCAGCTCTACAATCAATTAAGACCTGAAGAGGAAGTAAAGTTTATTACTACTTAAGAAACCCCTGGAGTGTGATGTGGGTAACGTTCGGGGAAGAACAGGTTTGGCTCATCACAACTCCCCACGGAACTGACAAGCCTATCTTTTTAGCTTCTGGCATTTGGCAAGAAAATGACAGGACTTTCCACAGTAGACAAAGTCCAAGATGATTTCTCCTTTGCCGTTCGGCTGGCTTTAGTCTCATCCTTCCAATTTGCATGGGTTCCTCAGAACAGGCAGATAGTCTGATCAGTGGATAGTTTACTGTCTTTTGGAATTCCCAGTGCTGAAGGCTGAGGTGATATCTGCAGAGAGAGGGCTGGAGCTGTTGTATGTCAACTAACCCTGTCCCTGCGTCTTTCCCTTAGCCGATTGTCAAGTCGAATAACTCTTTTAAAGACGACATCGCATCACGAGCCACTACCTCATCTGTAATATTATCCGACAACCCCCGAAGAAAATTTAAGATAGGGTTGTCAGCCGCTAGAATATGGAAATCAATGGCATAACTGGCTACCGAGGCTATACCTTGTCTCAGACTAAGAAGGCGATTGGCTGCCTCTCTTCCCTGAGCCGGATGATGTTGTGAATGATCGGTAATTATCACAAACGTGAGAGTTCAATTTAGATAGGACAACTGCCCACTGTCCACTTTAAACTCATAATAAACTCATGGAATCCCAGCTGATGAGACTGATAGGAAGCAGCTGAATATCTTCCATTCCAGCCTCCTCAATAATGCCAAAATGGAAACAAGAGAGAAGGAGAGGCAAAAAACAAGAAAACAAAAGAGCACCTGAACACAGGATCATAACAAGTAACCCTCTATCTCTATTCTCCCTCTGTCATCTGTAATAATTCTCTGGTATACTCTAAATGTTTATGAACTAAAACTACAAAGGTTACACCCCTACTATTGGATGACCCAACAGAATTAAATATTTCCCCACTCAAGCCCTGCTCAGTTTCCTATTTTCTAATTCTGAAAGATTCTTAATAAACCAAGGATCACTTATTTGTGTTGTTCTTGCCCAATAAGTGTTTCAGCTTAATATTATCTGAAACATGTCAGTCCATCCTCTTCTGTCTGTTCAGGAAATTGTCCATCACAAGCCATTATGTCCACTGACAGAAAAGTGGAATTTGCATGGCATTCATATTTACAAGTTGCTGATAAAGTCAAAACCGTTTCCAGGATGTCATACCTCTGCGCTGATCCATTACCGAAAAAGCTTTTAGGGTTGCTTGGATACACAAGGGCAAACTTGACGTTTTGTTCATTAAGTAACATCTAGCATTTTCCTGAACTATTGGTGCTACATCTCCACCACCCTGGTGCAGTCAGGGAATATGCCAATCCTGAGGTTGCTCCAAGTGATCTTCTGCTTTTCTCTCATGGTGTATTGGATCAGGGAAACACCATGAAAACATAGAGACCTTGAAAAGATAGCCCTTGCTGGCTGGCCATACAGGTGCAGAACCAGAGTGTGGTGCACCTGCTTAGTGATGAGTCCCTCTAAAACATCAGCCTTCAGGGAAACCTCGGGAATCTAAGTTTTTTCTCTTCCCTCAGGCCTCCAACTCTTCAACCCACTTGAGCACTTGTTTGATCTTAGATATAGATACCGGGGGTCTGCCTTAATAGCCTCTGTGGTATCTCCCAGAGTGGAGAGCCAGGCCGGTTTCAGAAGGTGGTGCATGCAAGCAACTTCAGTAGCAAGTGCATCCTCAGAGCCAATTTCGTCCCTAGTCCCCTTTGTCTGCCTACAAGGCTCTTTTGGATTCTGGATGGACATGGTTGCTTCCATTGAACTTAAAATGCGACTCTCAACAGCTAACTCGCAGTTTCAATAATGTAAAGCAAATGAATTACACGGTGGTGCTAGGAGCTCTCCATCCAAGCAACCATCCACCCGGAATCTTCAGGCGATCCTCTGTCCAGTTCTAGATTTAAGAAATAATCATTTGAAATAACAATACAGTGTCCTCGCTTCATCTGTCATACTCTCAGGGAAATCCAGGATGTCCTGGATCTCCAGGTAGAAAGGGGTTACCCGGGGACGTTGGAAACTTTGGTCCTCCAGGACCGTGTGGTCCCTGTGGCTCCAGAGGACATGCTGGACCCCCAGGATGCAGAGGTCTGATTCATTACAGTCAAAACCATTTCTACAGTTTGGAAGTATTTGTACAGAATTGATCAACAGGTTATCAAATCAGCCCCAGTGAGAGAGGACAGTTAACAATGTGCTGAATTAAAAAGCTGCCTGTCTGTCTGCCACAGGCACACCTGGACTTCCTGGCGAAAAGGGTTGTGATGGTCCTCCAGGGGAAAATGGCCCTCCAGGACCCACAGGCTTAACAGGTACATGAACCAGAGCAACAGTTTCAGTAAAAAAAACAAAATCCCGTCCTTAGGTACTTGACCCCACACTGAAGAAAAATCAGGTCTTTGAATCCCAGGATCCTGGCTTCCTGAAGGAGGATTATGAAACTTGCTGTGTGGAGCTCATGAAAAAAAACTTCATAAATTGTTTTCAGTTAAATAGATATTCATTTTCAGGTAACAAGGGGGCTCCTGGAGATCCTGGTCCAGCTGGTCCCAGGGGAAACCAGGGTCAGGATGGGATACCTGGACCTCCTGGAGAAAAAGGAGCCATGGGAGGTAGGTGTCTTGAACTTTACGAAAATGAACCTGATTGGACAGTGATAGTGGTTTGTTTCTCTCTTCTCTGATTTGACAATTTTCTTTCCCCAGCTCCAGGAATTGGATCCCGTGGCTCAGAGGGGAAGAAAGGTACACCTGGTGAGTGTACAGGTGTGATTTTTACTCCAGTTCTCAGTCAGAACTACAAAGAAATTAACAGCCACTCTCCACCTCTTTCCATCTCATCAGGCTGTGTTGGAGAACAGGGCCCTCTTGGTCCCTGTGGTCCTCCTGGTCCTGGTGGGCCTCCAGGACAACCTGGTTGTCCTGGTCCTCCTGGAGCCACTGGTCCTCCTGGCTGTCCTGGCAGGGAGGGATTCTGCACTGAAGGAATTAAAGGAGAAAATGGATTCCCTGGAGGACAAGGACCCAAAGGTGATGACACCTATGGAGTTTGTAGATGGTACTGTCTGCTGGGCACCACAGACAAACACAGTATCAAAGATGTGGTACCTATGGAATTTCACAGTAGTGTACAGTAGAAAACTGTGAGATGGTGGTCAATCAGGCCCACATGCGTTTACGGTTTTCACGGTTTGTTGTTACATTCACACAAGATATGTTCGATATACAGCCTAATTCACATGTTACAATCAGTCTAAAAGAAATTATTTCGGCTTCAAACCTAATGTTTTTACTCTACAGTGGTGGAAAAACTACAATATCTCTCCTTTTTCTTGTGTTATTTATTCTTTTTCCTGTAGCAGATGTTTTGGATGGTGATCAAGGTCATTTAGTTTCAGTTCCTGAAACTTCTATGTATGTGGTTTAAAAGCCCTTGATTACAGAAACACAAGCACTTTCACTGGAGGATCAGTAATCAACCATGAATGTTTCACATGTTAACATAGGATTTTTTGCTAATAGACCAGTTTCATGTTAATATACAAAGAGGACATGTATCACGGTTGGGTCCAGAACTGGTACCAGAAATTTACAGCACTATACCACTAGTTAACGGTGTGAGCGCTAACTACAATAACATGGATAGCCTTCAATTATTTTTTGGTTTGTGAGCATAAAACTGGTTGTCTTACACTAATAAGCTAAACCTCTTCAATGGACTGAGGTTTCCTGAATTGTATTCGCTGTTGGGCCAAGAACCCCATGAAATGGCCCAAGTTACGTTGGCCAGACACCATGGTATAAGGTTACCTTGTGGAAAAACACAGGGTTCATCTGAAAGAGAAGCTCAAAGCACACAAGTGTCTTGATGCACATAATTTTGTACTTTGTGGCCATGTTCAAGACCTTGAATAAAGAAATATGTCAAAATATTTTTGTTTCTCTTTAGGCTTTGCTTTACTTACATGTGATTGCCTGTTTCCTGGCATCACATTGTGTGTTCAGCTGCAGTGACATCTGCTTAGTCCGTGTTGAGAAAATTAACCTATTGTTTCTGTGTGATCTGTAGCTAGGCAACATCAATAAGATAATTTGAAATGAAGATTAAGTGCAGGAAACACAAAAATCGGATCCATCAGCTAGCTGACTGTGGCCCCCTATGTAGGTCCACCAGGCAGTAGGGGTCCTCCAGGTCCACCTGGTCCTGGTTTTAAGGGAGAGAAGGGAAGCAAAGGAGCAACAGGTGAGCCAGGACCACCTGGTTGCCCTGGTGACTCTGGCCCACGAGGCACACCGGTCAGTACATCCCATAATGCGACCAAATCTATATCCAGTATCCAGTCCCATATCAAATGATCTTTGACCGGAGAACTGAAATGGACTTAATACTGTTGTCTATTTTAATCCAATGTTTACAGTGTGAAGTCAGAGCACCGGCTCCTCCCGGACAAAAAGGCGTCATGGGAGAAACTGGTGTATCAGGACCTGTCGGTAAGAACTCCACTCAGATAACCAGGACAGTCGTCATCATCAGTCTCACTTGGATTGGTCTGCATTTTTGTCAGCATGTGATGCATGTTGTTAACAACTGGGCGTTTGAATTGCAACGTTTTGATTGGCATTTGTTTGCAGCTCATTTCCACTGCCTCTGTGTGCCCCAGGTGTTCAGGGTGAGAGTGGATCACCAGGTCGTCATGGCTCACCAGGACCTCCGGGACCACCTGGAAGGCGAGGTACCTCAGTGACATCACACAACCTGTCCTATCAGAGCAGCCGCTCACTGCTGTGTACTGAGTATTGTGTAAGTACTGAGATTATTGCTGCTACCTGCAGGCCAGAGGGGGAAGGATGTGGTCAGGGAGCTGAAGCTATTGCCAGGGGACAAAGGTTCAACTGGAGAACAGGGTTTCCCAGGACAAAGAGGGCCACCAGGGCTCCCAGGGAGACCTGGCAATCCAGGTGAGTGTAGACAAATCCGTCTGTGTTGTCATATTTTCAGATGTAGTAAAAACTGTAAATGTGTTCTGCGGCTGCAGGCCTGAAGGGTGACAGAGGGCCGTCTGGTAGACTAGGACAAGCTGGTCGTTCAGGACTGAAAGGGGACCAGGGAGACCCAGGTTTCCAAGGACCAAAAGGTTGGAAATCTGATCTGTCAATTCCACGACACTGAAAAGATAACAGACTGGGAGACTAGAGATTTAATGTTGTTCATGATATTCATACTCATCCAGGGAGAGGACCAAATATCCCAAATCGATCAGTCAATCAGTCAATCAATGAGCCACTGAAGAATAAGACTGTGAGGCAAGGTGAGGGTGGAGGGCAGGGCTGTAGGTGAGGGGGGGTTGCTGTCTGTGGTTTGATGAAACAGCCACACTCGCAATTTTACATGAAGACGATTGACTTTGATGGAGACCGCTTCGGTTTTGCGGTCCCTCTGTCTGTTTCTTGATGTTGTACAGCAAAAACCTTCATCTGGACAAAAAATTGAGGATGTCGTCTTCACAAATACATGTCTACAGGTATCGCAGGCTCACAAGGACCCACGGGTGCAAAAGGTGTTCCGGGTCAGCCAGGTCCCTGTGCGGACACAAAGGAGGACGGCTTCCTGTTCACCAGACACAGCCAGGAACTCCATATCCCAGAGTGCCCTGCAGGCTCAATACGGCTGTACAGCGGGTTCTCTCTGCTGTTCATCAACGGAAACAATCGAGCTCACGGACAGGACCTGGGTAATCACGCCTCTCTTACTCAACGATCTGTACTCCGAGCAGTGTTGGGCCGCCTGCTTGGAAAACGCAGAGAGTAGGGTTACTCTACACCAAAATAAAGTTTCACCCCAGAGAAAAGTAAAAAGCTAAGCTGGGAGAAAATGGCAAAAGCTGCTTTATTTTTTACCTAATGTCAAACCAGCGTTACCTCAGGGATCAGAAAAACTGTCAGACAAACAAATAAGCAGATACAAACATTTTAAATGTTAACTATAAAATGTTGGACGTTGTTAAAACCCATTAAACTCAATTAAAGTCAGCAATTTTGTGTTCAGGGTTTCAGGTGAAAGTCGGCTGCTTACATCACTGCTCCGTCATTTTTTCTCTGACAAAGTTTTTCTGTGACAAAGTTCTTCTGTGAGATACAGTCGGAGTACCCAGGAAGGTACTCTGACTGGAGGAGGGTTTCAATTCAGAAGTGGAGATTAAATTGTTCCTGTTCTGTTTTTCCTTGATGATGATGGATGAAATGAATGATAATAAGACCTAAAGTTTTTGGCAAGTTTTTCACACAAAGATGAAGGCTCAGCACCAGTCGACCACTTTTTCGTGGTTTTACCTTTTTTTTTATGGTTAAATGTTTCTGATTGGCTGAGTCTGTTTATACTGCTGCCACTGCAGTTAAGCTCACACTCTCGGCACAAAGTCAAACACATTTTCAATGAGTTTATGACTCTGCTAAGGTTGCCTGTAGTCCCAAACCTGTTTGTGATATTCATGGTCAGGATCTCAAGGTACAGCTGGGGTGTAGAGAGTGTCTGAGTTGGGAACCTCAGAATTCCTTCTCTGCTTTTTGCAGAAGATGTGATCCTTTTGGATTCATCGGTCTGTGCACTGGAACAGTTTGCAGTTGAGTGTGAAGCAGCTGGAGGAGCTGCAGCTCCAAGTCAGAGACTCTGGTTCTCTGCTGAAAAAGGGTAAATTGTTCACTCCGGGCTTGGGGGGGGTGGGGGGGTTGCTGCCTGAAGCAATTTAACTACCCTGAAGTCTTGTTACAGATGAAGGGAAAATGGAGCTTGAGACGCACAGGCAGATTGCTGCAGTGTCAGCAGTAATGTGGGGGTCAGCGTGGTGAAGAGGAAAACTGAGTTAATAGGCAACTCTCTCAACCTGCCAGCCGGTCAACCCTCATCTACAGTATATTCACAAGCTCTTGGTTTTGACTGAAACAGTGAGGTCATCGATACAACTGGCCAAAACAAGTTTCCTCACGAGGCCCAGAGAGGGTGAGGAGCTAGATCATCCAGGGGAAGCTAGAAGTAATGCTGCTGCTCCTCCATGTTGAAAGTAGCCAACTGAGGGGATTTCACTCCTCTTTGCCTCCTGGATGTCTTACTCTGGAGGTCTTGTGGGCACGCCCAGCTCAAGAGAGACCTGGTGGCACACAGAATATCCTGGCTGGCCTGGAAACAGTTGCTGGGAAGAGGGATGTTTGGAATACCCTTCTGAGCCTGCTGCCACTGCAACTGGATCCCAGATAAGCTGTAGATAACAGAGGAACGGAGAAATGCAATAGAATAAATGTAGGAGAAGCAGTAGCCAGACAGAATAAACATAAAATCCATAGTGCAGCTGAAACACACTGAAGTCACAGTCGAGTTTTCGATGAAAGAGCTGAGCAGGACACGAAGTCAACATTCAACCATCTGCACCAGCTACAACATCAAAGAACATAGATGATACACACAATACAGAACAGTAGTACTTCACATTGATACTGCTGCATATCAAAAGTATCTCCCTCACTCTCTCTCCAGGTACTCTAGGTAGTTGCCTGCCTCGTTTTACCACCATGCCCTTCCTGTTCTGTAATACGGACAGCACCTGTCGCTATGCCTCCCGGAACGACTACTCCTATTGGCTGTCCACCGACGAGCTGCTGTCGAGCAGCATGCCGCTCATCTCCGGGGATTTACTGAAGAGTTACATCAGCAGGTAACACACACACTGTGCTGTATGTCTCCATGAAGATGAGGCCTTGATTGTCCCACAATGGGGAAATTTGCATTGTTGCAACAGCAGGACAGTACAGAGCTGAGTAAAGTGCAGCCACAGCAATCGATAAATAAAAATAAGAGATATAAAAAATTCCATCATCCATCCATCTATCCATTCATCCATTAATCCAACATCCATTCATCCATTAATCCATTTATCCATCCATCCATTAATCCATTTATCCATTCATCCATTAACCCATCATCCATTCATCCATTAATTCATCATCTATACATACATGCATCCATTAACCCACCATCAATTCATCCATTAATCCATCATCCATCCATCCATTCATCCATTAATCCATCATCTATACATACATTCATCCATTAATCCATCATCCATCCATCCATTTATCCATCATCCATGAATCCATCTATCCATTAATCCATTCATCCATTAACCCATCATCCATTCTTCCATTAATTCATCATCCATCCATCCATTTATCCATCATCCATCCATCATCCATTCATCCATCATTCAATTCATCCATCCATCCATCCATCTATTTATTCATTAATCGATCATCCATCCATCTATCATCAATCCATCCATCCATCCATCCATTCATCCAGCATTCCATTTATCCATTCATTATCCATTAATCCATCGTCCATCAATCCAACATTCTATTCATCCATCCATCCATCCTTTTATCCATCATCCATCCTCCAACATTCTATTCATCCAGCCATCATCCATGAATCCATCAAGGGTCAGAGTCTGGGTTTTGTTGTAGTTTTTGTTTTGGGTTTTCTTGTTGTGTCCTCCGTCCACTCTCCCCTCCCTCTTGTGGTGTTTTTCAGCATGTGTGGCAGGAGGCGTGGCTGGCCAACTTTCCATCTACCCTGGTCTACAGTGGAGGCACACCTGGTTCTCGTTGTCGGTAATCAACAACTCCATAAAACCCTGGTCATCACTCCAGCACTTTGCCAGATAATTCCGGTCTGCTCGTATGTGCCTCGCTGTGTTTCTTTGTTTCTGTCCCTTCCCTTTGCTCTTTGCCAGCCTCCCCGTCGTCAGCCGACTCCCATCTCCTCCACCGAGTGTTTGGAGAGCTGGATCTTTTTGTATACCCCTTACCCTGCCGAACTTCCAGGGTTCATTAAACCTCTTAAACTGTTCACCCGTGTCTGCCTCCTCTACTGTTGGTCCACATTAACTGAACGTAACAGAATTATCTGGCCAAAAATGGAGCCAGCGGACTCTGAGAAAATTAAACAGATACTTTCCACTCAAGGTGCTTTCGTGGGGCAACATGAGTCAACTCTACATCAGGTTATGGAGACACTACAGCAACTTACCACCAGTGTTTCTCAGCTTGGCGGTCGGATGGACCAGGTGGCTACGCAACTCACTCACTTCTCTGCTTCAGCCACTCCTCCGCCTCCACCGGCACCTCCCGCTGCTCCGCCTGTCATCTCCTCTCACCTGCCTCGCGAGCCCTATATTCCCACTCCTAACAGGTACTCCAGTGATTTAGGGACGTGCGCACAGTTTCTTCACCAGTGTAATTTAGTTTTCAGTCAACAGTCCATTACGTACTCCCCTGATTAGTCCCGTATTGCTTTCATTATGAGTTTGTGCGTAGATAAAGCCGCAGCCTGGTCCCTAGCCATTTCCCTCAATAATCCCGCCCTTTGTTCTGATTATCAAGCTTTCACTGCTGAAATGCGTCGAGTTTTTTCAGCACCCGGTTAAAGGCAGGGAGGCTGTTAGTCAGCTTTTGTCTCTCGTCCAAGGGAGAGGTTCAGTGTCACAATACGCCCTAGATTTTCACATATTGGCGACAGAGAGTGGGTGGAATGAAAGCGGGCTTCAGGGGTTGTTCTTAAAGGGGCTATCAGAGGAAATTAAAGACGAGTTAGCAGCTCGGGATGAAACTAGTTCACTGGAGGAGCTAATTGGATTAGCCACTAGGCTAGACAATAGACTCAGGGAGAGGCGCAGGGAGAGAGCGGGGAAGCAGAGGGCTACTCTCAGCCCATCCACTCTTCGCCACCGCCTGCAGTCGCCTCTACCTTCACCTACATCATCCAGGAAAGTTACCAGGGGACGTGATGGGGAACCTTCTCTGCCTCCAGTCCCTGTAGAAGAACCTATGCTGCTGGGACGATCTATGATCACCCCGGCTGAGAGGAGGCGCCGGCTTCGTCCGGGTCTCTGCCTTTACTGTGGCAATGAGGGACATCACCTGGCAGTGTGGCCCGCTCTGTCAAAAAGGGTAGCCTCACCAAACGATCGGGGAGTGCTGGTGAGCCATTCTCCCTCGACCTCAACCCCCAGCTGAGAGGTATGCTACACTGGTCACTCGTTTCACTCCCCATACATATCTTAGTGGATTCTGGAGCAGATGATAGTTTCATTGACACTGATCTAGCCGAGCAAATCAACATCCCTTTGGTTAGTTTGTCTGAGCCTAAGGAGGTTTTGGCCCTGGACTGCTGTCTTATGTCCTCAGTAACCCACCGCACTGCTCCCATTTCCCTCACGCTCTCTGGTAACCACACGGAAACTATTGAACTATTTGTCATTCCCTCACCCAACCATCCAGTGGTATTTGGTCTTCCCTGGTTAAAGCATCATAATCCCATTATTGATTGGTCCACTACATCCATTACCTCCTGGAGCGGTTTTTGTCACCAGAACTGTCTTAAGTCTGCCATCCCTACTGTTGTTTCGATTTCACAATCACCTCCCGAAGTCATTGACCTCTCAGCACCTGTGCCTATCATGACCTTAAGCAGGTTTTCAGTAAGGATAGAGCCCTGTCTTTGCCCCCACACAGACCCTACGATTGTTCTATTGACCTGTTCCCTGGTGCCCCATTACCAACTAGGAAGTTGTACAACCTGTCCAAACCAGAGAAGAAGCCATGGAGACATGCATCCGGGAGTCCTTGGTGGCAGGTCTCATTCGCCCTTCTTCCTCTCCAGTTGGTGCAGGATTTTTCTTTGTTGAAAAGAAGGATAGGACTCTTTGACCCTGTATCGACTTCAGAGGTTTGAATGACATAACTGTTAAGAACAAATATCCTCTACCTCTGATTGACTCTGCCTTCGCCCCCCTCCACGACGCAGTGATTTTCACTAAGTTGGACCTCCGGAACGCTTACCACCTGGTTCGGATACGAAAGGGGAACGAATGGAAGACTGTGTTCAACACTCATCTCGGTCACTTCGAGTACCAGGTAATGCCCTTTGGCCTCACGAACGCTCCAGCAGTATTTCAGGCACTCATTAATGACGTCCTTAGGGACATGTTGAACAGATTTGTGTTTGTCTATCTAGATGACATTTTGATTCTTTCAAGAGACATTAATGAGCATGTTGTGCATGTCAGAACAGTGTTACAGAGGTTATTGGAGAACAAGTTGTTTGTGAAAGCTGAGAAATGTGAATTTCATGTTTCTTCTGTTGCCTTTTTGGGTTATACTGTGGAGAAGGGTCAGCTCAAGCTGGATCCGGCCAAGATTAAGGCCGTGTTGGACTGGCCCACACCTGACAACCGCAAACAGCTCCAAAGGTTCCTGGGGTTCGCCAATTTTTACAAAAGATTCATTAAGAATTAAAGTAGGTTGGCGAACCCCTTAACTCAACTGACTTCTGTTAAACGCTCGTTTGTGTGGTCGCCTGCGGCTGAGGCCGCCCTTGGACAATTAAAGACTATGTTTTCCAGTGCACCCGTGCTAGTGCACCCTGACCCTCAACTGCAGTTTGTGGTTGAGTTGGATGC
The DNA here is from genome assembly GCA_001698575.1 of Mola mola. NCBI lineage: Eukaryota > Metazoa > Chordata > Actinopteri > Tetraodontiformes > Molidae > Mola > Mola mola. The sequence continues at coordinate 201,108 of KV751370.1, read as the reverse complement.
CTCGGATTCTGGAGTTGGGGCTATCCTCTCGCAACACTCTCCGGTGGACCAGAAGCTCCATCCCTGTGCCTTTTTCTCCGCGCCTCACCCCTGCTGAGAGAAATTACAACGTGGGGAACAGGGAACTCCTCGCGGTCGTTCTCGCCCTCCAAGAGTGGAGACACTGGCTTGAAGGTGCAGTACACCCATTTATTGTTTGGACTGACCATAAGAACCTCTCTTATCTCCGTTCGGCACGCAGGCTTAATTCTCGCCAGGCTCGGTGGGCTTTGTTTCTTGGAAGGTTCAACTTCACCCTCACCTACCGAACTGGCTCCTGGAACATAAAGCCTGATGCACTTTCTCGCCAGTTCGCGCCAGCGGTTGAAGACCTCCCTGTGGAGACCATCTTGCCATCCTCCTGTGTGGTCGGGCGGCCAGGTGGGAGATTGAACAGGTGGTCCAGGAGGCCCAGCAAGATCATCCTGCGCCGGAGGTTTGTCCTCAGGGTCATCTCTTCGTTCCTCCTCCAGCAAGGTCCCCAGTGCTCCAGTGGGGGCATTCCTCCAAGTTGGCTTGCCATCCTGGTATTCATCGAACCCCCTCCTTGCTGCAGCAGCGTTTTTGGTGGCCGTCCATGGGTACTGACACCAGAGACTTCGTCGCCGCCTGTTCCGTCTGTGCCTGCGGTAAATCCTCTCATCGAGCTCCAGCCGGCCTCCTCCATCCTTTGCCCATACTTCATCGCCCCTGGTCTCATATTGCAGTGGATTTTGTCACCGGTCTACCGCCATCTGACGGTAACACAGTTATCCTCACCGTGGTGGATCGTTTTTCCAAAGCATTTCATTTCATCCCCCTGGTAAAACTCCCCTCAGCTTTGGAGACCGCCAATCTCCTTGTGCAACATGTCTTACGTCTCCATGGTATTCCTCAAAATATTGTTTCGGACCGGGGGCCCCAGTTCGCCTCCCAGGTGTGGAAGGCGTTTTGCCAGGCACTGGGGGCCTCGGCCAGCCTGTCTTCTGGTTATCACCCTCAGACTAACGGCCAGTCGGAGCGTACCAACCAGGACTTGGAGTCTTTCCTGCGGTGCATGGCAGCTCGTCTCCCGGCCTCCTGGTCCACCCACCTGCCCTGGGTTGAGTACGCTCACAACTCCCTGGTCAGCTCCGCCACAGGTTGTCCCCTTTCATGGTCGCCCAGGGTTTCCAGCCTCCACTATTCCCCTGCCAGGAAATGGAAGTAGCCGTACCTTCGGTGCAAGCCCATCTTTGCCGCGCCCACTGAGTCTGGCGAGAAGCCCGTGCCGCCCTCACCAGGACTGCTGCTCGCAACCAGTATATCGCCAACCGTCGCTGGATCCCTGCCCATGAATACAACGTTGGTCAAAAAGTCTGGTTGTCTTCGCGGGACCTCCCCCTGCAAGTGGACTCCAGAAACCTCGCTCCCCGGTTTTTCGGTCCTTATACCATTGAACGTGTGATTAATCCGAGTGCCATGAGACTCAAACTGCCATGTTCTGTCAACGTTCACCCCACCTTCCATGTGTGTCTCCTCAAGCCAGTGTCTCACAGCAATCTGAGCCCTCCGGCCGAATCCCCTCCTCCCACCCAGCTCATCGATGGGCATCCTGCTTTCACGGTCCGCCGTCTCCTGGATGTGCGTCGGCGGGGCCGCGGATACCAGTATCTGGTTGACTGGGAGGGTTATGGTCCAGAGGAGCGCTTCTGGGTGAGCAGACCTCTCATTTTGGAC
>KV751370.1:163287-186947 GCA_001698575.1 Mola mola | reverse complement strand
AGAGGAGGAAAACTTCAGATCACAGCGGAAGTCAGCTGAATTTACAGCAACTGTTTTGTAAAAGCTGTGTTATTACACGGGACGTATCGATACTCAGGAACAATTACAACTGTTGGATGACAGCTGGCCAAAGAGGCAGAGCTGTCCAGAGTTCAGAAATCGAACATTTTGAGCCACACTAGGTTAGGGTTAGCCCTGACCCTTACCCCTTAGCCGAGGCCGGACCAATGTGACACACATTCATCAGGGATGAGAATATTAGTTTATTACTGATACACCTGCACGTCCATCTGTCCTGTAGTCATCACTGACTGAGGAATAAAATGTGCCTGAACTCCAAAATGTCTCCACGTCCTCGTACTTTTTCTTTCAATCCTAAAAATTCAAGACAAAAGCTCACATGACAGGAAGCATCAGCCACCATTTTGTGCTGCTGATGGTACCACGATGTTGTACTTTTTGAAGTACTTTTTGAGTAGTTACTCCACCGCTGTAACCACAGGAGTGTCTCCATGACGACAGTGTCAGTGAATGCAGCTGCTAAAATATTGCGTTCTCACCACAGGGTGCAGGTTCCATCACGAGTCCTAGTTCTCTGGTGGTGTCCTCCATCACCTCCCTCATGCGCTCACCAGCTTCTGTCCCACTTACACCCCTGAAGTGCCTTTGAGCCTGTGTGTGAATGCGTGTGTCATCATACCCGAGAGTGCCTAGTATCAGGTGCTCACTGACAGTCAGTTACTCGGCAACCAGCAGCCGCTAATGTGCTGTTGATGAATAGCATCTGAAGAGGATGATGAAGATGAGATCAGCGTTTATGATGAAGATTGATGATGGCGATGCTGGTTTAATGATCAGAACGCAGGTTTGATGATCAGAACGTTGGTTTTTATTATCAGAACGTTGGTTTAACGATCAAAACGCAGGTTTGATGATCAGAAAGTTGGTTTTTATTATCAGAACGGTGGTTTAACGATCAGAATGTTGGTTTGATAATCAGAACGCAGGATTAATTATCAGAATGCTGGTTTGATGATGAGAACGTTGATTTGAAGAGGAAGTTTCTGAAAGAACAAACGTGGTTGAAGTGAATTACTCTGATATGTCTGAATGAACAGTCTTTGGTCTGAAAGAGGTTTGAGTGGTGTTCTGTGACTGACACACTGAGTTTTCTCACCAGGTTCTGAGGTGTTTGGCCTCTCGGCATGCGGTGGTTCGCTGATGTCATGAGTGTTTTTCTGCCGTAGTGTTTGTTCTCACTAAATGTTGAGTGGGCGACTCGCTGCCGCTGCCTCTTTGTTTAATGAAGATATCAGCAAGCACTAATGAAGTCTGCTAATCCCCTGAACGCTCCGTTAATTCCCTCCTCTCCTGCCGGACATTCTGCCGTTGTGTTTGTGGCAGCAACGACGCCGGCAGCTGTCTAGTGCCGCTGCTGCTGAAGCTTTTATTGTTTTATTGTTCAACTCCATTTAAAGTCAATAAGCACTAATGGACATTTATTTAACTTGAATGTCAGCGTTCCTTCATCACCAACCGCCAATCAACCACGCTGTGTCATGTGACCTGCTGGAGGGGGAGCATCAGGCTTCAAAACAGCTGCGCACGGACGACCAAGACCAGAGACCAGCCCACATCGAACCCAGGCCCAGGAGCAGCAGCTGAGCCCAGACAAGCAGACAGTAGGAGCTTCCTCTTCTTCCTCTCTGCTGTAGTTGCTGCCGTGTTTGACTGCAGGTTTTCTTCTTCTCCTCCTGATATTGGCGCAGGTATGCAGTTTGTCCGTTGTCCTGTGATATTGGCCCTTGCAGCACTGGCTCTGTGCAGTCCAGGTGTTTCCTCTCAGCTCAACAAAGACCAGAACCAGGATCTCGACCTGGAGCTGCGTCACCACAGGCTGCTGCAACGAGCTCGCAGCACTGGACCCATGTCACAGGTGAGGGGTCCGCCGACCAATGAAAACGCACCATTTCTACAAACAGCTGTTGATCGAAAACAAAAGGTCTGTAATCAAAGTTTGAATTCAACTTCAAGACCTTCAGTTGCTGCTACTCACCTGACAACAAGCGCGCAGTCAGCTGAGACTGCTGCTGGCTTACAATGCTCAAAGCTAACAGTCCAACACCTTCACCTCCTGAAAACAACAAAACTTCACCATCACCTGCTGCACTGCTCTTGATCAGGAAGGGAAGCTCAGTCTTCATCAAACACAATGTGAATTGTTTATCACAAAGAAGCAAGTTTGTCTTGGCTCATCCATACGTATCCATTACTAAAATTAATCGCTTGAAAATGTGGTGGCCAAACCCTGCCCCACTGTACTGCTGCCGGCCAGCAGGGGGCCAAAAGCAGTAAAGGAAGAGATAAATGATGACAACTTAAAGTTTGAAGTGTCATAAACAGTTAAAAGCGTTTGGTATATTTTATATGCTGTAGCACAACAATGAAATCTGATCGTATGTAACAGCTGGATATTTTTCTCTCCGTGATTCCAGCAGTTTTAGTGGTAAATTTCCCAAAATGTAACCAGCTGGAGAGCCTGATGCTTGGAAACTTAACTGTTTGAGCTTTGTCAGGATGTGTGCAGGAGTGGATGGAAATGAACAGGTGTGGAACACCAGGGAGTTTTCTGCTATGTGGAAACATCAGTGTGGTCATGTGACCCATGACTGAAGTTCTTTGGACACTGAAGTGGTCTCCAGTCTGTGATTGGAGTTGTGAACGTTGCTTCATCAGGTCTTTCACCTGTTTTCCATTCAAACGCTGAGGCCTTGCTGGATTATTGATGGAGGATGGTTTAGTTTCCGTCAAGAATTTTTTCACACTGATAATACGGCAGTACTCAGTATTATGTATTGTAAATACACATGTACACGTAACAGCAAATCAGAGAGCTGTTCATCCTGATGTCCGTGAAGGTTCTCAGTCATCCAGGTCATCTTGATCTCGGAGTGTTTAGTAGGAAGCAACTGGACTTCTTATCTTGTTTGAAGACGTTTCGCCTCTCATCCGAAAGGCTTCTTCAGTTCTGAGGTTCAGTGTGGGAAACCCAGGTATTTAACCCCGAGTGGGTAGAGACAATCACCAATCACCAACAACGAGGACGTGTTTAGAAAACAACAGCCTCGTCTGCGGTCGTCTGGCTTCATTAGTGCTTGCTGGCCTGATGTTTACAGGCCGAGGCAGAATGTGATTGGACAACATAAGAAGAATTAGATTGGGTAGCGTTGTCACAGCTCTAAACTGTTCTAAACCCTTCTGAAGTGTTCTGAAACCCTCTTTTTCAGGAGTGGAGTAAACGTGCCGTGGAGGACTTGCTGGCTCAGATGTCTCTGCCAGAGGCCGACGCCCAACAGGAAGCTGAGGTTGTTTCCATGGCAACAGGAGGCAGGATGAACCTGGAACGGTCCGTTGACGCCCCCAACAACCTTCCCCCCCGTGAACGCAAAGCCGGCTGTAAGAACTTCTACTGGAAGGGCTTCACTTCCTGTTAAAGCCACGCCCAGGTACCTCTCTGTCTCAGCCCTGCCTGATTAAGTGTCGCTCGCTTATCCTGTGTCTCACCTGTCCTTTTGCTTTGTTCCCAGCTGTGGCCACACCTTCATCTCCCTGCAAACCTGGACTAACCAATCAGCAGCTCTCTGGCTGCACTGTACCTGAATAATTAATATAATTACCAATTAAAGAGAGAAAGCAGTCAACCTGTGGCTCTGCCTCCTTTCTGTCCAGCGTGAAAGAGAAAACATGGTGGTGTGGATCCGATCAGATGAGATGGTTGCCAAAGAGCTGTTTTCCTGCACGGTGGCAGCTGATGGAGACGACTGGAATCAGTGTGACTTGTTCTGGTCATATCATCTGCCGAACGTCAGGTTCAGCAAAACGTGTCCCTTCACATGTTAACTTTTTCTCCTCAAACATTTGTGCGCTTTAATGGTGTGTGTGTGTGTGTGTGTGTGTGTGGGCGGGCGGGGGGGGGGGGGGTTGTCCATCATGCAGGAGCACAAACATACTCATTAACCTTTAATGGACTTAAGAGAGAGAACAAATATTGACTCATTAAACACAAGTGTGTGTGTGTGTGCGCGCGAGCATCTGTCCGTACAAACCCTCCCATTAATGGAAACTGAAGTCGAGCCACGCCCACAGTCTGAGCTTCACTGCTTTCACACATTCACCCCTTCACCCCTTCACCCATTCACCCATTAACCCATTCATACATTCACCAATTCACACATTCATACATTCACACATCCAAACATGCACACATTCACCCATTCACACATTCACCCATTAACCCATTCAACCATTCACCCACTCATACATTCACCCATTCACACACAGTGCCAGGGTTAGTTGGAGATTCACCGTCATTGCTCGAGGACAGTTCAACACGCTGACTGCAGAGGTCAGGAATCAAACCAGCGGCCATCCAATCAGAGGACAACCTGCTGCGCCCAGTGAGCCAAAACCAAAACAGTCTGTCTGACTGTCCCTCTTTCTGTATGAATGACTGTCTGACTGTCTCTCTGACTATCTCTCTCTCTGTCGCTGTGACTGACTGATTGAAAAACCCATCATAAACATATAAATAACGTTTACAAATTCAATCCTGCTGAGACACTGAAAAATAATCAAAAACAGATTAAACTCTTATCAGGTGGAGCAGTGTGTGTGTGTGTGTGTGTGTGTGTGTGTGTGTGTGTGTGTGTGTGAGCTTTAAATTCTTGCTGTGATTGGTTCACTGCTGACTGCGTGTTGGAGCTCATCCAATCAGAAACTGCGTCACCACCTGAGCTGGCCAGTGAAGCTGTTTTGTTCCACGCTCTGTCGAGCTCTTGAACGTCACGCTGGTATTGGTCTGATTAAAACTTGAATCTGAGTCAAAGTCTTCAACAAGTCTGCGACGAGAGCGGCAGAAGCTCTCACAACAACCTGAGTGGAGCACAAGTATTGCTGTGAGGTAAAAATTAATGTACATGTACTGAGCTGATCGGTTGCCGGCCCCCCCGAAATGACTCCCATCTCTGAATAACTAACTTCTAAAAATTTGTTACTTCAAAATCAAATCAAATCAAATTTTATTTGTACAGCCCAAAATCACAGTTTACAAATTGTCTCACTGGGCTGTTACAAACTGTACAGATGTGACCCCCTCTGCCCCCAGACCCTCGAATCGAGTGAGGAAATGCTTCAAAAATCCTAAACAGGGAAGATAACAAACCAAAGGAAGAACCACAGAGGAGGATCCTGGGACGTACAGACGTGACACAGATGTCACATGTACAGAACACAACAACATGGCGATAACAGTTTACTGAGAATGTTTGAGTTCGTATGAGTCTATAAATCCAGATATAATGTGGGTATAAAATGTTGGTCCAAAAGTGATTGTAGTCCATTGCCTAGGCTGGGCAATCCAGCCTAGGATCCAAGTCACAGGATCTCCTGTCCTAATTTGAGCAGTAGGTTTCCGGCAGGACCACAGCAGCAGCTCCACCGCGATGTAGTCAATTGGTCCAGGAGTTGTTATAGTCCATGTATCAAGATTTGAGTTCCATCACATCAAACTGAGTGCAGACGGTTTTAAAAACTGCAGAACTTCAGAACTTAACGACAGGAGGAGGAGGAGCATGAGAACTGATGGAGCGGAGGCCAGAACACGTTCGTCTATTCTGACAGGAAATGAAAACGCTGATTAACACATTCATAACTGACAGGTTAACAGAGTGCTAAGTCACTCCTCAGAAGCAGTGACTCATCGATTTCTACAGTCAGAGCAAACAGAGGAAAATCCTGCATTATGTTTAACCAAAATACAGTGACAGAGGACAGGAGACGAGTAGAAGTTTGGTTTTCAAAATCCCTTCGTTAACCCCAGGAAAAACCAAACACAAACCAAACACAAAATTCAACTCAAATTTGACTCAGATACTAAACTCAGATGTTCAACATCGACTCCCCTACAACAGGCATAAAATCTCACCTACATAAGCAATATAAAAGCATGAATCTTGGCCATCATCACAAGTATGAATATTCACCACAGTCGAACCAGCACCTTGTTCCCAGTTGTTCTTCCTCAACCAGATGCCTGACTTGGCCGTACCATATAAAGGGTTCTGCAAAGTAAGAGCATGTTTCCTTTTGGCCCAGTATTTTGAACCAAATACAAATAGGGAGGAAAAAAGTTCCTTGTTATGCTCCAGTCGAGGGGTAATAGGGGCAACGCAAAAACAACCAGAGGACGCGGGTCAACAGTGCAACAAATAACTATTAATTTACCATTTACAATAATTACAACAGAGAGGCTATTCAGGGTGAACCCAGACCAAAAAAACAAACCAAACCCAAATGATGTATCCCCAACCTAAACTTTCTAAACCCTCAACAGGAAAATAAAAGAACCCTCGAAGAACTACCTAACTGGAAACACAAACAGCAGAAAACATTAATTGAAAGAAATGGCAACTTGTCCCGATGCTTCACCCCAAACCTATGAGACTATTGACGGCTATCTGCAAACAAGTGCAACATAAACTAAACTAAACTAGTGATCAAACCAGACACAAAGCACAATTCAAAATACGAAGAAGAATATGAATAAACTTAGAAGCAAGAAACAAGATGGTGCTGTCAGAGAGGACCGTGGGATATGTTCTTCTTGGCAGGCTGGTCCCCGGCCTAACCCCCATGTCAGCCAAACCGTGACGGTGGCATCATTGCTTGATGTCCAATCACAAAATAGTTGCCTCCCAAATATGTTATGGTCATAAGGAGAGCTCTCACTGTCAGCCTAACAAAACACAAAAAAGCATCCATTGTTATTTCGCACACCATGTCATTAATGAACATATACTGTATAGGCCTGAGTCTGCAACTGTACCAATCCTCCCCAGCACTGGATCCAGGAGTGCGCTATATCTATTCGCGGCTATTGCCCAATGCACAATCCTCCACTGGAGGTCTGATGTTATCCCCAGCTTCTTTTCAGGGAGAACCTAAGGCCTTAGGTTTTGCTTAAACAGCTATGAATGTGGACTAACTCACCAGAAAGCAGCAAGGTTGTGAGAGACTCCAGAACAGATCCAGAACCGTACCTGAACCATGTTTACCTGAAAGTACATAATACAAATACATGTCTGTGTCCACAGGGCTACAATAGAATCTGGTATGAATGTGTGAAACGCTCCTTTAACGGGTTCAGAGGTCAGGGTGATGGCTGGTGGGAAGTCCTGCGTCACCTCGACGACCCGCAGGGAAGCCAGTCCATCAAATGCCTCGCTATGGGTCGACCAATCGAACGCACCACTGGATCTGAATGTGTCCATCAGTCCAGACTAATCAATGAGCACACACACACACACACAAATTCACCTCATTCTCACGATTAGCAGGTCAGCACACACCATGTGACTCCCTGCCGTCACCCAGCGGGATTCTGGGAGAAGTGTTGACAGAGAGAAAATGTCCTCCTGACAGGAAGTCAAACAGTCCGTGAGCAAAAGGAAAGAAAACAAGGTGGAGGGATAGAACAGATGAGAGGAGACAAGGAAAGAGAGAAAGAAAGAAAGGAAAAGGGAGAGGAGACAAGGAGAGTAAGCATGAGAGTAAACATCCAAGGAAGATTCAGATTGTTGATTGATGTAAATTGTCTTATGCAGAGTCTGAGTGTGTTTTCCTTAGAACTAATTACACACGCACACACTAAGTGACACCATGCTGCTGTGACTGTTAGCTCCATCACAAACAACCAACCTCAGTGTTTAATGTGGTCAAACTGGCCTACGTCAGGTGTCTCCACCCACACCCTCTTTGTGACTCTGCCATTGCTCTGTCATTGCTCTTTCATTGCTCTGTTGTTGCTCTGTCGTTGCTCTGTCGTTGCTCTGTCGTTAATCTGTCGTTGCTCTGTCGTTGTCACTCTGTCATTGCTTGTTACTAACCATGTTCCCCCGTAGTCTTTGTTTCTCCGCTGTCCTCATCCCGCAGGTGGTGAATCATCGCTACTCCATGTTCCTGCGACCCCTGCTGCTGCCATATTTTTATGTATTGCTAATATCATGCATTATCATATGTTTCTGCTTGCATTTGTGCTGAGTATCCTCTCCTCCTGCTCTCATTCTCTCCCTACTCAACTCAGTTTTCCTCTCTCTCTCCCCCTTCTGCGTCTCTCTCGCTCTCTCTCTCTCTCTCTTAACCCAACCAGTCGAGGCAGATGGCCGCCCCCCCTGAGCCTGGTTCTGCCTGAGGTTTCTGCCTCTTAAAGGAAGTTTTTCCTTGCCACTATCGCCAAGTGCTTGCTCATGGAGGGATTTGTTGGGTCTCTTTAAATAATTCTATGAAGAGTTTGGTCTAGACATGCTCTATATATAAAGTGCCTTGATGTAACTATGTTATGATTTGGTGCTATATAAATAAATTTGATTTGATTTGATTTGATTTGATTACTCTGTCGTTGCTCTTTCGTTGCTCTGTTGTCACTCTGCTGTGACTCTGTCGTTGCTGTGTTGTTGTCGATGCTCTGTTGTTGGCTGCTGTGTTTGTCCCACCTTGGTCATGTTTGGATCAAACTGCACTCAGCCTTCTGTTCCATGTGGTCTTGCTGTCCCCTGTATCAGGACCACCTCATTGTTTTTGTGTCTCTCTGTGTCGCTCTGAAAGAGTCCAGCTTGTCAGAATTGTCTCAGTCCGTCCTTCTCTAACTCTGCTCAACGGGCTGAACCAATCAGCTGTCTGCGGCAATCCTACCAGTTACAGAGCCATTTCCATGGTAACAGCATCGGACAGGTGTGAAATGTGTCCTGTCGCTGGACATTAGCTACCTGACAGCCGAAGTCCAGTCCCCTTGTGATTGGTGCTGATAGGACACTGTGGCTGGAGACAGATGTTTGTGGTTGCTAAGTAACAGGAGACAGGTGTTGATGCTGCCATGGTTACGGCTGGGTCGTGGTCAGGCACTGGGTCGTGGTCGGGGACTGGGTCGTGGTCGGGGTCTATGCCAGGGTCAGGATCCCTGTCCAGGTCTGTTTCTGGGTCTCTGTATTCTGCACAGTGACTGTTACTTTTTCAGAGGAAGACAAGACAGCGCTTTGTGATGATTTCCTTTGTTTGTTCCTTTTCTTTGTCTTGTCTTTTCATTACACTTCCTGTCTTTGCTGGCCCGCCCTCATTGTGCCATCTCCCCCCACAGCCTCTGTTGGACTGTTGCATCATGGGATGGATGAGAAGATCTCTCAGTCCTGTTGTTTCACCACATGTGTTTGTTTGTTTGTCTGCCTGTTAAGAGACTAAAGGCTACCTAAAGGTTTTTCTGCATCTTCCTGGGACAACAGATGTCTGAATTTCAGATGTGTAGGTCAAAGGTCAAGACCAGGAAAGCTTTGCAAAATTTGTCAAATTCCCGCTTGTTAAAATTTGGTGAGGTTTTAACAATAACATCCCCATCAGAATTATTCCAACTCAATTTAATTTAACAATTTGAAAAGTCAAAAGTCAAGGTCAGTGAAGAGTTTCTTAAGAGAAGGTATCTTTGGGTCATGGCTGTCGAGTTTTTATCATGTGATGTTGCTGGAAAGAGGAGGCGGGGCACACCTGCGAAACTGTGGACGACCTGGCCTTCATGCAGTGGATGAATGAGTCCGTTTGTGAATCTACAGCATAGTTTATTTTGAGGACTTTGAGGATTCAGATGCGGACTGAGTGGAGTGGCGATCAGCCCACGTGTCAGTCTGCTCTTGACTCGGCCTCCCCTCACTGTATGATGATGTCACTGCCAGTGACTCCTTGAAAATTAGAGCATGATGTTATGTTTTCTGTTCTCTCATTGGTTGGTGGGTTTGTTTACACTAAACACGCTGGATTTAACGTAACTCGTAGGAGGATGAAGAACGGAGTGAAAACATAATATGCTGGTGCAGCTGGGATGATGAAGAGGAGAGTTGGCTCTCTGTGGATGTTCTGAAAATGTCTTCATGAAGACATGAAAAATGTCCAACCATGTCTCAAGATTTGTTCTTTGTCATTTACCTGCATCCCACCCTGGCCCACCCCTCATAGACTAGTTCCCTCAAAGACCAGATCCCTTGTAGATCCTAGACCTGCTCAGTCCCTACACCTCAGCTGTCACATGTAAAGGATTTATAATAGCCTGATAATGATCTGTCTCTAAACAGCAACACCCTTCTGAGGTCACCTGAGGCTAGACCTGGTTGAAGGGTTTCATGGGTAACCAGATGAAATAACATCACATGCAACAACATGCAGACCTTCGTCATCCGTTTACATGGAACTCCAGGTGAACTCCAAGTGTCACCTGTGTGAGTGCAGCCAGCCAGTCACAGAGCGCCACTGAGACCAACAGAACACGACATCTTCAGTAGAACTGGCGATGTGCAGAAAGTTTGGGCAGAGATATTAAAAGTGAAAGTTGCAGAGAAGTTAGTGGCTGCACAGAGGCAGTGTGATTAGTGTTGGCAGTGGAACAGTGGGAAACTGTACAAACAGTTTCATTACTGAAGCTCACACGGATTCAACACATTATGGCCTCAACAGGCACTTAGACAGCTAAAATGAACGTGTTCCCTATGGAACATGGGAACATCACTGAGTGTAAAACCTGCACGTAATCATACTTCAACTCCACATCAGTCAATTTAAATCGAAATTAAAGCACAAGAGGGTGAAAGTCACCGTTATGTCTCCTGGTCCTGATGGGTTGTATTTACACTATGGTCGACTGGTGCCAGGCAGATCAAACACTTCCAACTAGAACTTGCAAACTCAAACTCCAATCGCCCAGAACCTGACTCTGCAAAACAGCTCAAACGTTAATGATCATATACAATCGTATAATGATGAGTTAGCAATCAGTCACTATACAATGATCAGTTCATGAACAGTAACTGTACAATGATCAGTTATTGATCAGTCCCTGGTCCGCGTTGTAAGCACGTGCAGCTGCATCATCGGGTGGTGGAACTCAGCTGAGCAGCAGGAAGCCAAGAAAACGGATCATTTCACTGAAGCTGCAAACATAATTATCATCAGTCACACACACACTCGCGCGCACGCTCAGTGACGTCAGCGGGATGGAGCATATAAGAGCCGCTCTCAACGGACGGACCCAGAAGATCTGTGCACCCGCAGCCAAACGGACAGAGACAGAAACGTGATGAAGATGGTCCATTCCTCGCGCATCCGCTGCCTCCTCCTGCTCCTCCTCTCCCTCACCGCGTCCATCAGCTGCTCCTCCGCTGCACAGACAGACTCCAAACTCCGCCTGCTGCTGCACCGGACCCCGCTGCTGCCCTCCAAACAGGTCCGACGGTCCACGTCTGTCTGTCTTTCTGTCTGTCTGTCTGTACTGACTCCCGCAGTCAGTTGTTTGTACACCACGTGGCTCCAAGTCTGTTTTCATATGAGTCAGAGTAAAAAGTTCAAATCTGACCGGCAGAGAGAGAGAGTACTCCGCTGTGTACTTTTGATCATCTCTGTACACGGAATAGTATAAATGTAAATGATACAAATACTAAACTAGTTTCATCATCTGGAATCAACAAGTCAACCTTTGGCTGGAGACTTTTAAATCTTATTGACTGTTTTAGTGTCACCAGCTGCTTTCTGACCCCACAGATGAACCCAGTCCTGTGGTCTTCTGCTTTTAAACCAAACCTTCACAAACTGTGTGCTGCTCCTCTGAGGATGAATCGTCCTGAAGCACACTGTGAATGTCTCTGATAACAGAAATTCAGTTTTCTCTGTTTTTGATTCATTTCAGTCAATATTTGGTTTCACTTCAGTGATTTATAGTTTGAACATAAATCCTGTTTCTTTTGTGTCTGTCAGAAGAAAGTTTTGTTAAAAACTCACCGAACATGAATCTTAGTTTCACCCTGAGTCAGGGCTGCCAGGCTGCACACACACTGACATGTTTTGTGTGAATGTGTCAGATACAACAGAATGTGAACATGTGATTACTGATTAATCAGCTGACTCTTTCGCTGGTTCCGGTGTTCACTGGTTTTGGATGGTGTGGTTGTCTTTCAGGACATGTCTCGGGCTTCCCTGGCGGAGCTACTCCTGTCGGACCTCCTGCAGGTGGAAAATGAGGCTCTGGAGGAGAACTTCTCTCCGGCTGAAGGAGAACCAGAAGACATCCGCTTCGATCTGGAACGAGCCGCCGGCAGTGGCCCGCTGCTTGCCCCCCGAGAGAGGAAAGCCGGCTGCAAGAACTTCTTCTGGAAGACCTTCACGTCCTGCTGAGAGCTCATCTTCGTCATCTTCATCAGAATGTGTTGAGAAGCTGTGTTCACTTTGGTTTCTGATTGTATGAAACAATTTTTATCAGAATAAAATCTGTTTGAGACTAAGTGTTTTCCTGTGGTGGAGGAGGGGAAGAGGAGGAGGAGGAACAGAAAATAGCAGATGGCCCTGATACAAGGATTCAATGTTGTTTCCGTCAGAAGAGTGTCAGATTTAAACTGAATGGAGATTTGAACCTGGCTCTTGTTCTGGAGGGGTTGGATCCAGTAATGTTGTGGTGACGAAATGAAAGGACCCGGTGCAGATGTAGTGAGGGTTCTGCTGTGGTCCAGGTTCTGCATCTGCAGTTGACTGATGCATTGGTATGCGGATCTGAATGTGGAGCTCTGGAAGTATGTGTGCAATGGCCGTGGTTGTGGTTCGGTCAGAGAACATGGAGGTTGAGGTTGAGGTTCTTGGATGAGGCAGTTCAGGAAGGTTCAGGATGAGGAAGCTCAAGAACTTCATGAAGCGGAGATCAAGATCGGTAGGGTGGCTATAACGAAGGCTGAACCAGAATCCAGAGATTCAGAGTCTGGAGACAATGAGAACCGTTTCCCTTGTTATTTTGTGCTGAACCTCAGGAAGAACCTGATCTGCGTTGAGACGTTAAGTCAGGACACGTTTCCTTTTCTCACCACGTTTCGGAGTGGAAACAACATCAAGCGTGAGTACTAAAGTTCACGAATAAAATATTTGTTCCTGTGACAGATGATTGAATTTTAGAACAAAGTACCAAACCCAATGTGACAGAGCAGAAAGAAACTCAAACACGAGCAAAAACTCTCCATGAAGGAAACTGTCGTGACTCAGCAAAAATCGTAAGCCAACGGTTTGAACGAACTAGTACAAGTTTATCAACCTAAAAATCAATACATTTTAAATGATACTAAGGAAAAACAACTCAAAATGTTGGGTGTCGAGGTGTTGGTGGGTGTTCTGTAAGGTGCAAACCAAGACTGACACCAAGCAAACAAAAACATGGTGCCAGTCGGAGGAGCACAGAATCCACACAGGAGAGCAGAGAGAACTGAGAGGACTGGCAACTAGGTCTTACATCCCCCCAGGAGACTGGCGGGGTGCTCCAACTCCGCCCCCAGAACCTGCAACATAAAAACACACGAGTGCTGAGGGGAACAGCAGCTCCCTCAACAGGAGGCCATTAAAATGCCACGGAGACAATGCAGAAAATGACAGGACAGACAGACTGGAGAGGGGGCTACCTGCTTAGACATTTTCTCATGGAGATCCACAAGGACCGCGTGAGGAGACCGAGAACATTCTGCACTCGTTTGTTTGCGGGGACAACATTCAAAGGAAGAAACAATGCTGAAAAGACAACATGAAGGAACATAATGTGTTCGAGTGTGTGTGTGTGTGACAGCTGCTGCAGTAAGATTAGCTCCTTTCATTCATGACCTCAATGAGACCCGATGATTGACAGGTGAGACACATGATCAGTTCTGTGACGTCATGTTTTTAGAACTTCCAGCTTCCCCCTGAGTTCACGTCATCTCTCCATCATGACAGACCAATAGCCTTTCAGCAAGCAGGTCATCAGGTGCATCTCTGATTGGTTGATTCCTCACTTGAAACAGAAGTTGGTCTGTTCCCGCTCCCACTCTGCTCCGAAGAGCATGACGACACACATTCCTCTCGGTTGGGATCTATCGATTGGATTCTGCAGCTGATCACACTGATCACATTCATTGATCGGCGGACGATGATGATGGAGCGGCAACTGATAACAGATGAAACTGAAGTCTGTCACCGGACCACCTCCATCAGGTCAGAGAGCGTCTCCATCAGGTCAGACTTCACCTCCATCCAGTCAGAGAACGTCTCCATCCAATCAGAGTTCACCTCCATCTGGTCAGAGTTCACTTCCATCCAGTCAGAGAGCGTCTCCATCTGGTCAGTGTCTGACTCCATCAAGTCATAGAGCGCCTTCATCAGGTCAGACTTCACTTCCACCTGGTCAGAGTTCACCTCCATCAGGTCAGAGTGCTTCTCCATCAGGTCAGAGAGCTTCTCCATCAGGTCAGAGTTCACCTCCATCAGGTCAGAGAGCGTCTCCATTAGGTCAGAGTTCACCTCCACCGGTCAGAGAGCACCTCCATCAGATCAGTGTCTGACTCCATCAGGTCAGAGAGCATCTCCACCCTTCAGAGAGTGCCTCCATCAGGTCAGAGTCCACCTCCATCAGGTCAGTGAGCGCCTCCATCAGGTCAGAGTCCACCTCCATCAGGTCAGTGAGCGCCTCCATCAGGTCAGAGTCTGTCTACATCAGGTCAGAGTTCATCTCCATCAGGTCAGAAAGTGCCTCCATCAGGTCAGAGAGCGCCTCCATCAGGTCAGAGTCTGACTCCATCAGGTCAGAGAGCGCCTCCATCAGGTCAGTGTCTGACTCTATCAGGTCAGTGAGCACCTCTATCAGCTCCATGAGGTCAGACACAACTCCAACTCCTCCATCAGGTCAGATTCCACCTCCACCAGGTGGGAGAGCGCCTCTATCAGGATAAGTGACCTCTGTGAGTTCTGGGTGATGGTTAATGGTCAGTATGAGGGTCATGTGACTGAGCAACAAACCGAACAAACCGTCACCTGTAGGTAAACATCAGACCTTTGACCCTGCCGTGTGTCACGGAGGTGATGTGCAGGTGTCTTCACTCAACAGGAAGATGATGATGTCACACACTTCTTTGCCGAGACGCGAGTCGAGTGTTTCTTTGACAAACAGGAAGCAGCAGCTGCAGCGGCAGTCACGCAATTCACCTGCCAGCCAACCAGAAGTCAGCATTTGAATCAGCTTCAATAAACGTTAATGAGCTTTAATTACAGCTGAAAGCTTCGCTGAACGCCACACACACGCCACCTGCTCACCGTGCGCGTGGCTGCTAATGGCAACGTCAGGAGGATTCACTGAACACAAAAGATGACTAATCAGCTGCATATACAGCCTCACACAGGCGTCAGCAGCAGGGAAAAGGTCAGAAGTCAAACTGCCACCAGGACCAATCACAAAGCCACTGATAAACCAGAGACAATGCCTGTTACTATGGTAATGTTATCAACGGTTTCCAGGTTTGGAGGTGTGTCAAACTGCTTGAGCCAGGTGCATGATGGGTAGAAACAATGGGTTCACTCTGCAAGTGAGGTGACACGGAACCCTCGAATGCTAATGTAGCAGAGATGCTAATGTTGCGCAGACTGTACCGACTTATTATTATTATTATTATTAAGATAAGATAAGATGTATCTTTATTGATCCCCCTTGGGAGAAATTCAGGTGGACACAGCAGTATAGAAGTGAGCAGCAGTGCAGGCTAAAAATACCAAAATAAGTCAACACACAGTCTAGAAGGTATAAATAAAAAATAAAATACTAAAAATATACTAAGTTATTATTATATGTCACGGTTCTGTTTCTTTTCTATTCTTATTATTTTGTGTTTGTTGGTGGTTTTGTTTTTGTTTTTTCTCCCTCGCTCTCTCTCTCTCTCTCTCTCTCTCTCTCTCTCTCTCTCTCTCTCTCCCTGCAGGGGGCGTGGTCAGCTTGTTGGCTTCCGGCAGCACTGCAAACCGGTTCTTCATCTCCTAATCAGGCACCGCTATTTAACGCGGCTCTCACTTCCGTTCAACGCCTGATTATTCCGTCAATTTCTATTCCGTAACTTTTGTGCTATCAGTTGTCAAGTTATTTAGAGTCGTTAGTGAGTTCCGCTCTGTGAGTTATTAAGGTTGTCCTCCTCTCCTTCCTCCTCGACAAACTGCTTCCTGTTACCACTCAATTTATTTTAAAATAAAACAGGTAAAGACTTCCACCTCTCTGGTTCCACTTCTGCGTCCACAAACAAATTGTAAATTAAACTGCAATAATTATTATTATTGTCAGAAACAGTCAGACGGGTTCGGTTTGATCCCAGTCCCGCTTTGGTTTCAGAGTGTGTTGTGAGGCTGTAGTCAACAGGGGGAGCTATTTCACTGAGAGCTGACCTCCGTTCTGTGTCATCAAACAGGAAGTGAAGGCGCGCACAAACGTGTTTCTCACGTTCACGAGTCAGCTGTTATGTGTTGGATTCTGACTGAGGGCAGTTTGAGAGCTGAGTCATGCTTACAAACTTACATACTGCCCCCCTCAGGCTCAGCAGGGCCAGGGGCAGGACCAGGAGCAGGAGCTTAGGGAACACTGAGACGACAGCCAGCAGCTTTCACTATCAGTGGCGGGTCAGCTGAGACCTGCAGATGTGTTTTTTTTCCCCAACAAAAGAAAGTTTGATTGTGGGACTAAAGTCAGAATTCTGACGTTGTCGTGGCCCAAATGTTTATGCATCTTCTCTGACTGCCCACAGATGATGTTATTGTCAATTCGTAGCTGTGGCGTAGCTAAGAATGAAGAAGAACCTGAACCAGGGTGAGCTGCCGGGCTTGAAGCAGAACCCGGCCGCGTTTTGTTGTGAAGCAGAGGAGCTGGAGGAGGTGACGTGGGGCTGTGTGGATGACGTCAGCCCCTCTGCGTCTCCGCGCGCGCGCGCGTGTGTGTGTGTGTGTGCGCGCGTGTGTGCGCGTGTGTGTGCGTGAGAGGAGGAGCCCGCTGGATGGTGGGCGGGATGTGAGGAGACAGAGAGCGGAGAAACCAGTTCTCCTGCTGAGAGGAAGACAGGCGGCGGACAGACAGACCCAGCCGGGAGGATGGACCCGCGGTGCGGCCGTCGGTAGCCGTCTATTGTCGGACACGGAGCTCCAGGATGAGCGTAGCGCTGCAGGACCTCCGGAACACCGTGAGTACACGCACGCACGCACACACACACACGCACAGACACGCACAGACGGTGATCGCTGATCGATCGGTGAAATTGATCGACAGGCTGGTCTACTGCAGACAGGTGTGCCCCCTCCTGCTGACGTCACGCAGACGCGTTTGTCGTTGTTGTTTTTATCACGAATTCTGTGATTATGAAGACCAATAATAAATAATTGAAATCAAATATTTGGATTAGAATAGAAATGTTAACACGAAAGGTTGGAAAATAATGAAGTACTGCAATACTTGCTGAGTACACTTTTGATGTATGTTGACCTTATTGGAACATGGTGACTGTAGATATTGATACAGAAATATCGATGACTGTTGAATCACGTGGTACATCTGGCTCTGCGGGAATATTTACATTTCCAATCAATCTGCTAGGATTTGTTTTGATTAGAATGAAAGTGAAAATAATGCTTTGAATCAAATGGCGATAATGACATAATCGATGGTTGGTGCAGCTCTTCACAGAACGTTCTCGTCCGTCTCTGTAAACTGAAGTTCCGTCAGTTTTAGGACCGTTGGTCATCACCAAAATTAACAACAATTTTCAACAGAACCATTATGAAAACGTTGTCTTTCGAAGACGAAGAACCGCAGATTCTGCCCACTCTGAAGAACGTCACTGCTGGCACTGTAACATCACTGGTCCTCTTTTCTGTGAAGAGAACATCGTATTTACAGTATCTCCCAAGAGTGAGTACACCCTCACATTTCAGCAGCCATTGTATTATATCTCCTCAAGGGGCAACACTAGAGAAATGAAACTTGGATATACTTTTTGAGTAGTCAGTGTACAGCTTGTGTAAAAGTATAGATTTAACGCCCTCTGAAAATTACTCAAACAGCCATTATTGTCTAAATAGCTTAATAAAACACAAGTGAGTACACCTGACAGTGAACATGCCCAAATTGGCCCAAAGTGTCAATATTTTGTGTGAGACCCATTGTTATCTAAAACTGCCCCTAGTCTTCTTGGGCATTGAATTCACCAGAGCTGCACACATTGTAACTGGAATCCTCTTCCACTTCTCCATCATGACCTCACAGAGTTGGTGGATGTTAGACTCCTTGAGCTCCTCCACCTTCCTCTTAAGGATGCCCCACAGGTGCACACTTGGGTTCAGGTCTGGAGACATACTTGGTCACTCCATCAGCTTCACCTTCAGCTTCCTGAGGAAGGCAGTTGTCATCTTGGAGGCGTGTTTGGGGTCGTTATCATGTTGGTAAAACTGCCATGCGGCCCAGTGTCCGAAGGGACGGGATCACGCTCTGCTTCAACTCGTCTGTTTATCTCGTCTCCTCAGACCACAGGAAACTGTTCCAGTAATTCATGCTCTTGTACTGCTTGTCTTCTTTGGTCGAGCCTGGCGAGGCCTGTTCTGAGTGGAACCCGTCTGGGAAAACCGCTGCATGACCTTGGCCAACATGCTGTAGCTCAGTTTCAGGGTTTTACCAATCTTCTTATAGCCTCGGCCATCTTTGTGGAGAGCAACAATTCTATTTGTCAAATCCTCAGAGAATTCTTTGCCACGAGGTGCCATGTTGAACATTCAGTGGCCTGTAATAAGAATTCTACCCATTGCACCAAATTTAATGGCTCTAATTCATCATACGCAAATTTGTATGGTCCAGTCAAGCAGGCAAAAATGTGAACATGATGAATAGGACATGTTTGAACAACATGTACAGATATCACTAGGGGTGTACTCACTTGTGTTGCCAGCTATTTAGACAGTAATGGCTGTTTGTTGAGTAATTTTATGAGGATAGTAAATCTATACTGCTATACAAGCTGTAGACTGACTACTACTAAGTATATCCAAGTTTCATTTCTGTAGTATTGTCCCTTGAGGAGATATAATAAAATGGCTGCTGATGTGTGAGGGGTATACTCACTTTATAGAGAGCTGTAGCTAACATGCTAAATATGAAATTTTAATCAGGAGTTGTTACTCTGACATTCACGTTCCGATGTCGCGGAACCAGTCTTCTCCAGTTCTCCGGAGACACCAGTTAAACCAGAACTGCAGTTAAAGTACTTACCTGACATTACTGATGCAGTAAAATGTAGTAAGATTACTTCATTAACAGTACTGATGTAGTAATCTGCAGTTGAAGTACTTCAGAAACAGACCTCATGCAGTAATCTGCAGTTAAAGTACTTCAGCGACACAACTGATGCAATAATCTGCAGTTTAAGTACTTCAGTGACAGTACTGATGCAGTGATCTGCAGTTAAATTACTTCAGTGAGTGTCCTGATCCAGTAAACTGTAGTAAGATTACTTCATTAACAGTACTGATGCAGTAATCTGCAGTTTAAGTACTTCAGCAACTGTACTGATGCAGTAAACTGTAGCTAAACTACTTCAGTGACATTACTGATGCAGTAAACTGTAATCAAAGTACTTCAGCGGTGTTACTGATGCAGTAATCTGCAGGTAAAGTACTTAAGTGGATACAAATTGACACATACTGGGCAGAATTTTGAGTTTTTTTCTGTGTTTGCCCATTTACATAAACACAGCGTGGGTTTTTATGGCTTGTGTAGATGGTTTGTCATAAATAACCACACATTATAAAGGGCACAAATACAAACCTCAGTCTCTTCTCGCTGCTGCCTCACTGCCTCAGGGGCCTCACCTCTTGAGCTGCTCCTGTGTCTCCTCCCTCCTCTCTGCCAAGATCGCTGGCTCCAACGGCCTGAGGCGGACGCTGCGGGCTGGCAGTAGGCTCGGTGGAAGCTTCAAAATCTGACTACACAGCAGTGAATAAAGTGGGTTTCCAATTTGCAATAACAACGATAAAACGCTAACATTGCGCTCTATGATTGACTACATCTTTGTCAGCCATTTTTTTAGATTACAAAAAAAAAGGAAAACAAAAAGAAATTCATTGTTGTCATTACTTAACTGTGTTAACTGCTGTTCGCTGCATACCCAGCAAACTAAAAATTCCTTTTACATATATTTAGGTCATTTGACAGATAGAAGAAATACTCTACTATTATTAAAAACTATAATGTAAAAATCGCTATTCCAACTAATGAACTAACAACTAAAATATACAACCTCGTATGGTGTCACTTGACATACACCAGTTTGAAAGGAAATATTTTTTGTGTGTGTGTGCGCGTGTGCATTGGGGCGGAACTCGGCCGTGCGCGATACAGAGAGCAGAGGAGAGACAGGAATGCTGATTTTGAGATGGTCCTGAAGCTGACCTCCAACAGGCTTTTTCTGTACCTTTGACACAGGATTGGTAGTTTGGAGATGAGCCTGTATTTGGCAAAGACCTCTGGGTCTAGGGTGGGTTATTTGAGAAGAGTTCTGAAGGCAGTAATATTCAGGATGAAGGGGAAATGGCCAGCGTTGAGGGAGTGGTTTATAATTTGGGTAATCATGGTGATAATACATGGATGTTAGATTTAATAAGGGCAGTAGGAAATAAATCCATGGCACAGGTTGAAGATTTCATCTTTTATATGATACTTTCGTGAAATGACAAGTATCGTACATTTCAGCTTGGTTTGGTTTGATTTTTTTATTTTGGGAAGAGTAAAAAAGGGAAGTTAAGTCATGAAAATACTGAAAATGATGTTTGTCCACAGAAATTCATTTTGTTTTTTGTACCAATTTCCGAAAGTTTACAAAATGGACTAAACGAACAGGTTTCTTTTCCTCGTCAAAATATTTTTATCGTATTTCTGTCAAAAGCAAAGTTAAACCAACAACTCACAACCCGAATGGACAGAGCACAGCAACAACACACCAACAGAAGCTAGTTTGACCACAGGGAATACAGTTCTGCTCGTGACAACTTACCTGAGTCATTTTATGGGATTGTGTTTATTAACAACTGAGCCCGCTACAGTTAGCATCTGTTAGCATCAGTCAGCAACTACTTCAGCAACAAGTGAAGCAATGTTCATCTGAAAACTTTATGAACAAGAGCAGTCGGAGGACATCAAAAGGAAAACCAAGAATATTTTCTCCATGAAATCTGATCCAGTTTCACCAAAATGAGAGAATTAAGTTATTTGATCGGCAGTGAGGCCACACTCATAGAGAGACAGCATTCTGACTTGATGTTGAAGTGGATGTTATGAAGGGTACCAGCTGATGCACAAAAACTTCAGATTTCCTGGAAGGAAAATGACCAGATTTGTTTCATTTCAGCTGAACTTTAAGGAAACAGACCCGAACCCTGAACCTGACAGGAAGGGATAGAATGGATCAATAGACTTCACACACCTGGATTTATAGATTCCATATACTCATGGGCTTTTCTCCTCTATGGTTCTCTCCTAGGATTCTTATTTTTCCCTTTTCTGGTTTCTTTAAAGTTTTTCCTCACCCGGTTCTAGGGTCTATGGGCAGAGGATGTCACATCTGTACCGTTTGTAAAAGCCCACTGGAACAAACCGTAATCTGTGATTGAGGGATATACAAATAAAATTGGATTGATTTGATTGGTGTGACAGGCACATGACTGAATTATCTGTGCTGCTGATCATCTGAGTGAGAATTAGCTGTTGGCTGCGTCAGCTGATCTGCAGTTTGATGTGAAAAACGAGCGTGGCTTCCAGTTCGTGTTTACGTCGGTGATACAGAGCCGTTCCTTTATTGGACTGAAACGGTGCTCAACGCACGGCGCTGCATAAACAGGAAGTGACAGTGATTTACCCTCCTGCCTGCTGCTCTGTATCACGTTGAGGACATTTTTCTCTGTGTGCTGCTTGCGGAAGTAAAGCCGCTCCGAGTCGACTCTGGAGACTGTGAGGAACCAACATGGCTGTCGGCGTGGCAATGGTGGCCAATAGAAGGATGGTGACATCCTGAAACACGAGCGGCCTCTTTCCTGTGACTTGTTGACGATCAGAGGAGAACAGAGCCCTCCGTAAACATGGTGACGTGAAAGAGAAATGACGCTTCTGAACTGTGAAGCTGTTGAAAAATATCCTGAACATGAGGGGCGGGGTCACGCCTGACCATGTGTTCCTGTTGGCGTTCCCCGACCTGAGTGACGGTTGCCATCACAGTTGCTCTGAGTCGCGGTTAACCTTTTTGATCCCAGCAACAGTCCAAACTGAGAGTGATTCATCTCATCACAGAACATCTGAGACTATTAGAAGCTTCATTTGAGCGATGAGTTTTTAATAAACTGATTTTCTTTTCCCTGCGTGACCTTTTCTCTGAGCCACACACACTCTGCAGCACGCAGAGTGTGTGTGGCGGGATGGGCAGGGTTTTCTGTTTCCTGTCTGCAGCTCTGTGACTTCCTGTCTTAAGACGCCCAGTTTCCATCTGTGCAACAAAACACACCAAAGCACCTCTGACGCCACTGTTACATCATCACCTTTTTTTTATTTTTCTCCTTGGCCTCCAGATCTTTAAACCCTCGTCTTCTTCTTCAGTTCCTCCTTTTCAGCTCATTTCCATTGTTGAGTGTGGAGGTGGGGGAGGAGCTTCTGCTCGGGGTCAGAGGTCAGGAGCTGCTGGACCCTGGCTGGGAGGCGGAGATGTAGTGGTTGTCATGGTGTCGGCCTTGTTGATTTGAAGATCAGAGCCGGGGGTGGGCGGGAACCGCCACGGGCGCCGTTTGTCAGTCTGACACGCTAAGCCTCACCGCCAGTCTGGGTTACCGTGGGAACATCTGTGGTTAGCTTGAGTTTCAGTCCTCTGGGCCTTGAGCTCCAACTCTCCGAACGTCCAGCACGGTCGTCTGGTCTCGCGAGCGCCAATGTCACGGACCTCACGCTCAGAAATGTACAAATTTTAGCAGCTGCCACCGTCAGAACTTTGACCTTCACAGCTCAAATCAAATCAAATCTAACTCATGTACAGGAAGGGAACAGAACTGAAGCATCAGCCAGACCAGGTGGAAGAAAGTCCAGATCCTCCATGACTCTGAACCGGGCCAGAGAGCGTGGACGGACCAGGACCAGGACCAGGACAATGTCAGAGTGTCAGTACCGACAACTGCAGTGTTCGATTGGTTGATATTATCGTATTGATTGTGACCCCACGAGGACTGGGGGAGGGCAGGAGGAGCAGGAGAGGTTGAAGGGAGGAGGCTCTCAACATCCTCTCTTTATGCTCTCTCTCTCTGCACTTCTGCCTCGTGTCTCTCGCCCCTCCCTCCAGCATCATAAATGGTTGCAGACCTTCACCCACCACTGGTTACTGTGGAAACTACTGTGTCACACAGCTGCCCGGTTAGCCTGCTTAGCATGGTTAGCATCAGAGGTGTGGACACAGTGTCCTGTCTTATGTTCACAGGAAGTAATGTCCTTATTAGGAGAGATCATCCATCGATCAATAAAATATCAAAAGGTTGTGAGTAAAATCTCAACACTTTCTGAAATCAGCCAATCAGCTTCTTTCAGTCAATCCTCCTGTGTGTTTTTTTTTCACTCCTGATCCAGACTCCTCAGTCCTGGAGGGGGGACAGGAAACAAAGACCTGTCTCTCCTGCTCTCTATCTCTCTCTCTCACTGTCTGTCACTGTTTCTCGCCCGTCTCTGTTCTCTTTAAGTGATGACGCAC
>KV751370.1:112155-128409 GCA_001698575.1 Mola mola | reverse complement strand
CGCTCAGGACAAACTGCTCGAGAGTCTCTACGGGACCAAGAAGGTATATACATTCTGCACACACTGATACTGTTACAGCGACCAGTACAGAGATGCACTTTTACTACTGCAATATCCACTACTGTCACTACTATAAATATTTAAAGGAATTTTATTGTTGATATTACAAGTAGTAGTACTACAAATACTATTACTGTAATATCACAGCTAATCTCAAGTACCACCCTGTACTCTGATTAAAGTATTGCTACTAATGCAGGACTCCAGCAGGCTTGACTACAGCAGGTACAAGCACCTGTCATGGTTCTCTGTATGCAGTTGTTCCGGTTGATCGAGGTTCTCAGTTCCCTCATTGAACCGAAGGATCTTTAACTTTCTTCTCATTGGTTTTAAAAAGTTCTCACCACTAAGTGTAGACAAAGATGACCGACATGAGAGCTCCAAAAACGCCCCCTGGTGGCTAGCTGCAGTACATTTTATAGGCTCATAAGCCCCTCCACCGCCATGTTATCAACGGGCCAAACTAAAAACTCAAAGTCAAATGGATTTTCAAAAAGCCTCTGAGTCAGTTTCTCTTAAAAAAATACTGTCGAAACTAAAATCTTATATAGATGACAGAGTTGGATACAGGACTTTTTGCACAACAGGAGACAGCAGTTGCTGGTAAATGGTGTTACATACGGCTGAAAATCAGTGACCTCAGGAGTCCCAGAGGGATCATCGCTCAGCCCTTTACTTTTTGTTATTTGTATAAATGATCTACCTAATATGATAAAATCTGATGCATATCTTTTTGCAGATGACACAAAAATATTCAGAATAATTTATAAGGACGCAGACACAGTCCAACTGCAAGATGATCTCCATAATATGATGTATATGGTGTGACCAGCGGTTTTTGAAATTAAACCCCGGAAAATGTTAACATTTACACATTGGGAAGTCAAATGATAATGTAGTAAATTATACTGTAGGAGAACTGGTGGTTCAGCATGTGGAAGAGGAAAATGATAGAGGTGTAATAGTTGACCGTTCACTTGAATTCTGTAACCACATTTCAAATAGAATTTCAAAAAGCCAATTTCATGCCGGCAATAGCAGGAGAACTTTTCAAAATATAACTAAATAAATATTTCTACCACATATAAGTCTTTGGTGAGATCTCATCTTGAATTTACAAGCTCACTCTGGTGTCCTTATAACTTCAAGTATATAGATAAAATTGAGAACGTCCAGAGAAGAGCTACTAAATTAATTGAAACGTCAGGGTTGACAGCTGAGCCCTGCTCATGATTTTGCGAGACAAAGCTCCAACCCCATCAGACTCCAGATGACACACTCACCAGAACAAGATGGCAGCACTTTTCCTGATGGACATTCTGCTTTATTTTTCTGTAATGAGAGGAAGTACAGAGCAGGTGGCCATCTTTGTTTAGGTCAGTGGTTCTAACAGTGATCAACCAGTCTGAACCAAACTTATCGCTGGGTTTTGGTGGATTTATGGGCTGGCTTGGTTAAAAGTTGCTTTAAATGGTTTTGAAAACCTTAGAAACTTAGTGAGTGATGGTTTACTGGGGAAACTTAAAATCAGCATCGACCCAGTTCTAAATGGTTCCAAAAATTCCAGCAGATTAGTTGTCACTATCTTTGTCTCTCAGGAAGCTACTGCTGCTACTGGAGAGCTGAATAGTAACTTCTTACAGTGGACTGTAACTGATTGTGACTTGTCTGCTACTACATTTACCTGGTTCTACCTCCACTGAATGGACTTGGTTCCAGCTGGTTATAACCGGTTTTGGTTTGTTGCAGTCCTGCACTCCCCGCTGGCAGACTTGTATTGGGAATACTGATGACACTCTGGGCTTTGCTCTGGGTGCAGTCTTCGTCAAGGCAACCTTCGACAAAAACAGCAAAGAGATTGTGAGTCCCAGCGTCATCCTTACTTAAAGCCACGTAATGTCTCACTGAAGGCAGGACTGAAGGATCTGATACAGGTCCAGTCCAGTTCATTACCTGACCCTCTGTCTCTGTCAGGCTGAAGAGATGATCAATGAGATCCGGTCAGCGTTCAAAGGAGCTCTGGACCGACTCAGCTGGATGGATGAGCAGACAAGACAGGCTGCCAAGGACAAGGTAAGACAGACAGGCAGACTCACAGGTGGACAGACATTCAGACAGACAATTGCAGAATGGTTTAATCATTGAGGTTTTTCCCCTGTCAGGCAGATGCAATCTACGACATGATAGGGTTCCCTGAGTTCATCCTGGATCCCAAAGAGCTGGATGACGTGTACGATGGGGTGAGGGATAGTTTTCAGTCTCTGACCTGCATAAAGATGGAGACAGTTAGAAAGGTGACCTACTGCTGCCCCTCTGCTGTTAACCTTGTGTTCTGGCTTTTCTGTGTTTCAGTATGAGGTGGCAGACGACAATTTCTTCCAGAACATGTTGAACTTCTATAACTTCTCGTCCCGAGTGATGGCTGACCAGCTGAGGAAGACTCCCAACAAAGACCAGTAAGTATGATGAAGACCAGCAATCCAAACAGCACCGTGAACAGGGGTAATGTTCACAGAACCTCAGCGTGAGAGAAAATGAGAAGAATTCAGTTTGTTGTGTAAAAGTCGTTAGTCATTAGTGTGAAGTGTCAACACAAACAGATTCTTCAGCAGCACTGATCCACTTTGACTCAGCATGTGTCTCCACATGGACCAGTCAAACTTTCTATAAAACCACCATCACAGAGACAGACTGATGTCCGTACACAAAGTAAGAGACACTTCAAATGTAACAAGAAGGACAGAAAAAATAAGAATTCACCAAGTTTGAAATGTTCGTCCTGTCACAACTCACAAACGTGGGCAGTCTTTCAGCAAAGAGGGCAGTCCACCTTGAGTTGGGGTCTGCTCCGAGGTTTCTGCCTGTTAAAAAGCGTTTCTTCCTCATCGCTATCACAATGTGCTGCTCGTGGTTGATTGTTGGTCATAATTTCAGATTGTCTCTGCCTGCTCTTGACTTGTCTTGACATAGCCGAGTGTCATCTAACATGAATTCTAATTGAACTCTAGAATTGGTTAGCTAGTGAAGCTACTGGTTTGGTTTGCATTGTGCAGATCGTAGCTACCAATTCACTGAGTCTCTTCTCCAACACAGCAAATAAACTGCACTTTTTACACACTCCATTATCGCTGAAGGAGGCTAAGGAATAACTGAACATGTGACACACAGCACGAGAGGGAGAGAGAGAACCATCGCTCAGCACTACAACCTCACTTATGTTTGTTTACAAAAGGTCCACACATTCGCTTCAACTAGGTTTCATTTTATGCTTCTGAATGTTCAGTGTTAAGGTCTGTTTGATACAGCCCTGAACAGCTGAAGCGCACGGATTCGT
The DNA here is from genome assembly GCA_001698575.1 of Mola mola. Taxonomy (NCBI): domain Eukaryota; kingdom Metazoa; phylum Chordata; class Actinopteri; order Tetraodontiformes; family Molidae; genus Mola; species Mola mola. The sequence continues at coordinate 125,015 of KV751370.1, read as the reverse complement.
GGAAGTTGTGGTGTGAGGAGCACACTGTTCTTCTGCACATCAACGAGTCCTCTGTGGTCCTGCGAACATGTGAAGAAGAACTCCATGCTGACTTGTTTGAGACATTTTGAGACACTTGTGAAAACGACCCCTGGGCTGTTTGACCAAATGTCTGACCACAAAATAAATCCTGTCCTTGCTTTCTTCTTTTTGCTCCTCCTCCTGCAGGTGGAGCATGACTCCTCCTACAGTTAACGCCTACTACATGCCCACCAAGAACGGCATCGTCTTCCCAGCAGGGATCCTCCAAGCTCCTTTCTACGCCCATGACCAACCAAAGTTTGTTTGCCTCCACCTATCTGTCTGACTTTCTGGCTGTCCCTTCTAGTAAAACACTGACCGTGTGATGATCATGTGACATCGTGAATTCAAAAATGTATTGGTGAGCTGTTGTGACCTCTGTGGTCTCTGGGGGGCGCCAGTGGTCAGTCTGTGCTGTCTTGAGCTGAACACCTGAACACTTATTGTGTGTTTTCAGGGCTCTGAACTTCGGCGGGATCGGCGTGGTGATGGGTCACGAGCTCACACACGCATTTGACGATCAGGGTGAGTCTGGACATGTGTTCCTGTTTAATTCTTGTCACATGTTCAGGTACTGCTTGAGGTGGTGATGATGCATTCACTGCACTCTGACTGTCAGTAAGAGTATTGATAGTAAATGGTGGGCACCCTCAGCCCTTTTGTTGGAATGTTTTTAATTCTGATGTGCTTTTCTCTAAACCTAAGAATAAAATAAATTAAATTTAAGAATAAACCCTTGGCCATCAGTATGACAAATGTGGCACGATCATGGTGTTTGAACGCAGTTTCGTTGCTTCGGTAGATAAACGGCTTTTGATCTGACAAGTTAAACTGCATCACCTGTTTTACTGTCCTAATTTGTTTTTAGATGTGAGAGTCCAGTGTCACACCTATATATTCAAAATCCGATACAACTCTTAGCTTTACTCCCACGTCCAAAGCACCTAGTGTGAAATCATTTCTCGACAACTTTGTAGAAAACATGCAAACTGTTTTTGTTAATAGGTGAGTTGGCCACAGTGTGACATCACTGTGGTTATCTTACAGCAGCTTGCAGTTTAATAGTGACAGGTACATACATGATATATGGTCAGTGTACATTTGTATTTCTGCCTCGTTTTACACAGTTGGAGGATCATTTCTGTAGAGGCTCAACAACAGAGGCTCCAGAACTGATCCCTGACCAAGATCACCACTGAGGCCTGATGACAACCCACCACCATGGGTCAGGATCAATGGCTCCATGATCAGCTGTATTATTTTTTAGAAATCGCAGATAATTCATGTTGAATGTCCTAAAGCCAAACTGTATGGGACTCAGTGTAAAAGGGCTGATGAAGATGAAGTGTCGTTCCGTTACCTTTGACATAATTGGAACAATGCTAATTGGCCGGTAGTTGATCACTTTGACAGGATCACTTCTTCTATCATTCAGTCAGAAAATGTTGCGCTGTTTTAAAGGCCCATCTCATTATCCCATCTCCCTCCTGTCACCAGGTCGAGAGTATGATAAAGAAGGTAACTTAAGGCCGTGGTGGCAGAATTCATCTGTGCAAGCATTTCGTCAGAGAACAGAGTGTATGGTGGATCAGTACAGCCGCTACCTTGTCAACGGAGAACACGTTAATGGAAAACAGACACTTGGGGAGAACATTGCTGACAACGGGGGTCTGAAGGCAGCATACCATGTAAGTATGCAGATGTATTAATTAATTTAACCGAAATATACAGCTCTGTCGTTCCATTCATATTATAATCACCATCGCATCGTTGTGCAATGAATCAGGATATACACTACTAACTGATCCATAATCATGTGACCTTAACTGAAATCAGTGCTTAAACTTACAGCTAGTGTGTTACATAATCGCAACCTCTTTTCAGGCCTATCAGTCATGGGTTCAGTGGAATGGAGAGGAGAAGAGATTACCTGCAGTCAACCTGACCAATGATCAACTCTTCTTTGTTGGATTTGCTCAGGTGAGACAATCAATAACATCTCAGTTACCTATGAAAAAACCTATGAAGAACGGTGTCCCACAGTGTTCTACACTCGGACCACTTGACATTCTCTTCATGACCTGATGTTTATATGCTGATGACATGGATATTTATGTGCTTGATTATCAAAAGACTCAGTACTTTCTAGGGTTCTCTGATAGAATGTATGAGTGACACTAATGTCACGCCTACATTTGAGTGAATGAATCAATTCACATTTTAACCAGCAGTGGGCGCTGATTCTGTATACTGTGGCCTCATTGTACACAACTGCAGCAACATGGTACCAGGTGAAGATGTACACTTTGATAATGTCCCTTCGTTGTTAAAGTCAGAAGTGTGGCAAGATTTTGTCTTCCCATAGACTGAAAATGACAAGAAGACAAAAAAAGACAAATATTGGGAGAAGGTGCTGACCTACATGAATATTTTGACCAGTATAATGCAGCCTGTTAAATGGCACCACAGCGAGAAGCTTTGTTAGCTCCTTGGGAGAGACAGACACAGTTAAAAGTCCGAACTAGACTGAGGAGAGGATTTACAGCCCCGCTGGCAGAAATAAGTGTGAGAGCCAAGGGGATCACAAGGTGAATCTGTGTGTTAAGGGCATCCTCAGTTTGTTTATCTGGAGACATTTATTAATTGGTATTATTCATTCACTTGTTTATTTAATGGTTTGTTTCACAATTTCTGTTCAGTTTTTTTTGTATTTCTATTAGACATCAAAGATATTTCAGTTTGATAAAGAAATGTTCAGCATTCTTTTGCTTTGTTTTAACCTGTCTCAGTTTCTGCCTGAAAATGTCTTTAAAACACAAGATACTTTTACTTTCTTTTTTACAAACAAAGGAAATGTGTATAGTTTTGCAGTTTGTACATTTTTTAACCTCCCTCTTCCTGAAATCAATTTATGAATGATCTCTCAAGTATCATTTTGCAAAGAATAATCAGTGTGAATCGTAATTGTTAGCAACAGCTCGTGAATGGAATTGAAGTTTATTGAAATTAATTGCTGCATTCCTTATACTTTATGTTTTTCGATACCAAGGGGTTTATGATGATTCTATTAAAAGTACAAAAGTTAGTTATAACATCTGCGATTACATTTTCAACCTATGGTTTCACAGTATCAAAACAAAGTTCATGACAACCTTTGCTGCCAGCACACTTAGCAAGACAATGTGTCACATCACAAACCACTGACCTGCAGATTTCCACCATTTTTTTCTGTCAGCCACAATTGTCATAATTGCCAAAGCTAGCAGTACTAAATCACTGGAATTTCAAAGATAATGTTTGGCTTCACAGCAATGGTGTAGCCATTTTCCCCTTAGCCGTTGAAAACGCTAGGGACTTAAAATCTCTCCTTATGGCTGTGGGCTGGAGGGTATGCTAACACATTTTAGCTTAGTTGTTACCAGGGCGGTTCTGGACATCCGGGGCCCTAAGCAGGATAAGATTTAGGGGCCCAGCTTCACAGTGAATAGACAGTGAAATATCCGTATAACAAGATATCACCTGTTTCATATCATCGTTGTTATGCATTTAATTTCTATCTGTATCAACATAATGGGCCACAGTAGATAAAAAGAATTGAAAAAGTTAGAATTCAGAGAAAAAAAGTCAGAAGTTATTTATTATTATTATTTAGATATTTACTCTTGCTCTAATCTTCTTACATAGATTGATAACTAGATCGCTGCAAACCTTCAATATTATAACGTCATAACTACACGTTAATGTAGCAGAAAGATAAAATTTGCTACAAAGGATTCTACTTTAATTTATATTTAATTTTTCCATTATTTTGATAAGAGTATGAACAACTACCCATGTAAAGTGCAAAACACCTTCAATCAAACAACTGTACACAAGAAGTGTGATTGGCCATTGGTCATGATAAAAACACTTCAGTAGTACAAAAACAAGATTCCAAAAGTTCAAACAATTACATATTATATGATTCTTGATTTCTCAATATTGTTCTGATATCGACCCAGTTATTCTGTCCATCTGTGTTTGAGGACTTACGGATTTATGTGCCAGTGCTGTCAGCTACAAAATGACGTTCGTTGGACCGCTGTATGTCAGTTCTTTCTGGAGCCATGGCCAAAAACATGCTTTGTTTGACCTTTGAGTGACCTTTACCTTTGACTTCCAAAATAAAATCATCTGTGACCTGGGCCATGACACACTTTTGATGAAAATTTGATCAAACTCAGTCAAAGGGTTTTTTTGTAATCTTGCTAACAACAAAAACACCAACAAAAAGACATGAGTGAAACCATGACATCCATAGCTTTACTGGTGGCAACATAAATCACCAAGACTGCCACCCAGACCAGCTCACCATGGGCCACTATTCCATTTGCTCCATTGTTACCTGGGGAAAGTGACCGGGGAGAACCAGACCCCTTCCTGTTCTGGTTCCATAATGGCTGGCGCACTGCTGTAACTCGAGCTATCACTCATATCAGAGTGACTATCAGAGTGAATATCAGGGTGAACATTAGATTGAAAATCAGTGTGAATATTAGAGTGGCTATCAAGGTAGATATTAGAGTGAAAATTAGGGTGAATATTAGCGTGAAAATCGAGGTGAATATTAGAGTGAAAATCGAGTGAATATTAATGTGAAAATCAGGGTCAATATGAGAATTAAAATCAGAGTGAATATTAGAGTTAAAATCAAGTGAATATTAGAGTGAAAATAAGGGTCAATATTACAGTTAAAATCCGAATGAATATTAGTGTGAATATAAGAGTTCAAATCAAAAGGAATATTAGAGTGAAAATCAAGGTGAACACTGGAGTGAAAATCAGGGTGAACATTAGAGTGAAAATCAGGGTGAACATTGGAGTTAAAATCAGTGTGAATATTAGAGTGAATATCAGGGTGAAAATTAGAGTGAATACCGGGATGAATATTAGAGTTAAAACCAGAGTGAATATTAGCGTGAAAATCGAGTGAATATTAGAGTGAAAATCAGGTTGAATATTAGAGTTAAAATCAGAGTGAATATAAGAGTTCAAATCAAAAGGAATATTAGAGTGAAAATCAGTGTGAATATTAGAGTGAAAATTAGAGTGAATACCGGGGTGAATTTAACAGTTCAAATCAGAGGGAATATTAGAGTGAAAATCAGGGTGAACATTAGAGTGAATATCAGAGTGAAAATCAGTGTGAGCATTATAGTGAAAATCAGTGTGAATATTAGAGTGAAAATCAGTGTGAACAATAGAGTGAAAATCAGGGTGAAAATCAGGGTGAACATTAGAGTGATAATCAGGGTGAATATTAGAGTGAATATTAGACTTAAAATCAGTGTCAATATTAGAGTGAATATCAGAGTGAATATCAGGGTGAAAATCAGGGTGAACATTAGAGTGATAATCAGGGTGAATATTAGCGTTCAAATCAGAGTGAATATTAGAGTGAAAATCAGGGTGAATATTAGAGTTCAAATCAGAGTGAATATTAGAGTTAAAATCAGTGTGAATATTAGAATGAATATAAGGGTGAACATTAGAGTTAAAATCAGAGTGAATATTAGCGTGAATATTAGATTTCAAATCAGAGTGAATATCAGTGTGAAAATCAGTGTGAACATTAGAGTGAAAATCAGGGTGAATGTTGGATTTAAAATCAGAGTGAATATTAGAGTGAAAATCAGGGTGACTATTAGAGTGAAAATCAGAGTGAATATTAGAGGTAAAATCAGAGTGAATATTAGAGTTGAAATTGAGTCAATATTAGAGTGAAAATAAGGGTCAATATTACAGTTAAAATCAGAGTGAATATTAGTGTGAATATAAGAGTTCAAATCAGAGGGAATATTAGAGTGAAAATCAGGGTGATTGTTGGATTTAAAATCAGAGTGAATAGTAGAGTGAATATCACGGTGAAAATTAGAGTGAATATCAGGGAACCAGCCAAAACATAATGGTGCTATTTCTCTTTGTTACACAGTGATATGTAGATTTTAGAATTGTGTTGAATTAAGGTTTTGGCTGTTTAAAAAAATCACTGTGGTTGTTTTCTGTTGCAGGTGTGGTGTTCAGTTCGAACACCAGAGAGCAGTCATGAGGGCCTGGTAACCGACCCCCACAGCCCACCCCAATACAGAGTCATTGGCACGCTTGCCAACTCTCCAGATTTCAGTCACCACTTTAACTGCCCTGTTGGGACGCCCATGAACACAGGGAAGCGCTGCGAGGTCTGGTAGACGTACCAAAGTGGGCGGGGTCAGAAGAGGTCATATTGATTAGGTCAGACTGTTGAACAGTTTTGATCGTTCCATCCTTAGAAGTATTGCATTTGTTGTCAAGTCAGATTATTAACTCACGGATTAGTGTCTTCATTGGGGGACTTCACACGTTCTTGTGGAACCTTCCGATGACCACACGGACTTCCTGTGGGAACAGACTCAGTGAACCTCTTACACACATGCTGAGGGACTGATGAGAACAATGAAGCGAATCGGACGATGTTGCTGATTTCTGCTTTGTCACTATTAATATTATTATTATTATTGTTATTGTTATTATTTTTATTCTATCCATGGGATTTGGTGTGTGAGCTCTGTAACTCTGTCTGTGATGACATCACTGTGACAACTTCATACAAATTATGATATCTTAAGTCATGGCCTCAGAGAAAACTGTCATCTGATTCATTTTTCAACTAGGGTAATTTTTCAGATTTAAGGCAAATTGATCAATAATCAATACATTATATTTATTTGCATGTTTAGATGTTTTAAACAGTCATTAATTTTTAATGTTTTTCTTGTTACTTTTATGAAACACTTTAAGGGCTTTTTACCACTAAAAACATTCTCAAACCATGTAGATGATCATAGAACAAGTTTGTCTATTCCCTTAAACCATTAAAATTATCCTAATTACATACTGAAGGGCAAATTCATGAAATTTAAACTAAAAATAGCGAGCTGTCGGTGCATGTTTAACCCAAAACACAAACTGAATTCTAAGTTCATTGGATGAGGAATTTTTGACCCCCTAAATTTATAACTTCACCCCAAATATCCCGTAAATTGATATAATACTATTTACTTTTAATCAGATGTGAGCACAAGATTACTGAACCAGCCATTAATTTTCACCTTTATTGAGTAATTAAGGTTGTTAGTTAAATGAAGAGAGTTGGAGTTGGAGTTGGTTTCAAGTCTACTTTAAACAGCATAATTATATATTGATTTAGCTACACATTTCTCCTATCAGTCTGCTTTGCCATAAAACCTTCATCAGCGCCTTAAAGTTTAGATTCTATACTGACACTGACTTTGGAACTTTGCCTTAAACTGTCGAATCAACGCCTTAAACAGTGAGACTGTGAGCTGTGAAGCTCTGATGTCTGAGAGGTCATTAGGTCGTCTGTGCTCAGATTGATCAGCTGAGAGCATTCTGTTTGACCCTGCAGCATCAGAACAACGTTTGATATGAAAATGAGACTTTTATCAGTTTTTTGATGTCAGACAGCGGACAGAAGAATGCTGATGAGTGTGAAGTAGTGTGAAATAGTTACATGTAACATGGAGTCCAAGAAAGCTCCAGTTACATCATAATTTTCTGAAACAACCATTAAAGACTTTACCTCAACATTCCACAATGTTGCTGAGTGCAGGAACTTGCGTCTGACAGCAGGTGGAGTCGGTATCACAACACGTTACACTTTTCATGTCTGTTCACGTTAGTACACACAGTGTTTGCTTCACCTCCTGATGACATCACTATCCAGTCCTGCAGCACCTGCCTGTTGGCTCAGCAGAAGAGGAAGCTGCCTCTTGCCAAAGATGGTCTGTGTGAGTGTGTGTGTGAGTGATGTATGTTTGTCTGTGAATGTCGAAGGCATCGGGGGGGTGTCAGGAAAGTGACTGTATCACTCCATGATGTAAGTGAGTCCTCACAAGTATAGACGTGTTAATATATGTGTTCAGTATGTAAAAGTAGAATAAAGTCATTGTGTTAAAAAGTGCGTTTGTGTCTGTAGGGGCATCACCACTCCACTCATCCAATCGGAGAGCTGCATTACAAACTACTGACGACAACCTCTAATTCAGTAGAGTCAACAACAGCTTGAAAGACAGATAAATCATCTTCTGATTGCTGATCAATAATCTGATCAAATTCTGTGAAAACTACGAAATGGAGAGGCTGTAGCTTTTTTTTTTTTCTTTTTTTCCCCTTTATTTTACCAGGTAAAATCAATTGAGAACAGTTTCTCATTTACAATGATGACCTGGCAAGAGGCCCCAGCAGAAGAAGCTTTGGTCAGGAGATCAGACAAAAAGGATTTGGCTTAAGGAATTATGTTGATGGCATCGTTGAGATGACCTAGAAAGGCTAGTAGCTACTGTTTGGTACATCTGTCTGCCTGTATATGGTTTAGAGGAACTTGAAAGGAGTCAGTTGGTGAGTGGGTTGGTCGAGCGCTGAGTAGAGGGGGCAAGCTGAGGCAGGGTGAGATGGCTCCCCACATAATTCGCAGGAGAGTAATGTGTGTGCTGCAAAGATGCGACACTAACGCTCAGAGTCGAGGGGTTCCCCAGTATGTTACCTGATTGAATTGCTGGATGCGACCTGTTGCCTGATTAGCTAAGTGAACGTGATAACTGTAAAAGCCTGTCCCTCCAAAATGTAATGCCATGTCAAGCACGATTGTCAAATTGTCATCGAGCTCTGCTCTCCGTGTGGGAAGGACAGAGCAGATGGCGTCTTGATATAGAGAAAAAGCAAACGTGAATTCAGATGGTGTTAGATCCTAGACAGTTACTGACCCTAGATGGGTGAATATTTCCCTAGACTGACTATTAATAATGATGGATGGTTGAAGGAGTTGGACTAAATCTACATTGATAGAAAAATTATACGCGGCAGATGAGACAGGAGTCGGGGCTTCAGCAATCGAGGATTCTTTTACTTGCAGCAAGGGAGTCACAGAGCCTACACAGACAACTGCATAGCAGTAGCTCGGGGCAGTCCTGTGTACAGTAGGCTTTTATTTTCAAGTGATAGTCACAACCCATCTCCATATATGGATGGTTGTTTTTGCTAGATAAGCTAGTTATTCTTGTTCCTGTTTGTACGGCAGCGGTGGGAGGCTTTATGTGACTTAGTCATCCGTGATGGTTGGAATCTAGGGTGCGGATTCAGTTCCTTTTATCCTTAGCAGTACATCTTGGACTATAACACAGTCATACTTATAATGGTTTGAGCAGAATAAAGAATGACGCAATTAGGTTACATAAATTCAAGTTACACGAATAAATTCAGGATATGCACACAATATTTTTCCATCATAGTTACCAGAAAGGACCTGCAGGCGAAGTGCTGGGGAGACAGGAGAAGGTCAATGAACAGATGCATTTAGCTGGATGGGTGGAGCAGCTGTCGAGATTGAAACTATTAGCACATGGAGTAAAAAACATTTGGGTGATGGGGAAGGGATGGAGGGGGTCAAGGAAAGAACAGGTGGACTAAAGGGAGAAAGGGATGATGGGATGGAAGGAGGTATGTGTATGGGGATATAGTGCAGCCTGCGAACACCAGCATAAGAAGAATAAAGAAATGCTATTAGAATCTTCAGAGACAGAGGGAGCAGGAACAGGAGTCGTTGGCACGGTGGCGCAACGAGTGATGACGCTGATGGTCATTGGCTCAGATGCAGCAGCTGGAAGTGTTGGAAGCTCAGTAGTTGCTAGGGGTAGAGTTAGTGTGTTGATTGAAGATAAATAAATATTAACAGTCCTGTCTTATTATCTTTGTGGTTAAACGGGATGCCTTTGCTTCTCAGGAACCACCAAAGATGGGCAGTAGTCCAGTTTCTGATGTCAAGCTCTGTTTGCTGGTGTGAAGATTTCCAAATGGAAGATGCACGGTGTGTGCGTCACGGTAGACAATTGGTAGCTACTTCAGTTCGAACTGAAAAAGCCTCTTGGAGGAGAGTTGAAACGTCTTCAAGGAACTACAAGAAGTCCAGTTGCCTACAGCTGAAACACCAAGACTACCATGACCTGGATGACTGAGAATCTTCACAGATATGGATGTCTCACAATTTTTTATTTTATTTTTTTTATTGTGGCCCTAACCCACATTAGAGATTCATTATCTGTGACAATCCACTCCTGGTTTTCCCCTCAACGACCCCCATGCTTCCTGCTTAACTACCTGTCCTCATTAAGCTCATCAGACTCACCTGTTTCTCCCACCTGCAACCAATCACCCAGCCTCCTTCGAACTCCTTCTTCGGAGGGTCCTGTCTAGTTCAGCACCTGGAGTGTGCTTGCCACCAGATCGTTGTCTGTCTGGACTCTGTACCTATAAGACCCTGAACTGTACTGTTTTTGATTTGTGCCTTACTTGGGCCCGGACTCACATCCGTTACATTATCCAGCAAATGAAGCTTAGCGAAAGTTCAAGCAGAGACAATTTTTCATTCATATCTCTCTCTCTCTCTCTCTCACCTATCCTTTTCATCCAACCAGAGCTAGTCATGATCACTATCACCCTATCGTCTCATTTGCATTTGTCAGATGTCATTGCAGGATTTTTGCGCAAATGGCTTACGTTCTACTCACCTTGTGTTGCTTTTCATTGTTTTTGTTTTTCATACGGCGTCTGGCTCCAAGCAAGATCCTCTCCACAAGGACTTAGAGTCTCGTATTGGTGTTCTGCCAGAACCTCCATTTGTTTCCTCGGTGTGAATACGTAGAAGTGTTTGCCTTGTGTTGTGCACCGGGTCTCCACTGGACGAGACTGTTCTTCCCGCACAATTCCATGAGTTAGTAGATCAAGCCTCATTCTGCGACACTTCGGGGGAATGGCCCCCGCTGTGCTGTGATTTGGATGCTGCAGCCACTCCCTCCACAAAAGGACTGAACCAGGCCCATCCAAAGTGTCATTACTGAAAAGGAGGAACACTTCAACTCCTCCAAGCCTTTTCACCTACAACTCGCTTGTGTCCACCCTGCAGTGTCTGATCACTGCAAGCCATTGACGCTCGTCTCCAAAATATAGAATCTGCTGCAGTCCCAGCGTCGTCTTCTTTGTCCATCGCCATCAGGCCTCTAAGCAGCAACCAGCTCTCCTGTTCAGTTAGCCCTCCACATCCACATTGGTTGAAAGCACTCCACATACTTTGGCCTCAGCCTTCCCTGCTCCTCTCCTAGGTAGGCCTTTCATTTCTCAAGCTGCAAAAATATCCCCCCCGGCTAAGGTCAAAAATTTTTCAGGGGAGATCAACTTAGTCAGCTTAATTCTCCCACTCCCCGAGTGCAACAAGGCCAATGTTTCCAGGAGAAATGTATCACGTTTGTATTTAAATCTGCTGATCCTCCCAATTGGGCGATTCCATGTTGCTTTTGGCATTTATCCAGATGTCATCTGTTCTGTTTATCCGGACAGGAGGCAGAAGCTAGATGTTTATTCGGCACTGATTGGGGATCTGAATTTGAAATATGGAAAAAAAATATTTTATCTAAATCATCTCCAGCAAAACTGGTCTGCTAAATACAGAACTGTTGGTAATTACTTCTGGAGGCAGTCAGGTGATCTCCTGCAGCTCTTGCCTAAATCCTGGCCACATCGCCCCCCATGTCCTTCCATTCTGTTCCAACCACAGGCAGCCAGGGCCTCATCTTTGCCACGGGCCTCCCACCGACAAGCAAGGCCATCAGGTGCATCTATTTAATAACATGCCAATTTGCAACACTTTCAATGTGAATGTCTGTACACTCCAAAATTGCCAATTTTTCCACATCTGCAGCTTCTGAAAAGATCCCTCCCGGTCAGTCGGTGCACCATTCCCTGGAATCCTCCATGGCAAGAGAATCGTTGCGGTTCAAATACATTCCAAACTCTCATCCTTCCACACCATTTAACATTAAGTGTCTTGCAGCAGAACTATCTTACCATCATCATCTCCTCACAGGCATCTCTCAGGGATTTTGGGTACTCTTATCCCCATCAGTCTGCCATTAATGACCCCATTACAGTCTCTCAACTGATCCTGAAAGAGGTTACTAAAGGGTACATCATAGGTCCATTCAAATTTTCTCCATTTCCCATCTTTTGTACTAGCCCCATAGGCGTAGCCGCCAGAAAATATTCAGGAAAAATATTTTCGATTGGTACACTCCTTTTTCCTGCCCCTTCTTAAGTATCAACAGCCTCATTCCACCAGAGCTTCTCTGTCTTCATTAAGCCACCATCAAAATGCCATTAAATTGATGAAGCTCGCAGGCAAAGGCATGTGGCTTTAAAAGAGGACGTCACAGTTCACAGATGCCCAATCCACCTGTTCCTGTAGAACCGGTTCGGCATCAGGTGGGACTCAAAATATTTTTTTCAATGTTGGAGGCAGCAGCAGAAATACCCAGAAATTGAATTGCAGAATGCTTCAATATTCATCGGTTGTTTAAACGCTCTGAGCATCTGAGGTCATTGTGTGGAAGAACACGGGTTAAAAGAAAAGTAATCCTTCGGTCGTCTTTGTGGCCTAGCAGATGTGTGCTGCTTTGTTTATCTATGGATGAATATCCTCACTGGGCTGCTCTGTTCTGCATGCTCTTTGGAGCTGCCCTATGGCTTGAGTGTGTGTCACCCTCTGGCAATAACAGCACACAGAGGGCGGACATCATAACTGACTCTAGTAAACAATGCCAGAAAAACACTAGAAGGCCTGAGTTTGGGATTATGGGTCAGCATTCATGTGATGGCGAGCACTGCTGAAAATAATATGGATGAAGAACAGGTAAGTACTATCATTTAGTCTGATT
>KV751370.1:96531-108822 GCA_001698575.1 Mola mola | reverse complement strand
GCCAGGAAATATGATCTTCTACACAGCTTTCATGGTTTCAGGTGGGATTTCTAACGTTTGCATTAGAAAACACTCATCTCTTAACCTTTTTATTTAAGAGCCATTGCTAGTGAAATTATGCTGGGAAATGCATTGCGCATCCAGGAAATATGATCTTCTACACAGCTTTCATGGTTTCAGGTGGGATTTCCAACGTTTACAATAGAAAACACTCATCTTTAGATTATTAACTTTTGTGAACGAATTTCAGCCTGAAAACGCTTTTCCGGCCATAAAAACTAGACCATTTAAACTTCTCATTTAAGAGCCGTTGCTAGTGAAATTATGCTGGGAATTTCACTAGCATTTCACTAGGATTACAGTATCAGGCTGGCGTGGCTTTTTTCCTATATATGTACACAGAATGTGTGTCTGTGACTGCGTAGTGCCTTGAGGGAGAGTAACCTCTGCTTTAACACTATGGTAGGCAGTGAACAGTTACAGAGTCCTCCGTGTGTGTGTGTTAGCTCTATCTTAAACACCTTAACAACAACCGAGACAGAGAGACTTTAGGTTACTGCTCTGTGGCACTTACACACGACTTTAGAAACAGACAAAACCATGTAAAAACTGGACATACAAATCTCAAGATATCACAAACATCATAATTGTGTATCTCTACGATATTTGCCTGGGCAGACGTCGGATTTCCTTTGCCCCTCTTAATTTTATGGGCACTCCCTTGTAAATTCAGAGGCTCTGGGCTATAGGGTGAAGTGCTGAGGAATTCCACCTGAGGGAGACATACACCGCTACAACACGGTTGGTCTGTTAGGAGATATTGAACCACCCTCCTAACCCCGGAGAGGAGAGGAGAGTTGGGTACCCGGTACAGGCAGGAAATATGATCTTCTACACAGCTTTCATGTTTTCAGGTGGGATTTCTAACGTTTTTGCATTAAATCAAATCAAATCAAATTTTATTTGTATAGCCCGAAATCACAATTTACACATTATCTCACTGGGCTTTGACAAACTGTACAGATGTGACATCCTCTGCCCTTAGACCCTCGAACCGGGTGAGGAAAAACTTAAAAAACCCTAAACAGGGAAAATAAGAAACCTCAGGAAGAGCCACAGAGGAGGGATCCTTCTTCCTAGGACGGACAGACGTGCAATAAATGTCACTTGTACAGAACACAAAAACATGATAACAACAGTTCATTTAGAATGTATAAAACATCCATGAGTCCCAGAGTCTGTGGATTCTATGAGTCCGGATGTATGGAAAGTCTAGTGATCCAGACGCAGGTGGACTCTGTTGGTCCAGGAGTCATTGTACTCCATGTAGGAAGATCTGGGTGTTGCTGAGTCCAAGAGTATGTAGAATCTGTAAATCCAGGGATATGTGAAGTGTAGTGGTCCAGAAGCAGGTGTAGTCTATTGATCCAGAAGCCATTGTGATCTGTGGGTCCCGATTTGCACTTGGAAATCCAGCCTAGGATCCAAGTCACAGGATCCAAGTCACAGGATCTCCTTTCCTAATGTGGCCAGGGGGCATCAGGCAGGACCACAGCAGCACCTCCCACCGCGACCTAGAAAAACCTGCAGGATGGTAAAGCACAACGACTCCGGGGAAGAAGTAAAGTTAGTGTAAGGATATGGACATTTACAGGAGCAGAGAAGGAGTCGGAGTCAGAGGGGGGAGAGAAGAAAGCTCAGTGAATCATGGAGTGTTCCCCCAGCAACCTAAGCCTATAGCAGCATAACTAAGGGCTAGATAGGCCAGCCTTAACTATAAGCTTTATCAAAAAGGAAGGTTTTAAGCCTACTCTTAAAATCAGAGAGTGTGTCTGCCTCCCGTACCAAGACTGGAAGATAGTTCCACAGGAGAGGAGCTTGATAGCTGAAAGCTCTGCCTCCCATTCTACTTTTGGAAATTCTTGGGATCACCAATAACCCTGCATCCTGGGAGCGTAAGGTTCTGGATGGGCGATAGGGTACTATGAGCTGTTCAAGATAAGATGGTGACTGACCATGAATAGCTTTGTAGGTGAGAACAAGGATTTTAAATTCTATTCTGAATTTAACTGGGAGCCAGTGCAGAGAAGCCAGTATGGGGGAAATATGGTCTCTGATATTAGTTCTAGTCAGTACACGCGCTGCTGCATTTTGGATTAACTGAAGAGTTTTTAAAATTTTGTTAGGGCAACCTGAAAATAAAGAATTACAGTAGTCCAGCCTGGAAGTAACAAACGCATGAACTAGTTTTTCTGCATCTTGTTGAGACAGGATGTGCCGGATTTTAGCAATGTTACGGAGGTGAAAGAAGGCGGTCCTTGAAATCTGTTTAACATGTGATTTAAAAGACAGCTCCTGGTCAAAGATAACACCCAGGTTTCTGACAGTGGTGCTGGAGGCCAAGGCAATGCCATCCAGATTAACTATGTTGCTGGATAATGAGTCTCTAATGTGTTTGGGGCCCAGCACAATGACTTCAGTTTTGTCAGAGTTTAACATTAAAAAGTTATGAAACATCCAGTTTTTAATGTCCTTAAGACATGACTGTAGATTAGCTAACTGATGGGTTTCATCTGGCTTCATTGATAAGTATAGTTGTGTGTCATCTGCATAACAGTGAAAATGTATGGAGTGCTTTCTAATAATTTTACCTACAGGAAGCATATATAGAGTAAATAGTAATGGTCCAAGCACAGAACCTTGTGGGACTCCATGACTAACCTTGTCATATCTTGATGATTCATCATTAACATGAACAAAATTATATCTATCAGATAGGTAGGACTTAAACCATCTTAGAGCAGATCCTTTAATGCCAATTTGGTGTTCCATCCTCTGTAGTAAGATGTGATGATCGATAGTGTCAAAAGCTGCACTAAGATCTAATAAGACTAGTATAGAGATAAGTCCTGCATCAGATGCAGTGAGGAGGTCATTTGTAACTTTTACCAATGCCGTTTCTGTGCTGTGATGCTTTCTAAAACCTGACTGAAACTCTTCAAATAGACTATTATACTGAAGAAAGCCACATAGTTGTTTCGCTACTGCTTTCTCTAGAATCTTTGAAAGAAAGGGGAGGTTGGATATTGGTCTATAGTTGGCTAGAACTTCTGGGTCTAGGGTAGGTTTTTTTAGGAGCGGTTTAATTACAGCTACTTTAAATGACTGGGGCACATAACCTGTTACAAGGGATAGATTGATAATGTTTAGTAGTGGATTTCTAATTAGGGGTAAAACGTCTTTGAGCAACCTAGTAGGTATGGGGTCTAGTATACAGTTTGATGATTTAGATGAAGATAATGTTGTCGTTAGTTCCTTAAGGTCAATTGGATGGAAGCTTTCCAAACACACATCAGGACTAATAACAGCCTCTATAATTCCTGTTGCTGAACTGGAATCTGTGGAGTGTAGGATATTTTCTCTGATAAGTATAATTTTATTATTGAAGAAGTTCATAAAATCATTACAGGTGAGGGCTCTAGGAATGCATGGTTCAATAGAATGATGGCTCTCAGTCAGCCTGGCTACAGTGCTGAAAAGGATCTTGGGCTTATTCTTGTTTTCCTCTATCAACGCTGAATGGTAATCTTTTGTTGCTCGGCGAAGGGCCTTCCTGTATACTTTAAGGCTATCCTGCCAGGCCATGTGTGGCTCTTCCAGTTTAGTGGAACGCCATTTCTTTTCAAGTTTATGAGTTTTCTGTTTTAACTTGCGAGTGTTAAGATTATACCACGGAGCTAGTCTCTTTACTGGTTTTGTTTTCTTTTTAACTGGGGCAATGGAATCGAGTGAAGCACGTAGAGAGCCGGCAGTGAAATCGGCAAGGTGATCAAGCTGGGAGGGGCTAAATTTAAGATATGACTCCTCTGTTATTTTGGGATATGGCACTGAAATTAATGCAGAGGGAATAATTTCTTTAAAATTTTCAACAGTGTCCTCAGATATGCATCTGCTATAATAACTAGTGACTCTTGGTTTATAGTTGATGAGCAGAAATTCAAATGTTAGAAGATAATGATCTGATAAAAGCAGATTTTGCGCAGAGACATTTAAATGCTCAATTTCAATGCCATATGTCAGAACAAGATCAAGGGTGTGATTAAAAGTGTGTGTTGATTCTTGTACACACTGACAGAAGCCGAATGAATCTAATAGTGAGAGAAATGCCGTACCAAGGCTGTCGTTTTCAATGTCTACATGGATATTAAAGTCACCTACAATAATGACTTTATCTGTTTTGAGGACCAAAGCTGAGAGAAACTCTGAAAATTCAGATAAAAATTCAGTGTAGGGTCCAGGTGCTCGATACACTATAACAAACATAATTGGAGTTTTCATGGTTGGATCGGAAATGCTAAGAATGAGATTTTCAAATGAACTAAATTTTTGTTTGGGCTTCGGGTTTATTAATAGGGCAGAATTAAAAATGGCTGCAACTCTATCACCTCTGCCAGTGTCTCTGGGAATGTGTGTGTTAATGTGACTGGGAGGAGTGGATTCATTAAGACTTACATATTCATCTTGGCACAGCCAAGTTTCAGTAAGGCAGAATAAATCAATATTGTTATCTGATATAAGCTCATTTATTAATACACCTTTAGATGATAGGGATCTGATATTCAAGAGTCCACATTTAAGTCTCTTTACTTTGTAAACTGCCTCATTAGTGGTGTTGATTTTTATTAAGTTCCTATGTGAACTCTTATTTGATTTAGTGAATTTAGTGAATTTATGTGGACGGGGGACAGACACAGTCTCTATGGGGTTGTAGGTGGATGACTCTAAAGGAAGCACGGAGAAGCGTATAAGACTGCAACTCTTCTTCCTGGCCTCAACTCTGAATTGTCAATTTGGCTGAGTAATAAATCTAGCCATATTTCTAGAAAAGAGAGCAGCTCCTTTGCAGCAGCTTTAAATTTGAAACCACGTCGCCCGCTCTGGCCCCAGGAATACATTTGACTGTGGCCGCTGGTGTGGAAAATGTCCCGTTTCGCAAAATAGAGCTGCCAATTACTAGAGTTGGTTTCTCAGTGGGTGTGTCACTGAGTGGGGAAAATCTGTTGGAAACGTGAACGGGTGGGTGGTGAACCGTGGGCTTCTGCTTAGGACTATGCTTCCTTCGAACAGTCACCCAACTTCCCTGGTTTCCCGGCTGCTCGGAGGAGCTGCTCTCAGTCGACCCGCACCGGCTAATGGTGGCTGGCTAGCTAGCGAAGCTGCTGGTTTGGTTTGCAAGGTGCGGATCGTAGCCTCCAAATCACTAAACTTTGCCTCCAACGCAGCAAATAAACTACACTTAATACACGTACCACTATCACTAAAAGAGGCAGAGGAATAACTAAACATGTGACACACTGAGCAAGAAAAGAGAGGAGCGCGAGAGCCATCGTTGTGCGCCAGGTATACCACCTGACTTGGTTATTGCGACACAGAACGGTTGTAAGACTAGTGATACAATTCACTAAAATGAGAGAGGGCTGAAGGTTGCTTAAGTACAAGGGTGTACACTTTTAGTACACAGCAGTTAAACAATTAATGTAGTTAACAACCACTCCCAGATAGTTAGCAAAGTACAGCAAAACGACCAGACACAGACAACAGGAAGGGATGCAATATGCTTACCGCAGTGGCGCAGCGAGTCTCTGTATGCACAATGTGTGCATACATGTGCTGTGACAAGAGGGAATTGAAATGGTCTGTTGGCAAAAACAAAAATCCTGCATACTGTGCCTTTAAAGAAAACCAGCTGGTTAGGTTACTGAGGAAACAATTACCAAGGTAACAAGATGAGCTCTCTTTTTAGAACCGGAAACCAGTTTCCCTCATGTTAGGGTGAACATAATCCGCTGCTTTCGGGAACACCTTCCTGATCTACAGCATAGCTTCTGTCATGTTCCATTCAGACCTCCTGGCCAGATCCATCTTTTCAGGCACATCTTGTTCTTGGCATAAAACTTCAGCTCCGACACACGAGGTACTGTGATCTTCATGACATGTAGGCATGTTTCCACAGTATAAGCTGAAGAGAAGGTCACACAAAGATGTCATTTCACTGGCTAAAAGCTGCTGCTGTTCCTGAGAGCCTTGGGGGTTGGGAGAATCTGTATACCAGGTTTCAGGTTCTAGTAATGATTTTATGAACTTTTTTAATACAAACATTTTACTTGTTAGAGAGGAAATTCAGAAACAACTATACTCAACTTACTCACGGACATTTCTCTGACCACAGAGAACTTGGAGTCAGCTACAACATCAGATAGTTATCTAAACAGTTTTACACCACTTGACCTTGAGAAACTAATCTCAACAATTATTTCTTCTAGACCAGCTACATGTATTCTAGACCCAGTTCCTACTAAACTACTTAAAGATACACTACTCCTAATCAGCACTTTCCTCTTAGATATGATTAATTCATCCCTGATAACAGGCTATGTACAACAGTCCTTCAAAGTAGCTGTAATCAAGCCTCTTCTTAAAAAGCCAGCACTTGATCCTGAGGTTCTGGGAAACTACAGACCAGTGTCTAACCATCCCTTTATGTCTAAAGTCCTAGAGAAAAGCGGTAGCAAATCAGTTATGTGATTTTCTACTATTAACTTATTTGAAGTTTTCCAATCAGGTTTTTGAAAGCATAGCGCAAAGTTACAAACG
This sequence comes from Mola mola, assembly GCA_001698575.1. Lineage (NCBI taxonomy): Eukaryota > Metazoa > Chordata > Actinopteri > Tetraodontiformes > Molidae > Mola > Mola mola. The sequence continues at coordinate 102,168 of KV751370.1, read as the reverse complement.
ACTTTTTAATTGCTTCAGATGAGGGGCTTCTATCTGTACTTGTTCTGTCGGATCTTAGTGCTGCGTTTGACACCATCGACCATCTGATCCTACTAGAGAGATTGGACAATTTAATTGGCATTAAGGGGAGTGAAATTAAGCTGGTTTGAGTCTTATTTATCTGACAAAACTCAATTTGTACATGTAAACAATGACTCTTCTATGTAGACCAAAGTTAGCTATGGAGTTCCACAAGGATCAGTATTAGGACCAATTCTTTTCATTTTATATATGCTTCCTCCAGGTAACATTATCAGAAAACATGATATTAATTTTCACTGCTATGCAGATGACACCCAGCTATATTTGTCCTTTAAACCTAACGAAACCAACAGACTAGCTAAATTTCAAGTCTGTCTTAAAGATATTAAAATGTGGATGACCTGCAATTTTTTGCTGCTCAATTGGATAAAACTGAAATTATTGTCCTCAGTCCTACACACCTCAGAAATAAATTATTGAATGACATAGTAACTCTGGACGACATCTCCTTAACCTCTAACAGCACTGAATCTGGGAGTTGTCTTTGATCAGGATCTGTCTTTTGACTCCCACATAAAACAAATCTCTAGATCTGCCTTTTTTCATTTACCTAACATTAGAAAAATCTGATATTTTCTGTCTCAAAATGATGCAGAAAAATTGGTCCGTGTCTTTGTCACTTCCAGGCTGGACTACTGTGACTCCTTATTATCAGGCTATACTACCAAGTCACTAAAGACCCTCCAGCTGATTCAAAACGCTGCTGCTCGTGTGCTCACTGGAACACTCTCCTGTTCTAGCTTCTCTGCATCGGCTTCCAGTGAAATCCAGAGTAGAAATTTAAAGTTTTCCTCCTCGCCTGCAAAGTTCTAAATGGTCAGGCTCCTTTGTATCTTAAAGAATTTATCGTGCCTGATCGCCCAATTAGAATGCTGCGCTCTCGAAATGCAGACTTACTAGTAGTTCCTAGGATCTCCAAAAGTAATCCTGGAGACAGAGCCTTCAGCTACCAGGCGCCTCTTCTCTGGAACCAGCTCCCAGTTCAGGTCCATGGGGCAGACACCCTCTCTTTGTTTAAAAGTAGCATAAAACCTTCCTTTTTGATAAAGCTATTAGTCAGGACTGGCAAAGGCCGGAACATAGTTATGCTGCTATAGGTCTAGACTGCTGGGGGATTTCCCATGATACGCTGAGCCCCTCTATTTCTCTCCCTACTTCTTCTACCTCTCTAATCTGTCATGTTCCAGCATTTGTGTTACTAACTTCACCCTGGAGTCCCTCTGCCTTATCCTCTCTCAGCCACCTGGTGGCGTGGGCGTGACGGTTCTGGTTCTGGAGTTGTGACCTTGTGGTTAGGATCATGATCAACTTCACCGATCCTACCCTGCAGAGGGGAATCCTGACCTGGATCACCATCTGGTTCCTGAACTCTGCTCTTTGATAACATGCTTCTGGGCTCAGTTCTCATGTTTTCATATCCATCGACTATAATGATGTCATATTGTTGTGCTCTGTACTTGTGACATCTATTGCACGTCTACCCATCCCAGGGAGAGGGAACCCTCCTCTGTGGTTCTTTCTGAGGTTACTTCTTTTTCCCTGTCTAGGGTTTGGAGTTTTTCCTCACCTGGTTCAAGGGTCTAAGGGTAGAGGGTGTTGTGAAGGCTAATTGGTATTTGTGATTGTGGGCTATATAAATTAAAATTTATTGGTTGATTTCATGACGCTGACTGCTGAGAGTTGGCAGAACCAACTGGCTCTGGTGGAGGTGTTCTTCAACGGACTGTTGTTATGATTAAGACTTACAAATACATGGTTGAAAGGAGCTCTGACTCTTTGTCGGCCTGGCTACAGTGTTGAAAAGAAACCGCTATAAATGTTGAGTAATAGGCTGCTCTAGTGTTGCAGAGGGCCATTCTATAAATTTTCAGGTTATTTTGACAGACTAAGTGTAACTGTTTGATTTGGTGGAGCACCATTTCCTTTCTAGGCTACGTGTTTTTTGCTTAAATTCCATGTGTGAGGATTATATATGGTATATATATATGGATTAAATACCATGGAGCTGACTCCCTTTGTTTTATAGTCTTCCCTTATAGACGGGTGATAGTATCTAAAGTTATTTGCAATGAGCCGGCAGCCCTGTCAACAAGATGATCAATTTGGGAGGGACAAAGATCAGCTAAGGAGTCCTCTGATCTATTAATTTATGGCATTGCATCTCAAGCTGATGTAATCAATTCTTTATATTTAGCTACAGTGTCATCTGTCAAGGGCATGATTGAAACAGTGAGAAGGTTCATGTAGACACTGACAAAAGCCAACTGAGTCTAACAGTGAAATAAATGCAGAACTAAGGCTCTCGTTATCAATATCCACGTGAATATTAAGATCACCTACAATAATTACCTTGTCAGTCCTAAGAACTAAACTTGACAGAAACTCTGAAAATTCAGATAAAAATTGAGAGTGTGGTCTAGGAGGGCTACAACAACAAAAATTGGCTCTACTGTTTCCCAAACTGGGTGAGAGAGACTAAGAACAACGCTGTCAAATGAGCTATAGTTGAGTTTAGGTTTTTGATGAATTAATAGATATGAATTAAAAATAGCTATGACTCCACGTCCACGTTCAGGTGTTCAAATGTTTGTAGGTTTATGTGTTTACATGCTCACATGTTCATGTGTTTATATGTTTGTGTGCTTATGCCAGTCACTCAAACGTGTGCAGAAGAAGAAAGAACAACTCGACATCAGACACTTTCTGCTCACCAGGATGTGTGACAGCATCGGGGGTTGGAGCTACTGTTGTGGGCGGGGCTTGCAGTTGTCAGTCTGCAGTGGTGAACTGAACACACGCACACACACTTTGCTGCTGCTGTCAGCCGGATTCACCTACACAGGTGAGTGTGTGACTGTATGTGTGTGAGACAGAGAGCACAGAGGTGATCAGTTGATCTGTTCACGAGAGAGTCAAACACTCTAGATAATCAATAGTGTTGAAGAAGGGGATGATTGATCAGCCGTCTGAAAACAACAGTTCAGTTCTGATTGACAATAATTAGTTGGGTGTTTAAGGTCTGCTGATCAGGCTGAGGATCAAGCATTCCAGTGTTCATCATTTTCATGAATGTTGAGTTTATTTTGACCAGGGAAGAAAAAGAACAAATATTTGAACCAAAGTGAAGAAAAATGTTTGCAGAAAAGTTGATTCTTCACATCTTTTAGAGTTTTTACAGAAACAAATAGAAACTACATTTTCAGAAAAAATGTTCATTCTGTCAGCGTTTCAGAGATGTATTGGGGAGTGAAATGTGACATCAGACAGGTCATTTATAAATGGCTTATCGATCAATATGTGGATCGATCAGACTTGATGAGTGTGAGCGTGTGCAGATGGAGCAGCTGGGCGAAGTCAGACTCAAGTCAGTCACCTGATATAACAGAATAAACAGGTTTGACCAGATAAAAAAGCAAATGAGGACATCAGCTGATCTTCTCAGCTGGCATCTCCTCACCTACAAATGTCAGCTGAGCTCTGAGGCTCCTCAGCTGTTCGCTGAAACACTCATCCAGACAGGACTGAAGTGGGTGGAGCCTGATGAATGCTGAGTTTTTGTTTACATTGCGTCAGAGAAGCAGCCGCTACTTTAAATGACTCCCAGCAAAACTGATGATGGACACAACCACAGGAGGAGGAGGAACACAAGAACGGTTCCTTTAGGACCTCAACTCGAAGCACAACTTTACTAACGTGTGTTGCCTTTGTGTGCATTGTGTTTCAATGAAGAGGACCAGACCTTTATTTCTCTATTCCTTCTTCCTCCAAAGAGCAGGTGACCATCAACAGTCCTCTATGAATCACACCTACATGTATTAAATATTACAGAAACAATTCAATATAAATACAAAATTTCGTTTAACATTATGGGTCATGCACGGAAAAGTTATACAAAGATACCACAAACCTTTCCCAAGGAGAACAGCCTCAAAAACAGAGGGGGCAAAACACAAAAGACATATTATTTATAAACGCAGGGACTTGAATGAAAGGTTTTGCATGACTTTGAGGCAAAACATCAGGTTGTAAACAACCACATTTGTACAGCCACGTATGTACACATTTTGTGTGATTATGATACACATGGTGAAAAAAGAGAATGCTGACCTTGTATCACATCCGACATCCTAGTCCCATATTGATTAAGAACAAGTCAATAAAATGTAAATACAGGAGCACATGATGTCAGAGCAGAAAAGGAGTGAGAAGATGAAACAGGTTTCGAGCTAAAACGAATTTATTGATCAGAGGATTACATCAGAACTCAAACCTGCCGACATGGTGCCCCCTGCAGCTCAGTTAAAGGCTTCGCTTGTTGTGTGTTCATTCTCTGCAGGACTAGCCAGAGGCAGGTGAGGATGAGGAGGAGAGGGGAGCTGAGGGAGGACAGTGCAACTCTCATCACCATGGAAACGAAGCCGGAGAAACACTACGGCAGCATCACCATGGTAACAATGCTTCAGTAAGACAGTGGGTGGAAACGGTCTCAGTAAGGAAGTTGTGGATTTGGAAATGTTGACTGAAGGAACTGTTCAAAAGCAGGACACAGCAGTCATGTCAATGTGTGAGCATGCTAACCAGCTGACCCCACCCCTTCCTCTCCTGTAATACCACTGCCCGAGGTTCTCCAGCAGAATCTTGTATTGTAGCATGATGATCAATGTTAAGTGGTTTTCGTGTTGTGGCTGATCCTTTGTGTTTCCTTTGGAAATCAATACAGTGTTGTAACCAGAAATTTACCTGTGTGAGAACCATATGTTACAGTTCTCTCCAGGTAACCTTCCATGACGAGATCAATTGTTTCCTTTATATTCTGAAACATAAAGAAGTAACACATTTTAACTCCGTCACACAGACAGAAGTTTCAATCCAGTGAGTAATCCAGAAGTATTGAAATACTTAAATGAGCTTTAAGAAGAGTTACTAAACTGAATATGTAATCCATAAAATCTTCAAATTCCATGAAGGAATACAAAAGATACATGACAGTTAGTTTTGCTTAGCACAAAGACTGTGATCTGCAGCTGCTGTGTTTTAACTTCTCAGCCAGATTTATTGAAACTTTTGCGTGTTTGTCTTCGCCCAGCTGAAGCAGGAAGTGTTCGATGAGGCAACGGCTCCGCAGTTCAACAGGGACTAAGTGACTGGAGAACAATGGTTCCTCTCGTCACTCTTTGTCCTGAGTCTCATTTAACAACGGAGTCAAATCTGCACTAATGAGCACAGAGACAGTTGTTATGCTGCAGCAGCAGTGAAGGGAAACAGATAAGCTGCATCATTCATCGTTATGATTTCAAAGCCCTGATGTCTGTTCCTTTTCTCACTGATGTGAGTTTAGCCGTTAGCAGTCCTTAATCAGCTACATTTCACATTCTGTCACAGAAATGCATGAAATAACAAAGTGTTGGAGACTGGGAGTGAAATATCAGCACAGGTGTTGTATAAAAATGTGGTTAATCTGTCAGATGTTCACTTCAGGATGAGCTGGAGTTAACGGTTTCATCACATGACACTAACATGTTCAACACATTGACACAAATTGTGATGATGTGTCTG